>WWET01000296.1:632084-654490 GCA_011038615.1 Limnodynastes dumerilii
GATAGATAGATAGATAGATAGATATGAGATAGATAGATAGATAGATAGATAGATAGATAGATAGATAGATAGATAGATAGATAGATAGATAGATATAGTTGTAATTCTGGACACATGATCACTTTTAACATTAAACTGATTATTCCTGCAAAAAAGTATAGGTTATTATTCCACAAAATAAATCTTGAGTCAGTGAACTGTAGTGATGCTTTACATGACCTGTCAGCACTGTTCTTAGCTATTCAAATTCAATGTTTAACTGCACATCACTGGAGAATACTGGGAAATAAAGCTGTATTATTTGCTTTACAGTCATAGCCAGGGCCGCCAAGAGGAATTCTGGGCCCCGGTACAGCAACTTCTTTGGGCCCCCCCCTCCTATAGTTGATGTGCTGTCAAAGGGGGCTTATCCAAACTAAGGACATGGCTGTGCCTCCTTAAGGGGGGGCCTAGCAGGTTTATAGTGCTAGGTTACTATAGTGCTAGGTCTTTTGTGGAGGTGGAATTAGGAGGTCAACACCTAAGAGGGTCCCAGCTAAGGTATTCATGCCATTAGTTGCAGAGGGTAAAATTAATTTTGGGGGTAGCACCGTCCCTGATAGTATTTTGGGGGTAGCACCCTCCCTGATAGTTATTATACAGCAAAACCTGTATAAAATAACTATGAATTGATTTACACATGGTAATTACATAACTAATAGACTACTAGAAACAAAACCTGAATAAAATAAATTTGAATTGTTACATACTTTATAGCATGTTTATGTAAATTTTTGTATCTATTATCTATTAATTGTGTAAAAACTATAATAGAATAATATAAATAATGTAAAAAAAAATTATAAAAATATAACTAAAAAAGCCTTGGACATTGGCTATTACAATATTGTTCTCTTTTTGATTATATTTTTTTCTCATGATAATAACAACACAATTTATCCATTAACAGATATGAACCTTGAATAAAATTACTATGAAATGTGTAACACTGGTTATTTTATTCAGTTGTGCCTGTATTAAACTGTTAGGGAAGGTGCTGATACTGCCACAAAAAAAGACAAAAAAAATTATAAAAGCAAAAAAAAAAAATAACTCTCATTAAAACTAATAACAAAATAGGAGTTAGGCGTATATAGTATATTAATAATAAAAAAAACAAAGTAACAGTTGCTGACCATGTGTATTAAGTATAAGCATTATATGTAAATACAAGGCACATATAAAGCAAGGCAAGTACAGCATAAAAGTGGTGCTGAAGATTCATTAACCCCCTCTATGGATATTTTCTAACCGGAGACCCACACCCTAATGGATCAAGTACCAAAATACAGTGTTCATTCTTAAAAATGTCTTGCCACAGCAAACACTTTAACTAGATATCTACAGAAAGTTCATTAAAAGTTAAGTTTTAATTTCCTGATCTGATCTAAATTGTTGACTTGGTCTCTCTTTCTTTGGAGAGTTTTTGTTTTGACAATTGATGACCACTAGATATTATAGGTTATATTTTGCCTCATAAAATTGTCTGTGCGGATGTTCTTTTGTCCTCCATGTGTATAATCTGTTGGGGGTTAATGTATCTTCAGCACCACATCTATGCATCTATGCCCTACTTGTCTTGCTTCATAATTAATGTGCCTTGTAATAAGAATGTTTATACTTGCAGCTCATCCCTGCATACCAAGAGTTATCTTCTCCTCATTCCATCTTCAAAAAGACTGCCGCTCCTTGAAGTGTGGGAGTGAGTGTGCGGGGCTGGCACCAGGACGTCTCGCGGTGCTCTTCTGGGAGATATTTTACAGAGGTATCGTTATGGAGCCCAGTGCCAGCAGTAGCATTATTACTGGCCTGGGTCCTGTTATGGAGCCTTTGTAAAAAAGGAAAATGTTATGCAGGGAAGGTGTCCTAATCCCCATCTGCTCCCCTTGTTTGTAAAAAAAATAAAAATACCCAATACCCCCCTCCCTCTCGGCGGCCCTGGTCATAGCCCAAGAGATTAACCAAAGAGTTAATTTAGCAAATGGACACAGTCCTGACTCAAGAGTCCACTTTAAACTGTTGCTCTGTATTTATAAATTAAAACATAAATAAAATACTACATTTAATGCAGAAACTTAATTGCAATTTTTAAAATTTGATAGAAATGTACAAAAGTTTATATTGAACGAATTGTGTGGTAAATATGGTTTTATTTATTTATTTATATATATGGTGGGGACATTAAAGGCTGCAGCGGGCCCAGGATGGGTGGCAGGACATGTTGTCGCTTGCAATTCCCCACATGCCAGCATGCCCTGGCATCCATAGGTACGCTGATGTTTATAGTACTACAAGCACCAGCATGCCCTATAGTGGTGTAATTTGTGTACATTATTTTTTAATGCTTTATTTACTTATTAATAGAGTTAAATCAAAACTTTTTTTTATTCACATGTATTTTTTTTGTAATATAACATTAATGCCCCTTTGTCTTCCCCTCACACCTCCCCCCAAGATGGTGTAAGCTTCCCAGACTTCCACAAAACAGTAATTTCCTACTAGTAAGCAGTGCAAAATACAATGCACTTTTATTATGGATCTGCTTCCGATGGTGGAGATTGCATTCAGCATGTACGCCAGGAAGGAGAGAGGTCAGCTGATTGTACAGTAGGGGCTGTGCTATCCATATTTCCTCATCATCCCTATTTAAAAGAGGGACTGTGTGGACATATTGTGGTAGAGTCCTGCACTCATAACACCACACAAGTGGCCTCCCCTTATCACCACATGGGAGTAAGAACACACCAGGTATCTTGATCCTGTTCAGTATATATATTGTGTCCCACAATTGTGTGGGTCAGCATTCGTACGGACCGCTGAGCCGCACGCTTTAGTTGCCATAAAGTCCGCACGAGAGAGGGAAGTGAAAGGGGCCGTTCACTCCCCTCTCTTTATCGGACAGACAGACTCTTGCAGGTATGAAAAGCGTGTGGGAATCTGAATCCAGTCCTTGGTCTTTACTGAGCGTTCTCCTTTTGGATTACCCGCTGTATGATATTTAAATCAGGTCAGCACTTTCCTTTTAAGCCTGTTGATAAACCAGGCACAGGGGGTGGGATCCAGACCTTGTTAAGTGCATGAACATAGTTACTCCTGGGCTAAACCATGTTGATTTCAGGGGGAGTCAAGTTAATTGTATTCTTTGCATGCAGGGATATATCTTTGAATTGCTTACAATTTGCACACAATCTGCACACAGATACTGACCAGCTTTACTATCACACTGTTATTTAGACTTGGGATAGGAAACATCACCTCTCAACTCAATACTGTTTGCAATAGATGAAATATAAATCCCCTGCAATCACCATGGTTTAGCACTTGAGTAACTAAGTTCATGCACTTAACAAGGTCTGGATCCAGCCCAGGGTGTGTAAAATTTATTTACATTTTTTTAATTCTATTTTATTTTTCCACATTGCATACTTTTCCAGTGATTTTTTTTTTTAAATCAGCATGGCTGCGCCTTGTAGTAATATCAACGTCAGCATGGCAAGGGTTATACCATGCCGTGCTCCACCCGATGTGTAAAAAAAAAAACAAGTGAAAAAGCAACACACAGTAGTT
Source organism: Limnodynastes dumerilii (assembly GCA_011038615.1). NCBI lineage: Eukaryota > Metazoa > Chordata > Amphibia > Anura > Limnodynastidae > Limnodynastes > Limnodynastes dumerilii. Next base: position 635,691 of record WWET01000296.1, read on the forward strand.
ACAGTTAAATACATTACTTAGTTAAACATAAAGTAACAATAAATTATGTATCCCCCTGTGATATAATAAATAAACAGGTGGCCACTCTGTTACATATAAACCTATGTGTATTGTGTTCGGTCTGTGTAAAAATCATATAAAAATATTATTGACTCACCGTTCTGCAATCATCTATCTTGGGATGACTTGCTAGGATATCGGAAAGAGTTGATTGTAGTCCATGCAGAGTTGATTGTAGTCCGGGCAGAGTTGATTGTAGTTCGGGCAGAGTTGATTGGAGACCGGTCACTATTGCTTGTAGCCCCAGTCCAGTTGATTGAAGAAGGGGTCCAGTTGCTTGAAGAAGGTGGTCAGTTGATTGAAGTTCTTCTGTCTGGTCCTCAGCTTGTTGCCGCAATGACTTCTTCCTTTCAGTTCAGGGGTGCCGATGCTAATGAGCATTTGGCCACTAGAGGTCCCCTTTTCTATTGTTTATGACGTCATAGACAATATAAAATATTATTTATCATTATATAATAAATAATATTTATCATTTTTACACAGACCGAACACAGACCCTCCAACATGACCCATTCCATTAGGTACAATATAATCCGCTCCTGAGCTTCCAACTGTCACTCACCTGGTTTAAATATAATAACTGATATTTAAAAAACTATTTGCCAATTCAACAAAGGTGGTTACCATAGTAACTGACAGTTGGAAACTGAGGAGCATAGTATTTTGTACCTAATGGAATGGGTCATTTTGGAGGGTATGTGAACACAATACACATAGGCCACCTGTTTATTTATTACTTCTAAGGGGGATACATAACACCAGGTGCTTTTTTAAGGCGATTTTGTAAAATGTTTTACAAGGCAAACAACTGGACGATTTTTGCCAGCGATGTTTGCCTTGTTGCTTTGTCTAAAGGCTCAAGTCCCGAGACTTTGCCTTTAGTGAATGCAGCGATTTCATAATCGCCCGGCAAAATCCCGGGATTATGGGCGCTTTTAGCAAAAGCAACCTTAGTAAATGGACCCCTATGAGTTTCTCCTTTGCCAAAATGGTTTCTATCAATTCCATGCGGAACAGGTGTCCCTGTAGTCCACAGTAAATAAATAATGCTTTCCCCTTGCTAGAAACAAAATAATTAATGCTGGCCCGTAGTAGAAAATAAATAATTAAATATGGCCCGTAGTAGAAAATAAATAATTAAATATGGCCCCGTAGTAGAAAGTAAATAAATAAATATGTCCCCGTAGTAGCAAACCAATAGTGTATGCTGTCCCCTTAGTATAAAATCAATAGTTAATTCTATCCCTTTGGTAGAAAATACATAATTAAATATGGCCCCGTAGAATAAAATCAATAGTTAATGCAGTCCTCGTACTATACGATCAATAGTTAAAGCTGTCCCCATATTAGATCAGTAATAGTTAAAGCTGTCCCTGTACCATACAATCAATAGTTAAAGCTGGCACCATAGTATACATTCAATAGTTAAAGCTGGCCCTGGATTATAAAATCAATAATTAATGCTGGCCCCATAGTATAAAATCACCAAATAACACTGGCCCCATAGTAGAAAATAAATAATTAATTCTGTCCTCCTACTGAACATAATAAAAATAATGCTGTCCTCATAGTAAACTATAAATAATTAATGATGTTCTGGTTGCTAAAAAATTAGTTATTGCTATCCCAGAAAGTACAAAATGTATTATGTTCCCCGTGCCACTAAAGAAAATAAAAATGTTACCCATGCATGTAAAGTTATTCAAATGTTCCCTGTGCCTGTCTTAAATATGTTTTAAAATTACCGTTACTGTAACCTTATTTTTCTATGGACACCTTAAAAGACATTTAAAAAAAACAAAAAAATATATATAATACTCACTGTTAAGAAGTTTTGATTGCAGTCTTGCATCTTCTGCACTCCGGAAGGGGGAGGCTCCTTTCTGTATGGTGTCCCTCTGGCTAATGACTTATGTCATTACAGGAGTCCTGACAGGAGTCCTGTCAAAGGGTATAAATGGGAGCCCTGTAATAACATTTGCTGGAGAGACACAGGACAGGAAGCAGCAGAAGATTCAGCTCCGGAGTGCCGAAGATGCCTGTCTACAATCAAGACAGCTCAGGCACTGGAAACATTTTTATTTTCTTTAAAGTCATGGGGACATCATAAAGTATTTATAAAGTAGTATATATAAAGTATTTATTATGTACTATGGGGACAGCATTAACTATTTGTGATTTGTTACAGGGCCATTATGAATTATTTATAGTGTACTTTGGGAACAGCATTTATTTCTTTGGTACTACGGGGCCAGCATTAATTTTTCAGTTAGTAATAAGGAGCCACTATGTGGCCACAATTAACTGTTTATACTGCACTACGGGGCCAAAATTGACTATTTATACTGCACTACAGAGACAACATTAACTATTTATACTGCACTACGGGGACAATATTAACTATTTATACTGCACTACAGAAACAACATTAACTATTTATACTGCACTACAGAGACAACATTAACTATTTATACTGTTCTACCAGGACAACATTAACTATTTATACTGTACTACGGGGACAACATTAACTATTTATACTGCACTATGGGGACAAAATTAACTATTTATACTGTACTATGGGGACAACATTAACTATTTATACTGTACTACAGAGACAACATTAATTATTTATACTGTACTACGGGGACAACATTACCTATTTATACTGTACTACGGGGACAACATTACCTATTTATACTGTACTACGGGGACAACATTAATAATCTTTTTTAGTGACGGGGGACATGTTTGATAATTTTTAAGACAGAGGGTACATGATTAATTTGGCAGCATGCCATTAACCCTTGGCATGCTGCCCATGTGGTACTAAAAGGCATAGCATGCTCTTCAATACTTGGGCATGCTGTGCCTTATAGTACTATATGCTGCAGCATGTTAAGGGGTAATAGCATGCTGTGGCAGGGGTTTTTAATATTGTAAAGGGCATTTTTTTTACAATTTTAAAACATTTAAACCTTTGCAAAATGTTTATTGTTAAGGGGCATGATGTGTGGCAATTTTGTAAGGGTTAATCACCACAAAGCTTAATCGTGGCGAATAAACCCTTAAAAAATTGCCACACAACTATTTATAAATCGATAGGGGAAAATCGCCGCTTAGTAAATTCAGGATTAAAAAAAAAAATTGCTGCCAAACTACAGCGACATGCAGCAATTTTTTTGGGCAATTTAAATCACCCTTTAGTAAATCTGGCCCCTGGTGTTACAGTTGTTCTCAATGAGGCGCGTAGTCAGCTTGGCTGCTGACACCTAATAGGTTGCAGAGGTATAGATATGCATGCGGACTATGGCACCTAGTACAATTATCATTTGACAAATTCCTCATTCTGAGTAATGCAATAAGTTTATGATCATCTCCACATACATGCTGGATGGTAATAGTTTACATGATAATTGTAATGTCTTAAGGAGGGATGATGGGCCTGATCCAGACCTGAAAAGCCGATCTGCGCATGGGCCGGGCACATCTGCCCGGCGTAGCTACGGCAACGCCCGATCAACAATCGGGCATCCGTAGGAACAGCGTAGGGTAACATCAGATGTTAGCGTCCCTACATTAAGGTTAGTGAAGGTGGGCGGGGGGAGGTAATATAATGAGGGAGGGAGGGCTTAGCGGTAGTACGCGCGTATTACCCAGTGCTTACGCCGGCTGAAGTTAGGGTAGCCTTCAGTCGGCGTAAGCAATGGGAAATACGCCTGCACAGTGGGAGTGTCGAGGAGTGTCGGGGAAAGTGGACGCTGATACGCTGTGCTTTAGTAAGCACATCGCATGAGTTTATATTTGGATTTTGGCATAAGTTTGGTGAGAGGTAGAGCTAATTATGTGTTTTTATTTAATATTGTAAACTTGAATAATTTAATGTTGGAGCAGGTTCAACTGTTAAATGGATAGTTATTAAATGTGACAGGTTGGTACAAATAACTTTATTTATTAAATAAGTATATTGTTCATTTAAGACTGCGTTAGATGAGGGGAACGGTTTATTCCCAATTATAAAATGTTGTGAAGTTAGCAAACATAAATATAATTAATTTTAAAGGCTTTTTGAGAGGAGGCATAATTACTTAATGTTAGTAGACTTAATTAATATTATGGTTAGTTGTGGGGACACAGAGGACCCACAATAGGCATTTTTACGAACGATCCAGGTTTGAGCTATGGATGATAGTGTGCTCTTTGGCGGATGGTAACATAACAGTTAATTAACTTATATTCTCTCTTTCTAAGTCATCCAGAAACAAAAGCAGAGTTTTAGCTTGGGGAGAATGTTGATTATGATTCAAGCAAATATGATCTATTCTCAGTTATCTATTAACTGACAGAGCATAGGACCAGACCTAAACCGAGCACTTATGTAAGTTTTTCTAAAAAGCTTCCAGTCTTCTGGATCCCTTTGCGATGGTGGGGTGGGGGTGCGCATGATGCGAGGAGGAGGTATTTCAATCATGCAATAAGGGTTTGGTTGAGTCCTTACGTACGATACTTGTTTATGCACCGAACCCATTTTTCATGGGACCAGTGCGTAAATTTTAAGGTAGAGTCCTGGTCTTGGTAGTCCCATATACGCAAGGGGAGTGGTCCCCCTCGCACATACGGACCACCTTCAGTACTCTGTTGCCTCTACGGATGAAGCTCTCATCTCAGTGGTGGCAAAGTTCTGGATCTGGCCCTAAATAATTCACTAATTTAAATTAAATGTGTTTTTGTTTGTCTTCTGATTAAGCTAGGCTTCCAGCACAAAACACAGGCTATGCCTTTTCAGGGCTAACGCTACTCATATAACGCTTGGTCTTCTGACTTTAAACATGTTTATGGTGCTAATAATTGGGCTGAAATTGTGAGTAAACAGGGCCCTAACATTCCTAAATCCAGCAGCAGCAGCAGGTAGGAGAGAGAAAAGTAGCCTGCAAACTGCTTTGGCTTTGGGTGTCTGTTAAACAGGACTTTTTTGGGGGTATTTAGAGGTGCACCCCACTTTTTCCACTCTATTCATACTTCTTTTATGTCACATTTTCTCTGGTGGGCCCATACCATTGCATCCTCCCTATGCATTTTGGTCCTAGGTCAATGATAATTGTGGATTTCCAATGTCTGTAAAAATACCATATTTGGTGTCTGTTATGCATATAAATAACCATGTAAAGAAAAGCAAAACAAAGTTTAAAAATTAATATTAGTAATATAGGAGCTCAGATATGCAGCAGTGAATTAAAGCCATGGAGATTTCAAAAAATTAGTTGATGTATTTTATTCTATCTTCTACAATTAGGATTTACATAAGCCTACATTACTCATATTAAATAATGTAAAAAAGAAAGCTTCTTAACTATCTGTAAGTGAAGGTATAGCTCTAAGTAGTTCAAGATGATTTACTATATAAACATATAGATAGTGAAATGCAGTCAATAGGGTCAGTGGCCGCACTGGAAGACTGGCGAATGGAAAACTTTTATTTTGTGAAGCCTGGATATATTTTTTATCATGTAACATCTTTTCTTACAATATTTTGCAATCATCACATAGGTCAATGTTCCCTCCTAATGGTTTATTATTGTTTAAAGTAGGCAAAGAAGGCCTAGTTTGTAAAGTTGTGTCAATAATACTTGTAACTGATATAAAGGAGATAAAATAACATTACAACTGAACTAACACGATCACATGTTTAATGCATTATGAAAAGGTTATTGTTACATACACGTATATTAATCATGTAAGAGAGGAAGCATCTGTTGCCTTGTGATTGTGATAAAAAGATACTTCTTTCAGCATTTCAGTGTGTATGGTAAATTTCATAGTTACACACTAATTCTATGAATGAGGTTTTTTTATACATGCAATTCATGCATAAATATTCTAAAATCAGTTGTTCCAGTTGTTGCTGTTAATCAGATATTCACTTATGGATGGGTGAACTGCGGTATGGTTTGTCAGCGTGAAAGTTGATTTGCGAATGCAGTCACTTTCTGGTTGCTGCAATTTTAGAAGGAGTGCATGCAGTGATGTATTATGATAAGAATCCTGCTTCACTGAAAGGCAAGAATTTCCTCTAACCTCAACCCCTTTATTAATCTTAACCCTAAACCACCCCTTCTAATACCCTAACCATAACCCTCCACCTCCCGCAGCCTAACCTTAACCCTTCATCTTTCGTGGCTTAACCATAACCTTAACCTTTTAACTCCTGCAGCCTAACCCTCCATCTTTTATACCCTAACTGCAACCTTGACCCTTCATCTTCCACAGTCTAACCCCAATGTTAACCCTCCATCTTCTTCAGCCTAACCCTAATTTTCCATCTTTTGAAACCTAACCTTAGCCCTATATCTTCCTGAGCCTAACTCTAAACTTAACTCCTCATCTTCCAAAGCCTAGCCCTAACCTTCTATGTGCCACAGCACTCTCTTCGCCTTACCTGTCTGTCGCGCCACCCCATCCATCCCGATTCGCTATTGGGAACGGGTACGGCAAAACGGGGCCTTTCGCTATAGGTGCCCATTCCAAATGTTAAAATTTGAAATAGAAATATGTTCAGAAAACGATGCTGCCGCCACTCAGCTGATGGCTGTATCATTTTCAAATAAGGGCTGCTCAGACCGGCCACTGCATCCCGCTGAAGTGTTTTTGTTAATCAGGTGAAAGAAAATGTATGACCTTACATTTCACCTAATCCTGTGTCTGTGTTGCATATTTGTCATCATTACAATTTAAGTGTTTTTGTATTACATTGCAATTTATTGATTTAGAATTATCTTATTCTCTTTTCTCATATTTTTCTCTCTCTCCCTTTCTCTTAACACCCCTTCATCTCTTACTCTCTTTGGACCGGAGCAGAAGCAGAGGCTTCTTAGGCGCGTAAGTGGCCTACTTAATCTGCATAGCCTTTATGCACGTAGATGAACTACTTCTTTAAAGACTGCATGTGGTTTTTTAGGTGAAAGGAGACGTGCCACGGCCTCCAGGACAAATTAGGTAAAGTGGGTGGGGAGAGGGATGTAGATTAGGCTGGGATGGAGGGCTGGGGATTGTTTGTTCGTATTTTCACGCACGGTGACTTATGAGAATCCGGTCCTTTGTCACTCCCTCTATGTTTCCATCTTTCTCTCTCACTCTCTCTCTCTCTCTCTCTCTCTCTCTCTCTCTCGCTCTCTCTCCCTCTCCCTCTCCCTCCCTCCCTCTCTCTCTCTTTCTCTCTCCATTTTAGGTTTTAAAACCCCTTTCACCCTAACACTCACAAGGAAAAGTAAGCCTTTTTATTGATTTATTTATGATGTCATAGCTATAGACAAATGATAAAGTTCAGTTTAAATGGGAATTACTGCATTGTGTAAGGTATGTCAAATGCACATAGGAGTTACCTTTGCTGTATTGTCAAATGTCAGAGAAAAATCAATAAATGGTCTTATTGGAGCTAAGCAGTCGAAACAGCTGCCATCTCATTGCATCAAAGAGCAGGCATCAGTTTTACAATTGAATCCCCTGTCTACTAAGCTTTTGTACAACCTGATAAAACCCCTTTCTTTTAGTTGTTGTGTTTCATTTTTTGTTTCGGGAAATTGAAGGAGTTCAGTATAAACACATATATATATATATTAGGCCTAATGCTGAGCATTGATACAATTTATGGTGATAGTAAATGCGTGTATGAAATTGTAGCACAGGTCATGCCCAGAGCAGATGAATGCTCTTACATGTGTATTGATTTTTGGGTTCTTCTCTTCGCTGATTCCTAATGTCTGGAATGTATGTGGTGAAGGGGCCAGATTAAAGAGAATAAGAAGGAGTGAAGACGGCTTTGAGGAGGCAAGATGGAAAGTAGTAAGACAGTAAACAAAGTATTGGTGATATATAAATATAAGGAAGGCTAGAGAACAAGGACAGTCACAGACATAGAGAAAAATGAGCTATACAGAAAGAACCAAGGAGAGACTGTTATTGGTGGTTGCTGTCTCGTGGCTCTTATGATAATCTCTTGCTGGCTCTTTGTCTGGAATCCTTAAAGTTTTTGGATGTTTGGGAAATGTATAAAGTGGGACATAAAATATGGGAAATTGAGCAATAAGTCAATCAAAATTACACATTTTATAGTACATAATAAACCATCAAAAGGGCCACACATACAGTAACTATTTTGGGAATACCCTACATAAAAAAAATGGCCGAAATCCCCCCTACATTGCAATTACACTGGACCACAAATACCCCTTCTTATTACCTTTCACAAACATCCTTCCTGTGACAATTCAATACAGCTCCTCTTCAACCCTCCCCAACATTACAGATCACCCAATTCACCCCAACATTACCTCCACCCTGTACACCTACATTACTCATACAATGTCCTTCATTAGAAATGTCCTTTCTTGGCTTCCCCCTATCACTACACAAAACACTGGTTGTTAAATAATTAAACTGTGATTTCATGTATAATTATAGGTTCCCCAATGGACAATTTCATGGGACGTTTTGTTAAATAAAAATTACTAATCCAAAATGAGCTTGTTTAACAAAATGACATACTTTTATAGATTACAGGTATGTTGTGCATAGGATGGATAAAAATACATAATGCTAAAATAGATAAAGCAGCAACATTTTATATGCCATATTAGTTATAACATGATGTGGTAGAAGCTAAATATATAACATTATAATATACTGTAAAGGCAAAAAAGATCTATTAAAATATTTTTATAAATATGTCTGAGTAAAGGTGGGATGATTAAGGAGCATTTTGCTTTCTATATTCATCATATGTTGTTTATGTTTCCATATTATCCTATTGTCCCACTACTCAGTTGATGTAATTAAAGATAAACTGAAATGAAAGATAATTCTTTCTTATGGTTCTTATTCCTGTTAGCTATATTCCAACAGAGTTTGCAGTCACCAAGGTCATTAATCACATTCTCTCCCTTAATCCAAGGAGTACTTCTCCATTCTCATACTTCTTAATTGTTTTCTGAATTTGATACTGGACACCATCCCCTGTTCTTTACCACTATATTGACCTCTGCGACTCTCTTGGTTTCCTTCCCTCTTAGTCTCTAAAACTCATTTAATCTTACCTCTTACCAGTCAATATTACAGGTAATACCAAAGCATTACAACATCTTGTGCATCATCGGTTGCTTACCAGATCAATGTAGTTCATTCTTCTGATGTTCATCCTATTCATATACAGACCTTCTTTACTGCTAACCTACAGTCATAAGTATCTGTAAATTGCTTTTATTATGTTTTTCTGTGTATGGCAATTTTACTACAATGAATACTTTATTGACCAATAATGCTGATTTTTTATTTTCTATACCTTTGATATGGTACAACAGACCTTGTGGCCTTATCTATCCGCTTGTTACTTAGTGGTAATAATAGTAGATACTGGACATAGTCTAAATACATTTTCATTTACTTCATATAACTGATTTGTTCTAAATGTAGGAATTTTTTCTGAAGTGCAAAATTGGAATTGTACAAACCAATCAAATTAATTTATCTTTTTTAGAGTTTACTAAAACAATAATAAATAGAATCTTACCCATCCTTTTAAACAGCTTTAGTAAATATAATTTATTGATAATGCTTCATGTAAGGACATGTTCGGCTTTATATACATATATAAATTTATATTGTTTTCTAACATGCCAATGGTAAATTTCAAATTGCGCATACCCAGAAAAAATATGCACACAAATATATATCACAATGAGGGGTCAGTATTCGGACATAAGCCACCTTACATTCATATGGCATTACAGGGAATATGGTGCATGACTCAAAGTGGGAGGGAGGTGCACACGAAGCCCTTCCATGCAATTTTGAGTTGAAAAATATGCTGGTACATTCCTTTTTATTACTTGTTTTATTGAGTTTTCCAATATTTATAAAAAAATTCATACATTAATTTTGCAAAGCTGAGCATTATAGTGTACCATGAAGAAAGTGAAGCATTAATGCTGCCTGCAAACACCGTCCATTCCTATATACTGATATAAAATATTTAACATCAACAAAATAAACCCAGCAGACAAAAGGTTTAATTAATTATACATGTGTATTGGAGGTTAAACTGGTGTGAATCACAGACGGCCTACTCCCACAAGATACCATGGTATTTTTTTGGATCCATGTATAGCTATGATAAAGTGCACAATGTGCAGATGGGCAATGACCTATGACTAAAGTGATTGGGTGGTTAAGAGAGGTGGTAGACGGTATAGGGGCTATCTCCTGGTTGGGTTGTTAAAAATGTGTTATCCCTGTAGGTGTGAAGGTGCAAATTGTTTACTCAAATACTTGATGGACTATGTGTGAAGTTTTTATGTTCTCCCTGTGTCTGCGTGGGTTTTCTCCGGGCGTTCTGGCTTCCTCCCACACTCCAAAAACATACATAGGTTAATTGGCTGCTAAAAAAAATGAGCCCTATTCTGTGTGTGTGTGTGTGTGTGTGTGTGTGTGTTAGGGAAATTAGAATGTAGCTCCAATGGGATAGGGACTGATGTGCATGTCAAATATTCTCTGGAAAGAGCTGCATAATATGATAGCGCTATATAAAAGCCTGTTAATAATAATAATACATAATACATAATAATAATACATAGTTTATATAGAGTTGCCATCTCAAAACGAGCTTTGTTACTCCCCTCTGGAAAAACAGACCTGTAATAAAAAAAGAATCGATTGCTCATGTTTCTGTGGCCTTGTACTTGACTTCTAAGCATATGAGTTGCAGCTGTCCAACCCTTGTATGACATAATTAATGAATGCAGCATGATGTTTACAAATTACTCATAATTATGTGGTTATTGCATTGGAACACACATAAAAACAAAAGACATAAAATCCTATATCAGGCCCCTGAGTGTTTGAAATTCCTTTATATTAGTTTATTTTATATCATTCAATAAAACAGAATCTTGAGATATATTTTAGAGGAATATTAAAGCTTTAAATCTACATTTTCAGTTTTGTACAAGTAGAAATTTACAGAGAATATTTCACATTCACATCAGTCCCTGTCCCATTGGAACTGCACTCTAAGTTCTCTAACATCAGTGGGCGTCCCCAGCACAATGACTGTCTTTCAGAAGTAGAGACAGACAAAGTAATTTCATCTGTCTCTATTTTGAATAGGCAGCCATTTTAGATTTATTTTTTTCTGAATTGGTGAGTATTGGCATACTTTCCCATTCATTTTCAGAGGTGGCACCTGTCGGATCCACCGCCATCACTACCAGAGAGGTGCGTAACCTCTCTGGGGATTTATGGGTTAGGGGGAGGGTTAGGGTTAGGCTCTAGCAAAGGGAGGGTTAGGGTTAAGCTCTGGAGAAAGGAGGGTTAGGGCTATGGAAGGGTAGGGTTAGGATCAGGCTGTGGGAAAGGGAGGGTTAGGGTCAGGCTTCGGGGAAGTGAGGGTAAGGGTCAGGCTATGTTGAAGGGGATGTTAGGGTTAGGGTCATGGAAGGGAAGGATTAGGGAAAGGGTTGGGGTTAGATTTGATACTTACCATTCAGGGCACCATGTTTCACATTTCTTAGCCAGTTCGGCACTGGTTTGGAGAGAATGGTCATATCTGTAGATTAAAGGAGGAATTGGTTGTACTGCACATGTGCATAGCTGTTGCTTTCTGAATAGACATGCACAGAATAGTCACACAGGCTGTCCCAGCATTGGTACAGGCAGAGCAGCTGCTCCACTGCTTCAATCCCCTCTCTGATTGTTTTCCTGGTCTGTCTTCTACAGTGGCAGCTGTATAATTGTTTGAAATGCTTCGAAATTAGAAAATTGATATTGGGAATGGGTATCTATTTCACCCTTCCCAATAGTGAAAGGCAGCGACGGCAAATAGGGATAGAATGCGGCAGCTGTGGAAGGTATATGGTTAGGGTTTTGGGGGAAAGTTAGGGTTAGGCTGCGGAGCATGGAGGGTTAGGCTTAGGCTACGAGACAGGGAAGGTTTAGGTTAGGCTGCTACAACAGAAAGGTTAGGGTAAGGGTTAATAAAAGCATGGTTTACTTACCTCTCGCCATTCATAGTATCTGCAACTCGGCCGGTAGCTGTAACGAAGCATCCTCCACGGGAATGACTTGTGATGAAATCCCTCTTGCCGCTCTGCATTTGAAATGAGCTTGTTTAAAAGCAACTCCTTCTAAGTGATAAACCACACCAATTTCTTTGCATGTAGATGTATTTTTTGTTGAACTATTATGTGTAAACAATCATAATACTGAAATTAATGGAGAAAGTGTGATAACAAAGTGTGATAACAAAGTGTGATAACAAAGTGTGATAACAAGGTGTGATAACAAGGTGAATTATTTTGGACACAGGTATAGGGCACACTAAACATTATCTGCAAATTTACTACAATAATGATTATTCACCTTTAACTGTCTGTTGCAGTTATGCGTCATTATATGAAAGGCAGCTAAAGCTTAAATTAGCTTATTAACCAAAGTTCGTCTTATTAGGAAGATATGTTTTGTCTCTTTTCTGACCTTATGTTCCAGTCATTTTTAGAACTATTTATTGTTTTTTTCTGCTTCAAACATAATTATAACAATAAGTCATAAAAGACGAGTCATCTATCTGACAGACTTCTACAGATAACTTTAAATATTCACTTTTGAATCATTTTAATTTTTAAGAAAACAGTTTTAATGATAGTATGACAGATGGATGTGACTAAATGGCTGTATAATTAACTTATGATAATATTGAAACAATTTCTATAAATATGTGTTTTTCATATTCAATCACATTTATTTTTCAGTTTCGTGAGTCTGTTGGTGACGTATATATTTATCATTTCTTTAAAATGCAGATTACATTACTAGAATAAAGTTTTAAACTGAAAGCAGAACTTACTTTGCAGTTATTCATTGTCTTTGACTTGTGTGATCATTTACTGTTAGCCTACATATATTGTATTCTGGCCATAAATTTGTAGCCTGTGTTCTAAATATATATTGCACAATAATGGTCACATACTTAACATTTACCTTCTCGACAGACGGCCACTCAACACTGCTAGATCAATGGACAGAAGATCTACAGTGACGTCTTATTAATCTGTACTCAGCAGGGACAGTGAATACTATGCTTAATGTTAGGATAAGGGTTAAGGTTAGGCTGTGGTTAGGTTTAGGGTCTGACTTTTAACTGTTGACAACACTAAGGTCCATATAATAATACTACCAACCTTAGTGTTAATTTTTGTAGAACCTGTATACCACACCTGTATTCAGGACTGTCTTCAAAAATAGTGGGACACATCTGCAGGCCCCGCCCATTATGTGACATCATTGGCGATGTCACATAGGGCAGTGTTCCCCAACCTCAGTCCTCAGGGACCACTAACAGTACATATTTTCTAGGTTTCCTTAAAGAATCCCAAGTGATATAATGAGCAGCACCTGTGGAGCTTTTAAAATGTATCAGTTAGTAATGAACACACCTGTGCTCCAGCAGTGACACCTGGAAAACATGCACTGTTAGTGGTCCCTGAGGACTGAGGTTGGGGAACACTGACATAGGGGACAGGGCACCGCTGACAAACATTAACCTTGGGCCAGGACCCACAGAACAAAGGTGAGTATCGGTGGTTCCATCAGCTCCGGGCTCAGGACAATAGTCCTGGCTGTCCCCCTCCCCCTGTTATTATTATTATTATTATTATTATTATTATGCCTGATCCAGATGTAATAAGAAATTTCCTATGTATCCAAAATAGAGGATCATACGTAAGGGCTAAATCCATCTCTTACTTTACAATTTAAATGCCACAATATGGATATCATACACATAGTGTGTGGCCCTGTCCCCCCTTCGTAGGGGCTGAGATCTGCACAGGACACAACATCAGGTGGCTGTGTTCAGTTGCAGAAGATTAGGTACCGTGCATGTGCAGTATATATTCAGAGCTGGCTTGTGTAAGTAGTGCACATAAGTCAGTTCTTTTTATTAATTCTGAATCCAGCCAATTATTATTATTCTTATCAATTGTTTTCATTTTTTTCATTCATTAAAATAATAATTCAAGCAACAACTATAGTTTTATTCTTTTCTTCTGTTCATCCTATTCAGCAAATACGTCAATCTCCATGAGCATTCTGAAACAGTGACTGCTGTTTACAAGAAGATTCAGTGATCGGATAAGCATAATTGTTTGTCTGCTCTCAAAATACCTGCAACATTTCATGATACCCATTTCTTTCTTCCTCAACATATACTTACAACAGAAAACTTTGAATGATGCCCACAAGAGATGTCAATTGCTACTAAACTCACTCCAGTGATTTCTACTGTTCATCAGTTCGCTGAGCATGTCTGTAACTGAAGGATGATCAAATAAGGTTGCTGACAGTCATTCCAGTCAGGCAACCCATAGGAAATCCTGCTGGAAAGCATTTTTGTAACCTTTAGAGGCATTTCAAGAATTTTTCTAGGTTATGCTGAAGTTCTGTTATTCTGTGTCAGTTTGAAGGCTGTCGGCATGAAACTATTTATGTAAAATGTAAATATACACTAAAGCACATCCTTTTGTATCTTATTTTTTTTTTAAATAGGTGCATGTTGTTTTAATGGAGAATGATAAATGATATTTGCGGTCTAGAGGTGAACAGCATCTTCAAGAGTTCTGAACTTCACTTCAACACTATATTTTGCACTTTTTTGTATATGACCTAGAATTTTTGTGCAGCAGAATCACACATAGACAATTAAAAGGTGTGCACACAATACAAATTTCATCAGCAGAAAATCTGATAAGGTGTTATTATTATTATTATTATTATTATTATTATTATTATTATTATTTATTTAGAGACCACAAAGTATCCTCAAGTCATAAAGAGAAACTTAGGTGTACATTAAATTACATACAAGGTAATATTATTAACAAACAGAGTAAAATATAAAGTTAATTACATGGTAAAGTATAATGGTGATAGGGAAAAGCAAAGCAACATGAGGCTAAAGTGAAATAGGGAAAGGGGAGAAACAAATGGAAACACCAGGTAGAGAGGGGGGAGTCTAGTGGAACATATGGGGGCAGCAAATGGTACAGAAAGGATAGGCTCACAGTGGATAGGCTCGTGTGAGTGAGGGGTTATGTGGAAGAGGAGTAGGAGAGGTACAACTTTGAAACATGCAAATGGTTATGAACAGGCAAATAGACTAAGAAGTGTATTGCAGCAGTTTATATAAGTTTGCATTGTTTCAAAGTAGTTTTATTTTTCTGTTATTAATTTTAATTGGTTTCAATATATATGTTTAATTTTAATAAAGATTTTAAACATAAATAAAATTAAAATATTCTTTTTTTTTAAGCAAAAAACCTCCAAACATCTAAAAATTTAAATCTACTTTAAAAAAAATGCCTGAGCAAAAATGCCTGCGGTGCATTAAAAAATAATTAACGGTCAGTATAATGTTGTATATGTCGTAGGGTTTAAAACATGTTTAGGACTGTGTTATAACTAAAAATAGGGGCTTTTATTCATTATAAAAATCTCAGTCAGTCACTTACACCAGCCTTGAAGTAGGTGCAGGAATTCAGGATGAAGAGCAGGGAAACAGGGCTGTTGCTACGGTTGCAACTACACTTAAGCTCCCCACTATCTTGTTTTAACATGGTGGAACCACCCATTTCAGTGGTGAAGTTATCAGCACACAAAACAAAATATTTTAACCTGAGGTTTTCAACATGTAAAATATTTAAAATCTAAATAATTAGGTTAATCAGACTATTATAACTGTGTAGAGATGAATTTATATAGAACAATGAAGAAAACCTATTGTTCTGGGGTTGTCAGTTTTTTTTCTGCCTAAAGGCTGTAAAAATAAACCTATTGGGTCTAATCCAGTCCTCAGCACATGTTCCTAACATCCGGAGGTCTGAAAGTCAGCACACAAGAGGGAAGTGAACCTCTATGTCATTCCCCTCTCACATATGGAGCATGGATGACATAGCCATCCATAAACTTACCTTAAATCTCTTTGCATGGATCTGTGTTGCGTCTGCACAGACTAGTGATATATATGCAGCATCTTGTAAAATACAAAAACCTTCTTTAGTCATTTGTTTCAGCATTGTGATGGTTTTATTTAAATCATTAGTAATTTTTATACATGCATTTAACACCATCTAAAAATAACACAATGAATGTGTGTCATACATCTTTACTCAGTCAACAGCTGTGTTAATGAAAAACCATTTACTACTGAAATAAATTAGCAATTTTCTTAAAGGTGGGTTATATGCTTACAACAAACCTTGTTGATTAAGGGCAGGTGCAAACAACACTGAATGCCAATGCTTATAAGTAACACTAAAATAACTTTAAAATAAATAAATTATAAAATAATGACTAAAATAGCTGTGCCATCGCTTACGTATATCAAAAGGAATTTATGTACATCATTTCAATCAAAATGAGAAAAGAAGAAGAAGAAACAATGATCATTACATGAAATTCATAGGTGAATATTCATATTATGGAAACATTATAAATTAAGTCAGTAATCCTTGGTTGATTGTTTTAAAACTTCAGATACTAAATGTATCATAACAGTTACTCCATTAATGTTGTTATCCTGTGAATATTTAATTGCTGTATAACCTATTTACTATTTAACACTTTTTAAAAAATATATTACCTAAATACCTTGTTTTACTATAGTGCATTTTATTAGAGGATGTGACAAAACCTACTTATCTGGTTTTGATTTTAAAACCATTTCCATGTTTTGGTTTTGCAAAATCACCATCACATTTTTACCAATTTTCTTTTGTGTTTTGAATTTCAATAAACATGGTTTAAAAAAAGATAAAATTGTGTACTATGTAGAATCTTATGTGTCTACACTAATATTTTCTTATTAACCTTTATTTGCATTTTCCTTGTGTAATAATTATAAAGATTAATAGATTATACACTGACTTTATTGATAATGGCTATTGCATAGTGTATGTAAGGTCAGTTCAGGTAGAAAATTAAGTAGAGGTCTACTATTTATTTTGACAGACCCCTCAAAAAAAAATCGCTGAGCACTTTGACAGATGAGATTGAAAACCCTTTTATATATACTAAATAATTAATCATCTCTGAGATTTTCATATCTTGTCTCAACAAAGCTTCATCAACAAGGTAATTCTCATTTTTGGCACCCAAATAGCCATGCTTGTTGCTAGAGGTGTAATTCTTGGACCTCAGAAAAAAGGACCACAGCCTTAATAAGACATTCCATCTGACATTCTTTAAGAATGAAGAAGGAAAGTCAAGGTTGAAAAGTGCACCGCTGTCAGACACATAAAGGATAGAAAGCAATGCATCTCTATTGAAAAATAATTAAGAAATTGGAAGTGCAATGATGAACAGTGAAAAGAAACTGGCAAATAAACTTGCAATGAAAATCTGATTGACAGGATTACTATAAATAAATTCAAAAACAGTGAAAAAAACAGGCAAACAAAGTTGCCATAATGGAAAGGATGGTTGACAGAGGTGACAATGACAGATACATTTGAGCACAGTGAACAAACAAACAAAGAAAGTTACCTTTACTGAAAATCTGATTTACAGAACTGACACAGATAAGTCTGAATAGCTGGAAAAAAAAACAGGCAAAGTTGTCCTTATTGAAAGCTGATTTACAGAATTGACATTGACATGACATGCATACATTTTAATAGATTGAAAAAACAAAAAAATATTTTTCTGTGCGTTTTACACAGAAAAAGGCACCTTTGATGAAAAATAATATTATTACAGTTTTTTTTTCATTTTATTAGATATTACATGGTATATGAGGGGGAGGCAGTATTTTAGGGGAGGGGAAATGGAGGGATACACGTAGACCACTGAATTTCCTTTAAGAATGCTATCAGGTCCTCCTCCCTCATGTCATCTTTCCTCTAACCTGTCCTCATCACTTCCCACCTTTTTCTCTCTACTGCCTATCTCTCTCCTTATTCATCTGCTGCTACACACACATCCAACATCTTTATTTTCCTTCCATATTGTTCCGCTATTTTTGTACTGTATTTTATTTTTGCTTTGTACATGTATTGTATTCCTTATTCATGTTTTTATACCCTCTGGTAATTATTGTATTGTATATGTAACTATTGTCTTTGCTATTGTCTCTGTATGGCGCTACAGAAACCATGTAGTGAATTATAAATAAACGTTATTAATAATAATAATAATAATAATAATATCCCCTGGTGGCGTTATTTTACTAGTGGAGTGACAAATTTTGTAAATGTTAAGAAGTGCCAGGCCGCATGCAGACGAACAGTCTGGCGATCATAAGTGTAATTGTTTGCAATCACCATGGAAACACTAGTTTTTCATGGTGATCGTTTATTTGTAAATATAGATCACTTAGTTTTCATGGTAAAATTGCAAAAAACAGCCGTTTCGACATAAAATGAAGTGATCTATGTTCAGTAAATGGAGTTCAATAAGTTGGTTTGGGTTCTTTGGAATGGTGATGAGTAAACACATGTTTTCTTTAGCCACACAAGATAATTGAGCCTGCAATCAACATGAGATAATATATAGCAGAGTGTAAACAAATAGTCACAGTTGTCATATCTCCCAGAATATCTGACTCGAGGCCCTGATTTAATGTAAATTATGCAGGGCCGCGGACTCTCCCGGCAATTCTCTTGCAGGCTAATCTGCTGCAAGTCCTGCCCCCTGCCTATCAT
>WWET01000296.1:683293-698754 GCA_011038615.1 Limnodynastes dumerilii
CAGCCGGCGTAAGGAAGGGGCTATACGCCCGCACAGGGGGAGTGTCGGGGTAAGTGAACGCCGATACGCTGTGCTTTAGTAAGCACAGCGCATCGGCGTAGTTCAGGATCAGGCCCAAAGTGGCAATAAGTTTATTTCTGGGAGTTGCTTTAATTGAGTTATGTCTGTGAGCAGATGGTGTGTAATGTGGTGGAGAGACACTAATTAAACTCTACCCTGGATGATTGAATGTGGGAAAAGAAATGACATGAAGTGATGCTAAATAAAGGGGCTGGCCCTTCACTTATGCATAACGAATAGGGGATAGGCATGCAAATGGAGGGCTCCTCCGATCCTTGCGTAGAAGTTAAGGTAGAGTCCTGGACACATAAGTGTTTAGAAATACTAGCGAAAGAGGGGAGTTATAGGGGCGTGCACTACCCTTTTCCTCACGTAATTTCAGATACCTGTATCTACGGAAAGCGTGCGGGGCCTGGATCCAACCCTATGTATGTGCAAATGCAAATGCTGCTCACATCCTCTTGATCCAGACCTCTGTAATGGAAGTGTTTCCGATAGTGAGGCAGAACAGAGCAGAATGCGTACGGTTTGTATACAAGGTGGGAGGGGAGAGGTATTTCAATAGTACAAGTTCTTGTTTCAGCCCATACATGCTTTCCAGACTTCTGCACCGTCCTTATGTAAAATAGGTATGGAAATATTAAGGTCCATGGTTCATAAATCCCTGCGTGGGAGGGTAGTGGGAATTCAGTCTCCAGAGGGGGAGGGTAATAGTAGTCATACAGTCATACAGTAAGGGCGCTTCACAGCCCTTACGTATGAATCACACATTGCCTTCAGCATGCAGAATATTTTAGGTAGGATTCTGTTTGCGGAAGGCTTGTACGTGCAAAAGGAGAGCAGGGTGCGGTGTGCACTCCACATCTACGCACGGAATTATGGGTAGCAAATATGCTTTTAATTCTGGATCTGATATTCCTTTCTTTAGGATATATAAATGTGTCATTATTGCACAAAACGTTTATCCAGTTTGCAGTTTTTATTGAATGTATACCTGTATTAATAGCGTATTAGGCAATATTTGCATTACTATAATAATGCACAATAAAATATATATTGTTCTTGAGCAAAACCCCCAATAAGTTTGCAGTACGCTATTATGTTACATAACTGTTGCTGCATATAATCCTCCTTTGTTTTTATAGTGAGGACAGCATACAGATATATAAGCCTTTATTATGTTACTGACATCACATGCCCTATATCCCAAAGGGATTCCAAATAGTATTTTACATGCATCTGTAATGTCATATAGATGGTATATTTCAAAGTATACACATTTGCTTAAAATATGACATAGTGGTTGAAGAGATCAATAATAATTTACACAAGTCAGCCAAATGGCAGACATGAGCAATATTTGCCTTATTTATTTGTGCTTTGCCATGCGACAGTTGCAATATTTACTTACCTAATTGTTAAACATAAATGTAATTTTCAGTTATTATAGATAATAAATAGTCATCTGTGTGACCATTTATCAGTGTAGAAAGAGATTCAGGTGATGTTTTTTATGCTATTGTCTGGTTAATGGTTTACTAGACATATATTTGTACATTTACATTTCAACCATTCCCACTTGTATAGAAAACTTTCCAACAATCGCCTACCTTATGTTTTCAGAATAAAGCACCCAGAACTTCTTGAATGGGTACACAGAGAGGAGGTACGTCTACCCAGGGGCATCACAAAATCTTTTGCAGGAGGGGGAATGAGCAAGAATTTAGCCCTGCCCTTGGAGTCCACCTCTCCCTTTGGTGTCCATCTCTCCCCTTGCTGTGCCCCCTCATATTTGCAAATTTACACTACTGACGCTTCTTCTCCTCTCCACTGTGCCGTGCTCTCTGATCATTGAATGACGCTGACGTGGCCTTGGGGTTACACCAACGTCACTCATATGCGAGGGAGCTGCTTCGGAGAAGAGGAGATGCTGACAAAGGATTGTACAGATGCACTGTCTCTGTGCAATCCCCAGTAGCCCCCGCTGTGGCGCCCCCTCCATATTTTGAGGGGGTGGGAGATTCCCTCGGCCCCCCGTTACGATGCCTATGCACTT
This sequence comes from Limnodynastes dumerilii, assembly GCA_011038615.1. NCBI lineage: Eukaryota > Metazoa > Chordata > Amphibia > Anura > Limnodynastidae > Limnodynastes > Limnodynastes dumerilii. The sequence continues at coordinate 685,410 of WWET01000296.1, forward strand.
ACCTATACTGTAAATTGATAAAAAAGGATAACACCCATATGCCAGTGCAGCAGAACAACTCCTGCCCCCCCCTCCATCCAATGCATTCCACCTCCCCCCCTCAATAGTCAGGCCATGTGTCTGTTCTATGCTGTGGGTCTCCCCCTGCTGTCCTTTGCAATGCATCTGCCCACTTGTGAACTCAACCCAGCACCTCAGTGGGAAGTGTCTTTCTCCTTCAGGCTTAAGAATGGGATGGAATGATTTCCGATTGGTCAGCACAGATTCTCAGTAAAAAAAAAAACGGACACATTCCCTTTCTTGATCCATTCCAGTTGAATGAATTAGACTGACCCTAGATTAGATCAATTATAGGGTAATACAAGCACATAAAAATCCACAAAGTGGAAAGTGTGAAACAGAATTTACAATGGGGTAACTGGAAGAATAAAAATAAGGGAGCATGGAAAGTCGAACAAAAGAGAAAATTACACAGAAGTACCTGATTAGGACCTTCAATACACAGATAAAAATGAGTACTGCTTTCTCCCACCTTCATGACACTTATTATCTTATATCATGCTGGTGATGTATTCTTTTTGATGTAAGTTATAATTCACCACAGTCTGTGCCGTCATTTCCAATTTCAAGTACTGCGGTAACAAGCTGTGTTAGATATGTGCAGTATAAAGTTATAAGTGTAGAATGTGAGAAATAGGTTTCAATGACTTTACTTCCAAAATATCTTTGGGCATGTCCATTCAAAAGTATTCAAATGTACCAGCTAGCCCACATACTCTCTATTTGGGTACATTCGATACATGCAGTGCTTTATTTATCTTTATCTTATCTAGATTCTTTGGAATCCCAGTTTTGGAATATTTTTTTTCTATTTACCATAGATTCCAGTAAGATTTTATTTAAATAAAGGTATTGGAGTGGAATCAGACCTCCCTTGAAGCTGGAGTTCTGGCAGCAGCGACGGTGGAATTCTGATGCAGGATCGCCGTTATATCCAGAAATCCATACAGGTGAAGGGAAACTATGCTAAACTATAATAAAAATGCCAACTTTTTTTTTTTTTTTACACAAACACTGATTTATCCCAGCGGTCTCCCCATACATGCCCCCCTTTTCCTCCCCCTAATAACAGCTATTAGTGGGAGGAAAAGGGGGAAATATGGGGACATCGCTGTGATAAAGGCACTAACGCCATCCAGAGATGGCGTTAGTTTTACACCGGGAGCGGAGTGTAAAACTTCGCAACGACATTTAATAGATATTAAAAGAACGGGCTCTGAAAAGAACGGGCCGGCGGAGAGCCCCGATGTTCACATGGATCGCCATGGCAATGTTTACATTTTCCGTGGCGATCCATGGTTTGTAAATATTAACACCTTCAGTTTCATGTGATAATGCCCATTTTCATATGAAAATGGGCATTATCACATGAAAATGAAGTTTGTAAATAGACCCCTTAAAGATTTAGTGCCGTATTCAGAGAACCGTCCGCGAAAAGTTCGCAAATATTCGCACGGATGTAGCAAGGTAACACTCCTGACACTCCCCTCACACAGACGGGGCACGGTGACTTACGAGTGCCTCGACCCACCCATACATTTAAGTGTGCAGTTCCGTGCGTATTTTGCGGCCGTACGTGCGTATCTAACTAACTGCGCCTTCGCCTCGCCCTCAAATGGTCATTTACATGCCTCCCCCCACCCACTTACACGCATCTTTCTCCGGACGGATTATAAACACGCCCCTCCGTTCAGATCTTTCCACGTGCGATAATAATGGACATCCGTGCATACATTCAACGTAGATAGCATAAATTTAGTTACTACACATGCGCAGTTGAAACCTCCCTAAAAATATGGACGGAACTTCTCGCAAATACAGTTCTCTGAATACGGCCCTTACTCTTTTCAGATCTGAGAAAAGAAGAGTTTGCCAAATGTACAAACATTGGGCTGGATCCAGACCTAGTTAAGTGCTTGAACTTAGTTACTCTTGGGCTAAACCATGTTGATTGCAGGGGAGTCATATTTCATCTGTTGCAAACAGTATTAGAGATGAGAGGTGATGTTTCCTATCCCAAGTATAAATAACAGTGTGATAGTAAAGCTGGTCAGTATCTGTGTGCAGTAAGCAATTCAAAGATATATCCCTACATGCAAAGAATACAATTAACTTGACTCCCCCTAAAATCAACATGGTTTAGCCCAGGAGCAACTAAATTTAAGCACTTACTTAAGTCTGGATCCAGCCCATTAAGTTACATTCCAATATGTTTAAAATATAAACATTAAAAGAAACATCAAACATTTTAATAATAAACTTATATGTTTAAAATAATTTAAATATCAAGTCAGTGAAAAAGATTGTTACATTTAATCTCATATTAATATTATTGCAAGACACTGACCAAAATAAACATTTTAATAGTCTTCCCATTTAGTCCAGTCTCAAATTGACGCTGTGGCTGATGTAAACATGCAGTGAGGGCATTTAATTGCGACAAGAGGGAGGTAACCTTTAACTTAATGCATTCCATATGGACATATTTCAGCTCCCCGTTGCCTACTGTAATAAAGACTAATTAGCGCATTGTAACTGCTGTTCATGGGAACAATTGAATATTCCCCAATATAACTTACCATGGGGAATAATAATAACCCCAGCTGTTAATATACACTAATGAACCCTTTGTGTTCAGAAAATAACAAAAAGAAAAAGTGTTTCCTATTTGGAATTCCCCTTCCTATGACAAAAATGTAGTTTACCCAATTAAACTGTATTATTAATATACCTTAAATATGACTGTTAGCAGATACACACGCACACACACACACAATGATATGCACGTGGCTGGATAATCAATCCCTTCATGTACCTCACAAGAGCCGCTGGTACCAAACCTGTGCGTATAGGACCCTAACAGCACTGCTAAAACTCACTGCTTGTGTTTCAAAGAACAAAGACTTAATGCATTTGTTGGACTCTGTCAATAAATAATTTCCACAAATCCCTTTTCTAATAATGCCATTTAGCAAATAGAAGAAAAATAAAGTATTCAATTCATTATCAGTTTTACCTCAAAAGGAAAAGTAAATCCTACTTAATCCCCGTAGCTCCACAATGGCAATCATAGCTCTCACAGAATTAGTAGTCTAACCAACAGTAGGATGAAATTAACGCCTGTAGCCCAGAATATCCAAATCTGAGGAATGAACAGAAAACAGGAAATAATGTTCACTGTTTCTATTTTTAAATACTGCCAGTTTATGTTTTGTTATATTAGTTTTACTTTTTTACTGAAAAGTTACAAACTCATTTGCCTAAAGCATATTGGTTTTGAGTTTTTAAGAGTGATGTACCTGAAACAGGGATATCGGGCCTGATCCTAAGTTAATAAAGTCACCTGTCACTCACCGAGCTCAGCGCCGGTCCAGAAACGGACCACGCCGGACCAGGGTCTAACCCAGTGATTCCCAAACTGTGCGCCGCGGCTCCCAGAGGCGCCACAACGCTCTCACTGGGGTGCCTCGGAATGTTTCTATTTCCTATTGTATTCTATTGTATTTTTGTCTTAGGGGTGCCTTGAAAAAAAATATGGAGGCCCTAAGGGTGCCTCGAACTGAGAAAGTTTGGGAACCACTGGTCTAACCTATTCACCAGAGCCCCTGATGGTGGGGGTGGACTTGGCTGCAGGCAAGGGGCAAGTTGCGGCCCTCTGGAAAAGCGCTAGGACACTGAGACGGTGAGGCAAGATCCAGGAAGAGCAGGGGAAGTAGTTGCAGGTAGCGGAGACACTGCTACAGAGTCTGGAACAATAATAAGACTGGAGCTAGCTGGAACCAGAGATACATGAATAGGAGCAGAACTCTAAGAGATCTAGGAACCAGATGGTGATATACAAGCAGAAACCAGGGAGCCAGAGCTCATTAGAGGACTCATGGACACAATACAGCAGGCAGGATAGCTGTTGCTCTGGCACCAAAGTGCTGTCTGAGAGAGACTTTAATAGGCCAGGTGGAGAGGGAATCAAGCAAGACCATCAGCAGCACCTGAGAGGTAAGCCTGCAGCAGAGGGAGAAAACCAGGAAGTGCTGAACTAAGGAAATCATGTGACAGCAGAATGTAAACAAAAGCAAGGCGCAGTGAACAGGGACAGAAGGAATCATGACATCACCTGACCTCCGCAACTCAGTTGTGTACGATAGACTTTCCATGTGTGTGGAATGTCTAATAGGCATGGCAAATAAAGTAAGTGGGTGGCGAAAGTAAGATCCGCACAGATTTGCATTCAGATGGAGGCGTAAAAATGTACAGGGATCGGGATCAAGTCCAACGTCCTTAAATTAGATTGTAAGCAAACAGGTTCCTAATATCCCTCACTGGCTGTTATTACACATGGATATATTTAATATGGAGCAAGATGGAAAAGGCAATTTTATCAGTCATTTAGCCAACAGCATCTTTCAAATGTGTTCTACTATTACAGGCTAAAAGTCATTCATTTTCTATGAGAATAATACTAAGCAATTTATTGTCAGGTGCTTCTCTGGGATAGGAATAGAATGCATATGATAAATAAATACATACATAAATAAATAAATGCATAACTAAATACACAATTAAATAAATAAGATTTTTTTGTTTGTTTGTTTTTTTTAGCAGTTGGGTGCAGTTCCAAGGGGTCAAAGTGTCAGGTTCACAGAAAATATATGAATTGATTGATTGATTGATTGATTGATTAATCCCATAAAATCAAATGTCCTGTGAGAGATAATACAGTAAATAATCTTAGTAACAAGGGACTGTATTCAGACTTCTTTTAGAAAAAGTTGTAACTTATGTGGCAAGTGCACTTCCATCTGGTCCTAGCACTCAAGGCATTTTCAGACTAAGTGTCCTGCATTTCGGCTAGGGAGCTGAGGTAATCCCCAACTCCCTATGGGCCGCCAGTGACATCTGCAGGGCACTGCTCCATCTCTTATTTAATGGATCAGAGCTTCAACTCAGATCCCCGGCACCATGTACCATGTGTATGCAGCCACACAGTAACACAGACATGTGTCAAGCGCTCCTGACACTGTGTGGTTGCACTGCTTTAACAATAAGCCGGCACTCGGCACAGACATAATGTAGTGCTTGGCTTCAAAACGGGTAAGAAAGTCAAGAAATAAGTCTGTATATGGATTGCTGGACAAATGAGGAGGGGACAGAAGGCTGACTGGACATACTTAAAGAGGGGGTAGAATGCTGATTGGACACACAACAGGAGGGGACAGAAGGCTGACTGGACATACATAAGGAAGGGGTAGAAGGCCGATTGGACACACAACAGAAGGGGACAGAAGGCCGACTGGAAATACATAAGGAGGGGGTAGAAGGCTGACTAGACACACACCAGGAGGGGACAAAAGGCTGACTGGACACACAACAGGAGGTTACAGAAGGCTGACTGGTCACATACAAAAAGGAAGTGTTTGGATGGCTGTAAAAACACACAAGGAGCAACAGAGTACAGTCTCAGTGCAGGGAGTCTCACAGTATATTTTATATTTACTGTTGCATCATTATGATATTAAAATCATAATTATTATTATTATTGGTTGATATTACTATGACTAAAACCATTCTCTACACAAAGCAATAATATCCTTTGAGCATTGTGTTCAAATTAATCACACACGTGATAGCATTTTGATACTTTACATTCATACTCCACTTTGATACAATGGGCCTGATTCAGACCTACGCTCGTGCGCGTAAAAACGTACTGCTAATGCGCGGGGCAGATGTTACGCTCATTTTACACTCAGAAATTCTGAGCGTGTGGGCCTTGAGCGTACCACCTTCGTAACTACGGTCGAGGGGGCGTGCCTGGCATCCGATTTTCGTAAATATGCACCGAGGGCGGGGTGAGGCATTTAAATCGTACAGTATGGGCGTGATAAGCGTCGTAACTACGCAATGAGCTTACGGCCGCTTGCAGTTACGATCAGAAAAGACAAAACTAAGTACGACCAAGGGGAGTGCTGAGGGGAGTGCATCGTAGGTACGCTGGCGTAAATACACTACGCACATAAGCGTTTCATGAGCGTAAGTCTGGATCAGGCCCAATATTGCTTCTTTGTATTATGCCATATTGTTTGCAGCTGTTATATTACAATGTGTCAATTTCTGCTCCACAATAAGTAACATTCTCTGGTTTTATGTCACGCTATGACTCTTTTTGCTTGAATGGTACTTTTTAGGACCCAGCATTTTGGTTCAACTGTAGCTTCACGCCACCCTCATCTACATTGTATTTACAGTATATGTTCTTACTACATATGTAACACATTGTTATAAGAATAGTTGCTATTCTATTATTTCGGCAGTACTTTAGAACGATACCAAATCTTTTGACATATCTATGTATGTCAGCAGATCAGTGATTCTAATTCAAGTTTGATATGTCGCCTATTTCACATATTTTTATATTCATTTAATAAATGTTAAGTTTTAATTATAAACTACAAAAGCCAAGGAACTTCCGGGTGCCATTTATGTGACAAAAATGTAATTATTATATTAAATAGCATATATTGGTGTGCACTTATTAAATGATCCACCTTTTCTCCTCTTTCTTTGGGGACTCCTTTGCTTTGTAACCCTAACCTTTCCCTTCTATGAGGTCTCCCATACGCAGCCGCAGCCGTCCCTGTTCTCTCCCCAGTGTTGAGGAACATTTTGCTAATGGGAATGAATACTTTGGACCTAATTTAAAATACTGTGTACCACAATTAAATACATCAAGGGATGCCAATTTTTTAAAAACAAATAATGGAAGAGCATTACTGGTAGTGTGCCTATCTTAGTAAGCCAGTGGATATAGTTTCACCAACTGAAACTGACGCTTCTTTGGTGCGTATCCTTAGTAAAGGACCTACTGTGCATGCATAGTAGGTCCTTTATGCAATCTACGTATCAGTTCAGTACGTAGATTGCCTCCGTGGGGTCTTTAAAGACAACGCTGAGTTTTTTTTTAAGTGGAAAGAGGTGGCGTAATGCTGCCATGGGGAGGTATTAGATAGAAGGGGGAGGGATTTAGATTAGCCGAGGAGGGCAGGTGGGAGGCGGAGAGAGGCAATCTCACGGATAGTTAAGATAGCCCCGTAAGTGCCATAAGGTACATAAAATCAGGGGGCAGGAAGGATGAATTAGATGTGGATCTGTCCACACCTAACTCACCCGGATCTGTGAATATGGTCCTTAATCACTACGGAAAGAAGAAAACTTGAGATCTGTTTAGGAATTTATGATTTAATGTGAGTTAATGAGGTAACGACACTATCACAAGTACTTGAAGTGATGAAATCCTATATACAATAAAATCTAGTAGAATAACAACAAATGTAAATTTCTATTGTATTAGATATACGTTTTAGCGATTTTAACCTCGAAACATAATCATTTTTGCAATGTGACATTTTGTCTGAGTAATAAGCACTTGTTTAAAAACACCAATAATTCATTGTCAAACAAAGTAACAGTTCACTGGTTCAAAAGCAGTCAGCTAAAAAATAAAATAACAAGATAAAATTGTGTGCCCACATAGCTTTGAAGATAAATCCCAGTGGAATAATATTCTGACCTTAATAGTCTACTATCATGAAAAAAAAATAAATATGAATAAATCAAGTAATAATAATACATTGTATCAAAATATAATTCTGATTAGAGAGGAAATTTAACCAAGACGCTACATTTATGAAATGTTTTCTGCTGGTTTAGTCAACATACACATTCACAATTGCTTAACTTGTCAGCATATATTGTTTGCTGCGTACTGTTTATCTATCTTGAAGCCAGCAGATAGCTTGAGGTCATGTCTTTTGCCTTGAATGCATATAGGAGGTGAAGAATATTTTGTTTTCTGTGCTTGATTTGTTTTTCATCCTCCTAGAAAAGCAATCAATATGTGATATGTGGCAGTAAATGACTTAAGATGCACCATTAGTGGTGATTTCCCAAGTGACATTATTAAATGGTCAGAGAAGGGTAAACCAAATAGGTTAGCATATACCGGGGAGTGAAGGTCAGTGGATGTGTCTGTTGTATTGGACCGGTGTATTTATATTCATGCACATCATTTTACATTTTATTGAAGTAATTTCCAAAGCATACAAGGAAATACACACAGTACAACCTGATTTACTTTATTTCAGACAACTGCGATGTAGTCATGCTCTCATAATATGCTTGCATGGGAAATTCTATAGCAATCAAAAATAGTTTCATTGTTTCCTCTCTAATTATAGGTTGTACTATTTTTATAACTCTAATGGGTGTAATATCTCTTAAATTCTGTTTCTAATGTAAATAATAGAGTATACTACTGGGAAATTTCATTAAATAATATCTAAAACTGCTGATTATTGTGAAATGACTTGGGCGTTAATGTTGCACAGAGATGTGGTTGCTGGTCCGGCCGGCCCTACTGTGAAAATGATACAGCCGCCAGCTGAATGGCAACTGCATCACTGCTGAAATGCTCGGCAATAGAATACTGCTATTAGGAATGGGTACCTACCTATTCAATAGTGACAGGCTATGGTGGTTACGGCTGCCTGAGGTTAGGGTTACAGCTGAAGAGGAGGTTTGGGTTAGGGCTGAAGGGGAGGATAGGGTTAAGGTTAGGCTGAGGGACATGAAGGGTTAGGGCTCAAAGAAGGGGAAGGTTAGGGTTAGGGCTCAAAGAAGGAGAAGGTTAAACACTCAATTATCATGGATTGGGCCAAAAATTGCTCTAATGTGGGGGAAAGATTTTTTTTTATGCTGACAAAACCCACAAAAAATGCAGAGGGAGAGAGATCAGAGCACTGCAGAACACCACATTCTGACAGGCTGCAGTGCTGTGTCCGGTCTCCCTCTGTTTGGGTATACAGAGCTTTATATCAAGACAGAGGGAGAGAGGACACAGTGATGTGCAGCCTGTCAGTGTATGTGAGAGGTTTTGCATGGCATTGCAGAACCTCTCATACTATCCTTTTTTCCCACTTCATGATTTTTTCAGCCAATTGGCTGGCTGCATGGGTCTCCTGTCAATCTTGAGCCAGCCAATCAGAGAGAGGCTTCAGTCAGCCAATATGCTAACTGCAGGCCCTCCTGCAGAGATTATTGCTCCCAGCCTCTACAGTGTATGGTGTTTATATCGAGAGCTTTTCCTAGGAGAAAATCATCCCCTTTTTCAGCAATCACACGCTGGGAGTGATAATCGCTCTAGTGTGTGCCCAGTTTAACTAAATTAAATTTAGCAATAAACAAATAATTTCTACCATGGTCAGAGATCTTTTTTTGTGGCCACACAGGACAAATTAAATTAGTAACTTTATATCAGGACTGTCTCACTGGAATTGGAACAGTTGGGAGGCTAACCAACACACTTAGAGTAACCCAATGTCTGACCAACCTCTGGCTCTCCAGGTGTTGTAAAACTACAACTCCCAGTATGCTTTATTATGTAACAGCTATGTCTATGCAGTTAAAGCATGCTCGGAGTCGTAGTTTCACAACATCTGGAGAGTCACAGATTGGCCTGCCCTGAGTTTTCTGCAGTCATGTGACTCGATTCTACTCTGCAACTGTTCTTTCTAGTCGTATATAAGAGATGTCAAAAGTTAATATCCTGTTTATTATGAAAATTACAATGGAAATTGCTTACTTTTTGAACAATAGACTTACAAGTGAATCAGAAGTCAGTAGCAATAATGTCAGTAAAAGAAGGGTATGGCCATGCACATAAGGTTGAATTTACTGATATAATAATATAGCATAGTTGCCAACTCTCCGGGAGACTCCAAAAATGAGAGCATTTCTCCTGGCATCCCAAGAGAGTCAGCAAATCTCCCGCAAAGGAGGCCATAATTTCATGCAAATCCGGGCCTTGGGTCCCGCCCCCATCGATGAACACTATTATCATGTCATTAAGCCACATTCCGACTGGCAACACTTTCTTACCTCTAAAATCTCCAGGAGGGAAAAATAGAAAGTCAGCAACCCTGTAATATAAGTTCCAGATATTTTTTACTAATATAAAGGTATTTGTCTTTAAAGTTGCATTTATATCTGTATTTTATTAGAAATAACCTGTGCAATTTCAGCAATGTGGGAAGAGATACATTGTCAGATTCACAGACATCACAAATAACCACACTCAGAAAGACAAGGTTGGAAACTTACAATACCCAGACTAAAATCAAATAGGATGCGGCAGCAACAACATATATTTAGAAAACATTAGAAACAAACAAATAAAGGCATTGATGCTAATTATAAGACAGCACGCGCACTGGGAAAGAAAGGGGAAAGGAAAGTCTCACACTGAGGTTGAGATTTTTAAAGAGTACATTCTTGTATCTATTTAATCCTGATAAAATCAACAGATTGTCGCTACCAGGAAGAACCATAACGGATTGCCAGCATGAATTGGTTGTTTTTGTAATTGAACAGATTGAGAATCTCTGCCAGAGTAAAGCCATGACTTAATCAATTATGTAACATAAATCAATGGACATTAATGATTCTCTGCAAGTTTTATTATTTCTTTTTGCTATTGCAGCAATTTTGTGCTTTAAGAGGAGTTTAGAGCTTTAGGAACACTAGGGAGAACATGTGGAACTGACATCTGTATTATATTTTTATTTATTTTTTTGTTCCAAAAGAAATGTCTAGCTAGAAATCTTAGAATTTGAGATCTTTTAGTTGTGCCCTCTGACATGACTGTCGTCTTCTATGATAATATATATATAATATATAATATGAAGGTTTTATTGCTTTGTTACAAGCGGTGTGGGTCCTCAGAAAGAATGGCCCTATTTCGATAGGGCCATTTTCTCCCAACCAGTTTCGAACGAGGCATAGCAATCAGTGCTCCGAAAGGTAATGCTTTTAACTACCCCAACTCTTCCCCTAATTCTAACCCTAACCCTCCCCTTCCATTACCCTAACCCTAACCTTCCCTTCCCCGCAGCCTGCCCAGGAGTAACTCATTTCTGATTGTACGTAACTTGTACGTAACTCCATATGATAGGGTGGAAAATGGAGCCGGTGCATAATTAAGGATCGCTCATATGGGCATAACTTTACTTAGACCTTACTTTGTGATTTTAATACCTCCCCCACCCACCATGCGTACACGCTGTCAACGTAGAGAGTTGTCACACCCCACTGTCAGAAAGGTTTCCAGTGCAGAATCTTGGATCCTCAGGGCCCAGATCCATGTTTGAAGCTTGAACCACATGTAGAGTGTGTTTACATTTAACCGTCTAGAATCCTACCTTATGTTATACAAACAGATCTGTGTCCATACTAACTCAGACCCGTGTGGAACTGCTATACCAACCCCCAACATTTAACTATTAAATATTAATTGCTGGCCACTTTTATGGAATCGAGTATGGATGGACTTATGCAAGTCATTTACATAAGTCCCCTTCACATGTAACATAAAACGCATGCGCACACCAGATGTTACATGTCGGAAATACAGAAGGCGCATGCACAAACCAGATGTTACATGTCAGAAAGGAAAGTCTTTTCTGACATGTAACATCTGGCGTGCACATGTGCCAATGCGCCAAATTACTTGCGTAAGTCCCCTTCCATCTGTAATTATGAATCAGGACCATTAACCACACAGAGGGGGCAAAATTCAGACCTCTGTACGCTTTCCATGTGCACGGAGGTCTAGTAGTCCGCACCGGAGAGGGGAATGTCCTCCCTTGTCCTTCCCCTCTCTTGTGTGGAGTTAGTAGTAATTACGCTGCTATATCCCCACCTTAAGTGTCCCATGCAGATCAGCGTCCTGTACGACTGTTTATCCGCACGGAACTCTTATAACCAGCCCAGACTGTAAGATTTTCCCTATGCCTGGACATCCGTATTGTTACATCGGGTGCGCACATGCGCCAATGTTACCATTAGGCTTACTTACACAAGAGGCTTGCATAAGTAAGCCTAATGTACGGAGTCTAAATCTTACCCAGAATGCAGAGAACGTCCACATTTCCTAATTTTGGATCTGGCCCAAACTCTAGCTCAGACCCTTAGGGTTAGATTTACTAAGCTGCGTGTTTGGAAAAGTGGAGATGTTTCCCATAGCAACTAATCAGATTGTAGCTCTCACTTTCCTATTACATATTAGAAAATGTAAGCTAGAATCTAACTGGTTGCTATGGGCAACATCTCCACTTTCCAAACCTGCAGCTTAGTAAGTCTGGCCCTTAGTTTTGTTACTCTGTAATGTAAGTTGGTTCCCTCAAGGAAAATGTTACAAAAAGAACCCTCATAACGAGCTCTTTTGAAGATAGATTACAATAAAAACATTTGTGCAGACATAACAAAACACAAGTGAATATTCTGTTACAAGGCACAACATGTATAAATGTGTGAGAACATATGCTGAAGACTCTTCTAATCAGATGTTTCTTCAGTTTTCAAGTTGACAAAACTTTATGTAGATGTAGATTTTTATTCCCTTCGTACTGTGCACAATGATATGAAAAAGTCCTTCATTCAGACTGAGGCAGGAATCAGACACATCTCGTGGGTTAACACATGTCCCTGAGAATATTACAATAAAGACCTAAATCCTGTAAATGTAATACGGCAAGACCGGATCCGATGGAACAGCGCAGCGGGAGCACGCGAATATGTCTCCCACTCACGTACAGAGCTGAGGACACTTACAGTATCATACCCTCCAACATGACCCCCTCCATTCGGTACAAAATACTCTGCTCCTGCTCTTCCTTCCTAATCCCTGATTGCAGTCACCAGTGTTACACACCTTTCTATTCAAATAACTAGTATAACAAAGGTGACTGCAATCAGAGATTAGGAAGGAGGTGCAGGAGCAGAGTATTTTGTACCGAATGGAGGGGGTCATGTTGGAGGGTATGCTGCTTTCCTATTGCAGCTCAGGCCATGACTATCATCCTGCATGTCAGTGTGCCTCATATGGACGCTAAGCCACACCCCTTTTGCGGCATCCGCGAAGCCACACCCTTTTTTAAAATAATGTTCCTATTTTTGCACATTTTTCATTTGCCACTGCACACAGCAATTCAGCTCTGTAATTACACTCAAATACCAACACCCAAAATGATGATCACCATTATTGCTAAATTTCTATTATTTTGAAGCTGTGGTTTCTTAACTCCTACTCCTCCTCCCCTCTCTCCACTGAACTCCTTCAATTCCTAAAGGGTTGCTGCAGAGTTTCCAACCCTGGTAACATCTTTTGAGGCTGGGAGGGTTAAACCAGCATTGCCGACTCTCTCGTAATACCCGGGAAACTCCCAAAATTTGG
>WWET01000296.1:701790-713413 GCA_011038615.1 Limnodynastes dumerilii
GCTAAACTGTACTATAACATAACAGAGAAAAATAAACAGAGAGAAGATTCCATGGGTCCCTTTGAACCTCAGGGCCCGTCACAGCTGCCCCCCTTGCCCCGCCCCCCCCACCTGTCGCCAGACAGGATTACACCTCCCTGCCCATAAACATCCGTTTGCATGTTTCAAGAGCTGCTCATTTTCAGTATGACCTATCCAGAGTTTCTAATATCAGAACTCTGAATAGATTGCACATATTTTTATACAGAGGATTTGCACATTCACTTTGTAAGTAAGTGCAAAACAGGTGCAATGTTGCAATGTAAGGGCAGCAAATAAATGTAATTATTTTACAGAGAAAAAACTTTCCTTTTGCACATAGACCTGATAGACATCATGGTTTTATGATTAATCTGTAAATAAGAGTTGAGCAAGAATACGTCATCTCTCAATTCTTTTTTCATAGCTTGAATTTGCCTTTCCCCGCACTTTACCATGTTTTTGCCGAGGCTGATATTTTCACCTGTTTTGGTGTACTCGCAAAGTAGTCTTTTTTTATTGCATTTTAATTGTTATACCTTCTGTTCTCAGAAAAGAAGGTGTCCATAGCAAATTCCAACTCCTGTCATGCCAGGATAGATAGTTATTTTTTACATTACATAATCCCTTTCTATTTATCTCCAAATGAATAAATAAACCAAGATCAGTAAAACAGCTGTGATTCAGAGTGAAGAAAGTTTTACTAATTTGTTTCATCATTTTGATATTCTGTTAAGCAGTAAAGCAAATAGATGAATTTAGGGATACAAATGAATCACCATTTTTCGTAATCATTAGCCAATGTGTATAATGAGACATTTGTACTTTTAAACAGTGCTGGGACTATAGCTAAATGGTAAGAAACAGTTTTCATAGGTACATTTGATATTAAGATAATAAGTTGCAGTATGGGAATATGAAAATAGAAGTTGTAAGTGCTGGTAATTGGAAAAGAGAATTATATGGGGTACAGTAAGCAAATAAATATTTGTTTATAGCATATAAATATACATTTATTGGATTGGATCAAGACCTCTGCACGCATTCCGTACATGTGGAGGTCTGAAAGTCTGCACAGAGGAGGGGAGTGAACACCCTTGTCCCTCCCCTGGCAGCATTTACGCTGTATAAGGATACCTTAAATCTCCCGCGTGGATCAGCGGTCCCTGCAACTGATAAACATGGAAGCCCTAAACCAAGCTCCTACTGTATAATTTAAATCTTGTTCCCTGTTCACCTAGCGAACTTTTGGTGAGGGGAGGGGAAGGCCTGCCCCATCAGATGGATCTCCTATCGTACGGAGATCCAATGCGTAACATCTGCCCGGTGCATGCACACTTCCTCCCAGACACCTCAGCTGAGGGGCGGTGAGCAATGGCGAAACCGGTCAGACGGTCTGTCTCCTCCAGGCACCAGGCTGGGTCTAGAAGGATTATTCCAGGAGACTAATGGGGAGACAACAAATTAGTCTGGGACGTCGCCCAGCGGAACCGTAACCAAAAATTTTAGCGCCAGGAGCAAAAATGAATATTGGTGCCCACTGACCCTGAATTCTAAGCTAATTTAACCATAAATATTAACTTACTGGTGCCCCCTTAATATTTGTGTGCGGCCGCCCCTATCGCACACCACTAGTTATGGCCCTGCGTCCCCTGGCCAACTCTATTAGAGTGGCTGGGACGGGAGCATACAGCAGTGTGTGGCTTGACATTGAAAGAGACATGGAGCAGGAACCAGAGCCGGCGACTAAATACAGAAACAATGGGGCGAGAGGAGCAGAGCAGCGTGGCTGGAAGATGACATTCACCAGGGGCTGTGCAAAAGATATAATAAGCCTCTGGGTGTCTGACCTACAGCGGGTCCAGAGACCACCAGGAATATTGGAGTACAGCAAGAGGATGGGTGTTCTAAAATCTCGGCAAAGAAGAGTACCGACAATCTGTGTCTCATCAAAGATCTTCAGGTTGGGGTGTGTCTGTTAGTGTTACAGGGTGATCTCTCCTTTGCACACGCATCTTGTGTCAGCTGTTGAAAGTCTGGATCCGGTCTTGTATTATTGTTGGGCATTACCAAGAGCAAAAAGGAAATGTGACCAACCAAATATAAAACATAAATGATGGCTTAGTCACTTAGGACCTCATTCAGAATTAAGAAGGAGCTTGAAATTAAGAGAGGAAAATTTCACCACCTCTCAACTCCAATACTGTTTGCAGCAGATGAAATATGATTCCCTGTAATCAACATGGTTTAGCCCAGGAGTAACTTTCCTCTCTTAATTTCAGTCTCCGAATCAGGACCTTAGGTCCTGTTTACTATTATTTGCAGAAGAACTGCAGTACCAACGCAGGTGTTGCAAAGCTGATGACCCTGCACTGTTTTTGGCACAAAACATACAGCCTTGGATCTCTGCTGCCATTGTAGCTCTGAGCACTGCAGCAACGGAGGTCTTGATCCAGTAGAAAATTTAGTAGATGTTGTGGAGAGTAGACAACACATCAGGAGCTTCAGAATAAACAAGATGTCAGAGGGATGAGCTCATTGTATGTGTGTAATGTCCATCAAAATATAACTTTCTGCTAAAATGGTGGCACATTATGACAAATGGTGCTGTTATTTTAAAAGTTCTTTGTTTTACAGTGTAGAATTTTTAGCTATTAAAGATAATATACTGTATATCTGTGAAATAATTTTTGGACTTGTGAATGCTTCCCACATTACCTTTTCTTTTTCCCTTTTCTGTATATAATCTATGAAATAATCAGAATTTGTGTTGGTATAGAGTTGTATATGTTCTCACACATTCTATCCATGTTGTGCCTTGTAACAGAATATTCACTTTTGTTTTGTTATGTCTGCACAAATGCTTTTTTTGTAATCTATCTTAAAAAGAGCTCGTTATAAGGATTCTTTTTGTAACATTTTGCTTGACGGAACCAACTTACATTATGGAGAACTGACACTAAGGGCCAGATTTACTAAGCTGTGGGAAAGGAAAAGTGGAGATGTTGCCCATAGCAACCAATTAGATTCTAGCTGACATTTTCTAGTATGTAATAGGAAATCGAGATAGAATCTGATTGGTTGCTCTAGGCAACATCTCCACTTTTCCTTTCCTGTAGTTTAGTAAATCTGGCCATTGCTCTTTTTCAGTAATTTCATAGCATCATTTACCAAATACTATTGTAAAATTACTGAAAAAGAAAGGATGTGTGATTGTATATTTTTTGTTTTAGGGTTTTTTAAAATATAATATTTCAGAATGTGCTAAAATATAAATATTTAATTGCCATAGTTTTCATTTCCTAAGTAATTATATTTCTCATACCATGTATTTGGGGTAAAATCCTTATGTATTCTCTTTTTAAAATAAAATAACCGCACATAAATGTGCTGGGGGCGGTAAAAATTATGAAACTGCTTCTCAATATCAGAAAGTTTAACATGCATAAACCTTTAAAGGTGCAAACTAGGAGTAAAACTTAACATGTTGGTACCTGTGAATACTGACAGTAGGTTTGTGAAAGTCATAAACACTTTTAATGAGCCTCAAGCTGTTGATAATTGAAAGTGAACGGCAAAATTGGTCAAATAAAAACAATGGCAGAAGGATAACCAAAATATTAGTATTTTTTTTAATTTTTTTTATAATAAATCAGCCTCTTTCATGATAATCTGAAGCCTGAAAACACAAGTAACTGTTAAACACAAAAGTGGGCCTCTCAAACGTGCAGCCCCGAAAATGTGTTCCCAGCCCAACCATTGGATAGTATTGATCTTCTGCCAGAAGTGCCAGCAGCCGCGATATA
The DNA here is from genome assembly GCA_011038615.1 of Limnodynastes dumerilii. Taxonomy (NCBI): domain Eukaryota; kingdom Metazoa; phylum Chordata; class Amphibia; order Anura; family Limnodynastidae; genus Limnodynastes; species Limnodynastes dumerilii. The sequence goes on from WWET01000296.1 coordinate 705,615, forward strand.
GGAAAGCCAGGTAAATGTCAGTGACCGACATCCTGCTCACAGGAAACCATGTGTCAGACTGAAAGACAGTATTTCAGGCATGAAGACTCATCAATATTATACGGTGAGCTTGCCTGTCTGACATGTTGGTTCTCTGCCATACAGACACAGCGGTACTGTGGATTTTCTCTCACTAAAAGTGAGGTCAGTGGGAGGAGCAGTAAGTATACAGATGTATTACAAAGGGGAAAGAGAGAGTGTCCTGCACCAGTCTGAAGTGGATAATGGTTACTTAATCAAAGAATGAGTGATGTAATAAAGGGCCTGATCCAGAGCTGCGAAATTTTCGCACGACGGGCGAATGCGTACGTTCGACCATGCGTATAAACATACACGCCCCTAACACTCCCATTGTAAAGTACCTGCTTACGGCGGCTATACCCTACACTAGGTACTACCGTCGGCCGTACGAATTTTCGCACATATTACGCAAAGCGTACGGGCTTAGCACGCCCATACTGTACAATTTAAATGGCTATCCCCGCCTCCGTGTAGTAAAACGAGCGCCCAGGCGACCGTCGTACTGAACGCACGCCCCTCGAGCGAACAATTCGCACACAATACGACCGCTATACGCTCATGTCGTCCAGCCGACCGGAAGCTGTCATACTGGGCATGCGCAGTGCAAATTTTCGTACGAAAATACGCAAAAAACGGTCGTACGCTCGCTCGAAATCGGCCAATTTCGTAGCTCTGGATCAGGCCCAAAGTCACTACATAATAACAGGGCCCCTAGAGCGGGTGCAACCATTGGTAAATATAACATGCCAAAAAATATAGGGAACACTAAACAGTGGACCCTCAAGAACCAATGATAAAGGTGCATTTATGCATTTATGTCAATTTTTGCTGCAATTTATATATTTTGGATACAGGACGGTGGTGTCAGAGACTTTTGTTTTTAGTTACATGTTTGTTGACTGTGCTATATGTTGTCTGATGTTACATTTTAATATCACTGTTTAAATAACATTTGATAATTGTTTACTATAAATATTTGGATTTTATCATTATTAGTGGCTTGGAGTGCACCTTTGTTATTGGTTCTTGGGGGTCCACTGTTTAGTGTTTCCTATATTGTTTAGCAATACAGATGTGTGTGTGTGTCTGTGTGTGTGTGTATGTGAGCACCTATGGACATGAGAAGAAACAGTGAAGAAACAGACAAGAAAACAATATAACATTAGGGGAGAGGTGAGCGAAGAGAGGACGAGTGACAAGGAAGGGAGCTTAGAATTACAATTAAATTAGAGATGTGGATAGGAACAATGGGGAATGGGCTGAAGAAAACAGAGGTGAGAGGAGTATAGAGGAACAGTGATGAGAGGGATATATATGGAACAGTTGTAAAAGAACTATAGAGATAGAGAGGACAGCGAGGAAGAGGGTATTATTAAAGGGGAAGAATCAACTTAGAGCACCTCGAGAGCAAGTTATAAATAGAATCACCAATCAATAATTAAATACATTTATTAAAGACAATGGGGCAGATTTTGACCTATGGCCGCCCGTGATTTTACGCTTGCCGTGAGCGTAAAAGCACCCATTAATACTTACTGCACATGTGGGCGGCAGATGTTATGCAACTAAACTCTGAGCGTAAGGGCCTTGAGCGTACCAGCTTAGTAACAATGCACGAAGGGGCGTGCCAACCATACGAAACACATAATTATTCTTCGATGGCAGGGTGAGGTATTTCAGTCCTACAGTATGGGCGTGCTAAGCATCGTATATATGCAAGGAGTCTATGGACACCCACGGTTACGCTCAGAAAAGTTAGGGTAGGGTTTGGTCGGCGTAAGACAGCATAAATACGGACGACCGAGGGGAGATCCAAAGGTCCTGCTTCGTATGTACGTAGGCGTAAATACGCTACGCACAAGGGAGTTTCATTTGTGTAGGTCTGGATCTGGCCCAATTAACTTTGGTATGAAGATTCTGTCCAGCCGGCCGGTCCGGATACTTGTATCTCTGACCAAAAAATGTAAACTGTAAAACAACGTAAAACCACTTAGTATTCCCAATGAAATAAAATCTGTATAATAAAATAGTTAAAATAGTTAAACCCCATGACCATAGACCTCTTATTTAAAAAAAAAAACAATCAAGATGATGATCCCAGAAATTAAATGTCTACAATGTAATCCACAGATTAAGCCACAAGATGCCAACAGTACCAATGTAATGATTCATATCAAATAACTAGTCTTCTGGACTACAGCAAGCGCTTCACTAACTGAGACCCTGTAGTCTTAGATTCTGAGTGTGTTATAGATTTTAACACTTGTGCACAATGCACTTGGCGGTATGATATTATGTACAGTGGGCCTGATGCAGACCTACGCCAATGCACTGTGCTTAGTAAAGCACAGTGTATTGGCATGTACTTTCACCGATAATTCCCCCATGTCCCAGCGTATTTACCTTCGCTTATGCCGGCTGAAGGCTACCCTAACTTCAGCCGGCGTAAGCGAGGGTAAATACGCTGGGTCAGGAGTGTATTTACTAAAACCCCTCCCTCATTACACTCCTTCCCCCCCCCGCCTACCTACACTAACCTTTGCGTAGTAACAGCGAGGAACACCCCCTCAGCCGTTACTTTGCTTATACTACGGACACCCGATCCTAGATTGGTCGTTGCCGTAGTTACAGCCAATCTTACGCTTACGCCTGGTGTATTACCGCCGGGCATCGTATGTCTGGATCAGGCCCAGTATGTATATACCTTTTTTTCATTACATATTTGCGGTTATTGCCAACATTTAATAATATGTGCAGTGGCCCCCACAAGTAGTTGCCCAGGGGCTCCCACAAACCTTAATCAGGCTCTGCCAGAATGCATCCATATCCTCTTCTCAAAAATTAAAGAGTTAGGTCCATGGTGTTGACAGTGTTACACATATACAGAGGGAGCAGTCTATGGGTTCTATTTACTAAAAAATAAATAATGAGTGATATTTACCTTTGCCAGACTTGCTTCTTCTTGTTGCGAGTCTGGCAACTCCGTTCAGCACCATTGCTTACCCCTCCAGCGAGGTCCTGCAAGTCGTGGACAGACATTGTGGTATCTCGCATTCATATGAATGAAGAATGAATGACGTCCCGGTGAAAGCTTTTGGGATTTTGATCATTTATAAGCCCAGGCATGAAAAACTCTGCACATGTGCAATGTGTTAATGTCGGGACTTTGAAATCTTCAACAAGTGCGCCATCCCGGTCAGGTAAGTTTGAACTCTGAAAACACACCATAGGGAATTTAATGCCAATCCTGGCTTATTCTCTGCAGGGGTGTACTAGGTGCACTCCCAATATATACATGACAGCATTATTTCCTTTTTAAAACAATACTCCTTTATTAATCACATCATTAAAACAAAACCACAAAAGGGGCGAAAAATAAAAACATAAATCCTGTGTGTCACCATATATCTCTCTGCAAACAAGAAACAAAAGATTGCAATTAGTGTCTTTCCATATACTTAGACATACTGTTAATACTTAGCAGAAATAATGGATATAGAAGTCCTTAATGGGAAAAACGCTGCTCACTATGCTAGAATTGATAGGAGACCCTTATCCAAAAGATTAGTGTCCGCAAGGACACGCTTCACTCTTCCGAGTTAGTATCTCTCCCTACGGACATCCAACAGATGCAGACAGAAAGACTCCCGTCGGTGAACTCCAAGCAAGATTAGCAGGGCAGGAGGAGCTGTCGGGCCACACCACCCGGCCACACCACCCTGGATGTCCGCAATATATTATTAACAAGTAAGGCTAGTGCGGTGCATCTTTGTTTAAGTTTGAACTCTGTCTCTTTTTTTTTCCCACTGAAAAAGTTACTGGTATTTTCTATATGAATAACAAACACCAATGGTAATTCCTGTGGGCAAAATACATATTACATATAAGTGTGTGTGTGTGTGTGTGTGTGTGTGTGTGTGTGTGTGTGTGTGTGTGTTTGTAATTATTGGGTATTTTCACATATAAAAAAAAATTAGTAGTTAATAGTTTATTAGTTAAAATGTTTTTTTATTTTATTTGTTTTTTCTTTACAAGCATATGTATTCTAGCGGCCTCCCCATTTATATCTTCCTTTTCCTCCCCCTAATAATAGCTATTAGAGGAAGTAAAAAAAGGTATATGGGGGGACTGTTGTCATCTTATAAAAATGCTATTCAGATGCTGTTATTTTTACTCTCATCTTCTCTGACAGATAGTAAATATAATAAATATGATGAAGTACCAGCTTGCATTAAGGAAAACAGGCTGGCCATAGAGAAATTAAGTTTCCATGATTTGTAAATATCATTCATTTAATTTTAATGTGAAAATGGTCATATTCAAATGAAAATTAACATTAATTTCACTACCCCTTTATATAATATCTTGGCAAGGGTATCATCAGAATGGTACTATCTGTACTATGTGAAAGCATGGCGCAAGCAATCCAGATGCAATTTATGGTGAAGTTTTGTTTGTTAACAGTCCCCCCCAAAAAATTAATTTAGTGTGAGATTCCACCATTTGAATTTACCTGGGCTTTAGGGAGGGATTTAAGTGGTGTGAAACAAACTGGTAGCCCCAAAACTGTTTACTGCTGTGTTAGATCTCCGAATTATTGAATAATGTTTATGGGTTCCTTACATTGAATTTTATAATCTGCTCCAATTCAACCAATCAAATTTCCTCATGCCTGCACTGCTGGTAGAAGATTTTTGCTTGCATTGAAAAGTCTAATCATATATTATTACCTACATGAGTAAACTACAGGCATTCTTTCCAGTGTTCTCTCTATGCTTTTCCATCTGGATAAACAGTTAAAAGCTCATGAAAACAAAAATAAATAGCGAACTGCGAATCAGACATTCAATGTAAATCTATACTGTGCAATAGATTTTTCTTAAAAAGTTTAATGCCTGACGGTAGAAATGTCTTATCAATTCTTACCACCTGAATGCCCAAGTGTATTACAAATAATTGATTAACAACACGGTTAGGAATAATAAAAGATTAAATTGATGGTTTAATCTTTGTATATACTTTACTGTTTATCATTATACTTGGAAGCTTTAAGTAGAAGTGTTATAAAATTTTATTTCCATCTAAATTAATGTGGTTTTTTTTATATGTTAATGATGCTTTCTTAGATGACCAGAAAAATTATGTCTTGAATTATACATGACTGCATAGCCATGTCAATTCTAAACATGTTATAAATTGTATATGTATATTGTATATTGTAAATGTATAAATTAATTGCCTCAAAATAAATAATGGGATTCGGCAAAATGCCAAAGCCTTACTTTGTGAAAACACTTATTTAAAAGTCAGCTGCAATAAATAAATAAAAGCCCAGTGCTCTTATAATGATGAAATAAGATGAAAACACTAACTCATGGTAGTATTAAAAAAAAATAAACAAACAAATCCACTAAAATTCTAATTGAATAATCACTGGTTCAAAAAAAAAAAAAACCAGTAATATTATTTAAAAAAACATAATACAAAGTGAGAACAAAGAATTCCCTTATATAGTGTCTATTTTGTTATGAAAGGTGCATAGACAATTATGTCAATTATGTTAGAAAATTATGTTAAAATTTTAAAATCAATATAAAGTATGTTACTTCATGCAAGATTATTTTCTGATATTTAAATTTTTGCACAAACGTAGTCAAATTGCACAAACTGTACTAAATATAGACATCAAGAGAATTAATTCTTTCAGTTTTAATTTTGTGTTGTAGCAGAGTGAATGTAGCCTTTAGCTTCAGACGTTATGTAGAGACATCTTATGTTGCCACTTTCTCTGGCTACTATATTGCCAGTGACACACTATGCCATATCCCCGATCACCGACATAAACTAATGATAATAGGACTGATGTATATCCAGTAAAAAAAAACAGGAATTAATGTCTACACTACGCTATATATTGGGTTTTATGAAATAATCTTGCAGCACAAAGTATTTGTTGTCCTGTGCTGTGGTAGGTCCAAAACACTTAAAAAGCATTTATTTGGAGCCTACCCGTTTTATATAATATCCTGCCAAGGGTATCATCCGAATGGTAGTATCTGTACAATGGGAAACCATGGCAACAAGCAATCCATTCTCAATTCATGGTGAAGTTTTGTTTGTTGTCAGTCCCCAAAACAAAATAAATATCGTTATAATTCACCTGGATTTAACTGAGGGAAGGATTTAGACTGGAACCCCCAAAAAACTGTTCACTGGTGTGTTAGATCCTAATTATTGAATCCTTTTGAGTTATTTTGAGAGAAATTCAGCCATTTAGAATTGTCTGGCAAAGGGTATTGTTTGAGGTGCAGTATCTGACTAGCTTGATAGCAACAAGCTTAGAGCTAAACACCATACAGGGTGCTTTGCTGTGCTGTATAGACACCATAATAATTAATTGGATTAATTGGATCCTGATTTAATAATGGGGTCGTTGCCGCATTTGGAAACAGCCACAATCGTCTTGTGTGCATGTGAACACTAGCAATTTCCAGCATGGATCTAGATCTTCAAGACCAAGGACTAGAAGTTGTTCCCGAGAAGGAGTTAGGACATGGAGGCATGCTTAAAGCATATCTGCATGTTGGAAGTGGGGAGGTATTTATATCGTACAGTGAGGGCTTGGTTAAGCCCTTACATACAATCCTCATTTATGCGCCAGCCCCAATTTAGGTGGGGCTGGTGCATAAATGTTAAGGTAAGGTCCTGCTGGTGGACCTTGCACATAAGGACCGTGCAATTCAGCAAATTAGAATCACACAGCAGTCCAATAGTGATGCTGATGGAGGTCTGCTCGCATCTTACATTTATATTGGGATCTGGACCTAAGTTTTCCTGGAAATTCAATCATTTAAATTAGAGATGTTCACTGACGCCTGTGTTTTGGTTTTGGTTTTGGTTTTGGATCTGTATTAATTTTGTGTTTTGGTTTTGGTTTTGGTTTTGCCAAAACCGCCCACACGTGTTTTGGTTTTGGTTTTGGGTCTGTATTTTTTTTAAAAAATTGCTACAAAATGCTAAAATCGCATAATTTGGCTATTTATTGCTCCTGTATTATTATTTTCTCCATTAACAATAATTTTCAGTAATTTCTAGTAAATTTTGAGCACCTCACAGGTAACAATATTATTTTCATACAGTTTAGGCCAAATGCTGCAGCGGCCTGGCTTGTTTCTTACTATTATTAAACAGAGCAGTGGCACAAACACACACTGCAGTTTATAGCACATCTATGAAACATTGCCACACAGCAGTGGCAGAAAACAAAAGTAGTGCAAGTACTATAAGCGTCAGCCTGACAAGGGGAAAAATGATGCAGAGTAATGTGTCAAAAAACAAAAACAGTTTCCCCAATAAACAGAAATACTAAACATGAATAAAGAATAAATGATTAAACAATACATTTCTATACATTAAAACTAACTAATGTGTCCCTGTGTGTTTATCAAACTATTGTGGTAGCTACCGTGTACTAACTAAACCTAAGGATAATGTATAGTGTAAATGTGTGCAAAAAATATAGTGAAGTATGGACTCACCGTTTTGCAGTCATCTGTCTTGGGATGACTTGCTAGTAGTTCTTGACGTGTTGAAAGCTGTTCGGGAAATGTTGATTGAAAATCTTCTCTTCTTGATTGAAGATGCTGCTTGGCCTCTTCTGGCTCTTGACGTCCTCCTGCTTCCTGTTCTGGGGTGCCACTGCTAATGACACTAGAGGCTGCATCTCTCGCTCCTTCACC
>WWET01000296.1:731513-742073 GCA_011038615.1 Limnodynastes dumerilii
TTTTGTGTCCAACCCCCTCCCCCAGTATCCCCATCATGTCTCTCCATCCCTCGAGTATTCCTTATCATGTCTCCAGCACCCCAGTATTCCCAATCATGTCTCTTCACCCTGCCCCCCCCAGTTCCCAGTTACCCCTTCAGGTTCCTCCAGATCTCAGTATTTAGACTCCTATCATATACTTACCTTTGTCTTCTACTCTCGCTGTCCCCAGAGTGTGAAAAGCACCTTACAATGTTTAACAGCTGCGATCATTGAAGGAGACAGGTGCTGTGACAGGCGTCCGGTAAGCTTCTCGCTTACCGCATCGCACTGGCCCTGACTACATCCCATCCAAAGTTGTGACTTACACTATTATTTGCGCATCGTTTTTGCAGCAGTTTTCAGTATTGCTTGTGTGCATTACGGGAACAAGCACACACATAAAAAAAAGCACAACGTAGGTGATCCACCTTTAATTGCATCTTTGTCCTTTGCACTAGTAGAACGGGGTGTTAAATTATAATAAAACAAGTAAGCGGGACTTGCAGTGCAACTACAAACGTAGCAGCAGTCAAGTTTTTGCAATAATTAGAGATAAGGGTGCCAAATGGAGGCGCAAGTCACTAATAACGCGTCCGTGTGAGGGGAATGTCATGGGTGTTGCCTTGCCACATACGTGCGTATAATTGCGTACCTTTGACTAACGGATCTGTGAATACGGCTCACCATCTCGGTTACCTTGCATTCTTCCCATAATAGGTCGTAGTTGTTCTCAAGGTCCACACATGCATTTGGCCATCCACATGTTGTCAAAGAAAACATGATCTTCTTCCATTGTTCCATGGTCCAGTTCCAACGCTCACCTTCCCGGTGTAGGCATTATTGGCATTGGACAGGTCTCAGCTTGGGCTCTTTGCTCAGTCTGGGCCTACATCACTCCTTACACCACAAGCTAAGATGCACCTTTCTATCATAGCTACACATTACACTTTTGCAGGTATTAGTGCTACAATAGCTCTTCTGTGAGATTCAACCATCAAAGAGCTTTGGGTCATTTGTGATAGTTACTAACCACTGCATACTAGGAATACCATCAGAACTATTGTAATATTCATGCAAATCCTTACAATTGCCCATTTTTCCCATTTCCAACACATCAACTTCAAGAAATGACAGGTGTCATTATAACAAGATAACCAATGTTGTTCACATGAGTGGTTTTAATGTTTATCTATATATTTTTTTACAGCAATGTAAAAGCAAACACAGACTTTACTAGACAGATGTGACATTTTTTTCACAATGTTCTCAGAGGATAACACAATATATTTTTTTCCTAATGATTCAAATTACAAGGTTGTTTCTTATGGGTTTTTCTCTATTTTGTGGAGCCTTGTAGATTCCAGGGAGGATGTAAAATTTGTAAAGGATGATTCAGACAAGCAATGCAGTATTGTAGCGATTGCAGTGGATGTTAGCCTCAGCTACTAATAGATGCACTTAGACAGTATTCACAGACATTAGAATGAGTGTCCAAGGGGCTGTAATCTCCTTTTATAAGTCTATAGACAGTAGTGTTTATTTATGCTTGCATGATTGAATTCTTTATGTTCCAAGCACTGTGATTTTTACTTTTTCTTCAACGTTGATTATTTGTTCTGTCTTTGGAGAATCGGGACCAGCTGAATGCATTTTTTTTATATAATAAGCTGAGCTGCTTAAGGGTAGTAGATATGGAGGCTATTAATGGAAAAAATGAAAATGTGGTCTTTTTAGTAAGCCTTACTAATGTACATAACCTGATGTTTGTTCATATATGTTACTTACTGTCTCATGCAGATAAATAATTAAATCCACCTTGGCACAGTAATGGAAATATCGTACTACAAATAGTATTACTTCCACTCTGTGAGCGATGCAAGCAATGTAAATGGTACAGTAAGGGTTGGCTTCAGACCTTACGTACAATTCACATTTGTGCACTGCTCCCATTTTATGTTGGGACTGTGCGGAAATGATAAGGTAGCATCCTAGTAGCGTAACTACCGTACAAGCAAGAGAAGGGACCTTCCTTTGCTTATGCGGTAGTTGGGATACAGCAGGGATTCGGCATCGAACCTCTGCTATGGTGGGAGATCCAACTAAGTTCTGTAAGATTAAGTTACGTAACATCTGGGCATGCGCCCTCCAGTCCATGGAGCCCAGTTACACACTTTGCGTGCATAAGGGGGCTCACTTACATAGTTGTGGATCCGGTCCAATATTTTTACTTATTAATTAAAAACATTAAAAAATAACACGCGCACAATCAACAGGAGCGATTTCTGACACTTTGTAATGTGTTTTGAGAGTCACATTCTAAAGCAAGGGTCTGAAGTAAGTCCTGGAATCGGGAACACTTGTCTTGGCACGCCCTTACTGTATGCCCAGACCTCTCTTTTATGCCCTTACGGGAGCGGGTCCCTGATAAGAATGGCCGTGTTTCAATAGCAATCAATCCCCGCAGTACTGAACACAGTACTCTGAAAGGTAAGTGTTAAAAGTTAAAACTGTTAAAAATTACCCCAACCCTTCCCCTAATTCTGACCCTAACCCTACCCTTCTATTACCCTAAGCCAAACCATCCCTTCCCCACAGCCTGACCCTAACCCACCCTTCCCCCCAGCATGACCTTAACCCTCTCTTCCCCACAGCCTTAACCCTAAGTCTCCCTTTTCCGTAGCCTAACCCTAAGTCTCTCTTCTATGCAGCCTGACCCTAACCCTCATTTTCCTGCAGCCTGATCATTACCCTAACCCTCCCTTCCCCACAGCCTAACCTTAACCCTTCCCCTAACCCTAAAAGTCCCCAGAGAGGTTGCTCACCTAGTCTGAAAAAAATTATTGTTCAAATTGTAAAGCGCGACATAATTTGCAGGAACCATATAAAAACCTATTGATTAATCAATAAAGACGTTAGCAAGTGCCATAGACCTCCCTTCCCTCCCTTCAATGCAGCCTGACCCTAACCCTCCCTTCCCTGCAGCCTGACCCTAACCCTCCCTTCCCTGCAGCCTGACCCTAACAGTATAACCCTCGTAAAGTTACTCACCTCTTGGGAAGCATCAGGTCCTGCGGCAGCTGCGGCGTTTCCGTAAATGGATTGGTGAGTATCGGCATACCCACCCATTCTGAATAAAAAATAATAAAATGGATGGGTATTCGATATAGGGACAACCGAAAAGGAACTTTCTGCTGTCCCTATTTCTTAAAACCATTCTTCTATGCAGGGACTCCCACCGACGTCCTTACTGTACACTGATTATGTCCCTCCACGCCATCCCTCCATGCAAGACCCTTCAGAATGCAAGCTGTCACAGCTGGAGTGGCATTCTGATCTTAATTGGACGGGAATGTGTGCTCTTTAGTTCTGAGCAGTACAAAATCACACAGAGAAATGTCACGTCAGACCTATACTCATCTCTGGATTGGGCCCACGGTGTCAAAGGGCCAGATTTACTAAACTGCGTGTTTGGAAAAGTGGATATGATGCCCATAGCAACCAATCAGATTCTAGCTGACATTTTCTAGGAAGTCTGATTGGTTGCTATGGGCAACATCTCCACCTTTCCAAACACGCAGCTTAGTAAATCTGGCCAAAAGTCCTTTTGAAGTGTATTTAATGAATTGCATTGGCTAAAGAGCCTAAAATTGCATTAGACACAGGACTTAAATTGTAAGCTTATAGAATCGTTTCCAACAGCAGGACTTAATATTTATTATATTTAATTTCAGATGATATCTGGCATGTGTATATTGGGTTATTATGATGAAATTGTGTTCTCTTATGTGCTGCATTTTAGATGATGCAGTCATTTTCTGTTATCATATTTATTATACAATGATTTAATTAAATTGTTATATGCAATTTTTTACATTTTGTTAGGTTTCAAATAAAAATTTAGATTTGTTTTACAAACAGCACTTCTCATGTCATTAGGGCTGCCCATTTTGAATTAGCCTCCCCATGCAATGCCACATAGATTGGCCAAGGAGCAGATTTGCTACTGATTTTACTCCCAATTCTCAATCAACCCCAGTGTTGGATATGTGACTATTCCTGTGAATTCACATTTAAATCTTATGAGCAGTGACAATACCCACATATGAGTGTGCTCTAGCTTTGTGCTGGGCAGAGCTCTGAAGGATGTCATCTCTGCTGCTTATTCAGTTTAGACATTGGAGCTGCTCTGGAGTTGTGTCTTTCTGCTAAAACCTGCAACTCTGGATAAGACGTAGTGACAAAGGGCAGTCATTTAAAATAAGCAGAGAAATATGCTCTGAGGCCGCGGGGTCTTGCTGAAGTAGCAAATACCAGTTTGCATGTTTCAAATAGGATTTTTTTTATGTACAGTCATTTAAAAAAAATCCCTTACAAATATATATTCCCAGTTAGAATAATGCCTATTATTAGTATACTTTGCGACAATATGCTGCTCTTCAGGCATTTTTAAAAAAAAAAACCTATAGAATAGTTTATGATCCAAACGTTTGTTAATTAATTAAATCATTAATACATTTTTTATTTACTTTTTTTCCATGTGTTGGACACTGTTTACATTACAGATGGAACCATTAAATGAATTGTCTACACAACTATATCCATTGTCTTTTTAATTTAAATTTTTGTTTTTTTATTTTTTTTTTCTATATATTTTTTTTTCGATATTTATTTATTTTTTCAGCTAAATGGTTCTAGGATTTAAGATATAATAGTAATATTTTGATATTCTCCTTTATTATTATTTACTTATTTATGAAATTTTCTTTGGACTAGATTGGTCATTGGTGGTCAATTTGATCTGCATTGGAATTCTTCTTTTTCCCCTTTATTACAATACTCTATATTGGGGGAGTTACACAACCCCTTCCTGGTTGCAATCATCTCCACCTTATTACCTTTGTAGCTGAGATATAATTATATTTATTTTATTTTATTTTATTTGGTTTCATTAGTTTGGCTATTATTTCAATCTAAAGCACCTGCTTTTCTATTTCTTGTTTTGTCTGAACCATGTAACAAAATATGACTTATATACAGTCAACAGAAAAGTCACTCATATACTTACTGACATGTCAGTGACACACAGATTACACATGCAGGAAGACTGCTGTATGACATGAGTGAGAATGATACAAGCAATCTGGAATGGAAGCATACCACCCATCACTTGGTGGACATAGTTGCACAGTGTCTATAGTTCAGCTATTAATGTCTCTGACGATGTGGAAAGATGGTAAAGGTTATCTCAGAACATGCTGAGACACAGCAGGCAAAAAAATGTCATCTGATCAGTCCCTATCATCTGCAATGGATGGGGAAGAATATAAAGTAGAAGAGAGAGCTTCCAGGTAAATAGAATGCTATAGGTCAGCCACTAATAATCGGAGGATGAATTACACATTTAGTAAAATCTCCGATATCTCTGAGAGGAATATTGCTAATCATAGGGGTGGATGAGGATTTCCATGCCACCAGAAACCCCCTGTATGTTCTCCAGAAAGCTGACTCTCCAAAAATATGACAAAATGTACAAAAAGAGGTACACTAGCAGAAATGCACTCAATATAAAACTGTATGTAATTAGTATAAGATTGTTCCTAATGAACGCATAAGTAAATGCATAAAATAATGAATTAGTTGTTAATTAATCCCTGACCTCAGGGATATATTGGTGCAGTCCAAACCTTGTTAAGGGTTCCAGCTGCTCTAGGTTAATAACGACCTCCAACACCTTTCAATGGAAACTATTATATATTAAACAGAGCACTCTAGTGCCCAAAGATGGCATCTTTGTAATCAGCACACCACACAGATAATGCTCTTTTGCCCACAATACTATGCAGAGGATAATCTTGTAATTAGAATACAATGAACTGTCAATAAAATGCCTTTTAGTGAATGCCATACAATAAAGAGGACCTGCTAATGATTCTTTCCAACGTTATGCCACCCCTCTGTAATTCTCCCTAACATCAACGCCATCCATAGGCATTGGAAGGGGGAGGTGTGACAGGGATAGCAAACCCCCTCCCCCAAATGTAAAGGCAGCAGTGTCCAAAGGAGAGCATCAGTAATCATCAATAATCTGCAGGCCAGTGATAGTTAAGTACACATAGAAACATAGAAAGTGACGGCAAATAACAGTCACATGGCTCCTCCAGCCTGCCCAGTCTGCTACCACTGTGGTTAGAGAAAGACCCTACCTTTAGATATCTACACCATCCACCATGGAATACACTTCAGTCAGTCATATTGTCAGCAGCTGTTTAATCATCAAATCAAAGAAATGTTTTACTTCAATAAAGTTATTACAAATTAAATGAAATATTAGACCGCAAGCAATGATTAGCAAAACAAAGATGTGGGTGAAAGTCAAGTGTTAAATTTTATGTTAAGATATAGAACTGAACACATTGGTATAATTTTGCTTATACAAAATTTCAACTAATAAATGCATTCAATACATTACACTCTTTTCATGCAAACAAAGCAGTTTGCTTAGGTGTTTACAGATTCAGCATTACATGAAAAAAATATATGTATTCAAATATTTTATATTCCCTCTAGATCACCACCATTTTATTCTAAAGAACAGCACAATTTACGAACAAATGAACCATAACATCGATGACTCTTCGAAATGGATAATTTCTATTTAACAAAGAAAACAATCTGTTCTATTAATTTACTGGACACAGCCACATTAGTCACCCATAATTGTATGGCGGTCACTGCTTACATGAATGTAACAGAAACACGATGGCCCTCTCAGAATAAGAAAAACAAGTAATTTCCCCAATAAATGTAATTGCATTACAGGATCTGGCTATTGCTAAGCACCTATAGAAATCCACACACTATGCATTTGATGACAATCCTAATAAGATGGTCCCAGTGATAGTTAAATAGCTTGGTGCTATTTGAATGATCCAATTACATTAATACATTAGAGAATGTGCAAAGAAGAGCAACTTAAATAGTATAAGGCTTGTGTCATAAAACGAAAGTTTAGATAAGCTATATATGTATAGCTTGGAGCAGAGACGGAAGAGGGGAATATGATAGTGTCGTTCCACAGCAGCTATTTTGAAGGCTTTAAGGGGTGTCTCCTGAGGACTGTTAGCTCTCAATTTAAAAACATATATATATATAATAAGGCTTGTAAAACGAAAGTTTAGATAAGCTATATATGTATAGCTTGGAGCAGAGACGGAAGAGGGGAATATGATAGTGTCGTTCCACAGCAGCTATTTTGAAGGCTTTAAGGGGTGTGGTGTCAAGTAAGTTTGCCTCTCAATTTAAAAACATATATATGACCCATCATTGGGACTCTCATTGCTAGAGTTAGGACCACCATATGCAGAAAGGCCTTGATGGTGGCTTTCTATATATTTGCGCACATTGCGGACATTTCTGCATTTTATTTTACAGATAGAATGGTATATTCTGTTACTGGCTAATGGCAGTGTTGCTGGAGCATTTTCCATCTTTTGTTTATGTTGCTAGCAGATTACCCCATGCACCTGTTTGCATTTACCTATAAATTGATTGAGCAACTTCCATTTTGTGTGTATTCTGTACCATTTAGTCTGGATTTTTATCTGAGTCTCGATAACTGAGAGGCTACGGGAACATGTCTGGGTGGTTTGAAAAATGCGGCTCCACTCCTCCTCCGCAGGGGGGTCTGTGAGGTCTTGCTGCCAGGACTCAACATACCTGGGCAGGCCAGTAAATTTGTTAGTTAGAGTTTATAGAGGAGGGAAACCAGATGTCTTGGGTTAGGTGTAGTGGAGGCGATAGTTTCAAAGGGTGTGAGGGCTCGTTTGAAATGGACCTTGAGCTGGGAACTGGAGAAGAAGTGGTACAATTGCATGTAGAAAAAGAAAACAAAGAAAGGATAATTGTGCGCCAACTAATGGGAGACTACTCTTCTATGGTTCAAAATTTAATATTAATAAAAAAGATTCTTAAAAAATGTAATTAAATTGATTGTAGATAACCTTTATAAGCGCAAGCTAATATGGTATGTGCTATACCAAAAGAAGAGACCATAGAAAAAAGTTGATAGCTGCGCTAAAGGAGATCTAGAGCTACACAAGGTTCAGAAATGAAAAGTATTTATTAATACACGAAAAAAAATTTATTTAAAAGTAACGGCATACCTCACAAGCTCAAATATAAGTTAAAACACAATGTATCATAAAGTGCTATATCATCTGATTAAATAAAACAAATCACAATAGATCCTGTAGAAAACAAATTCCCAGAGTAGCCAAAAGATGATAATGAACCTGTAGAGATTGATATATGGAACTCCCTGGTACTGATAATATGGATCAGGTATCTCAAACAGTTAGTAGTAGTGATATGTTGCAGCTCTGATGTTGCTATAACAAACCAAAGGATGAAACTTATATTAGGCTCAATTTGCTGTCCATAGATATATCCCAATAAACCAAACTAGTATACTGGCGCCGGCAAGCAGCCTAGGAGACAGGTTATGCTGTTAAAATTCCACTGCTTGTATCGGTGAAAAAGTGGAAACAACAAATCAACGGCTAATGGACACAAGATGTAATGAACAGCAGTTTTCTCATAGAATGGCAGCAGAGACTTGAAGACTTGCACCGGCACGTAGCCCGGGAAGTAAGTGGTGTCCAATGAGTTTACTGCTTGGGCTCAGGAGAGGAGAGGGTACTTGACCACACTGCACAGAGATGTAATGGAACAGACTTACCGGGCGTCCCCGGGTCCTGGATCTTTAGCCGTGCCGTATCGTCTAGACTCTCAGTGGCTCACAATGGTAAAAAGAAAAATGAGCGCTGTAGGTCCAATGCCGCTAGTTTCCACTTGTCAGCTTGTCGTCAAGGTAGAGCCAGAGCAATAAAGAGAGCTTGTGAGATTGCAGTCCAATAAAAGACACACGGGCAACGCGTTTTGTCCCGGTATAGGGACTTTTTCAAGCCAAGGTGAGTGAGTAAGTGGGAGTATCAATTTAAAGGAAATCCACTGCAGCAACCAGGTGAAAGATAATTATAATTGGGTGCTACACATGGAAAAAGTAAATCCATAAATGAACAGTCCAGTAATTACCCCCGTTGCCATCTCACCAGTACTTTTGCAATACCGAAAAATATGTTTCCAAGAAATGCGGCACTCAGAGGATTTGTAAAAAAAGAAGAATACTCAGTGCTGGGTCCGACATTTCAGTTTATTCTCAACTGTCTTCAGGGACAAAATACATAACAAACAAGGGCATAACCCACATATATATAGAGATAAAGAGCTTACCTCCTAATATGATCAGAACCACATACCATAAACAGGATCTACAGAACAATAAGGAACACACAAAGCACGTACAAGGAGGGTATACACCCTCATATTAACTCTCATGTATGCATGAGCCTATAAACTAGGAGGGCAGTAAAACAGACTACACGTGTAACATCCTACCAATGAATCCTGGTACAGAACCGATGGGTATGCAGCACCCACAGTACCAAGGGTATGTAATCCACTGATCAAACATAGAGGTGTATATGACCATAATCAAGGGTATGTAATCCACTGATCACACATAGGGTGTATATGACCATAATCATGCTGATAGAACAGAACCACACATAGGACCTGATTCACACTTAAGAATCTTCTTAAAATAAGAACTTAAAGTCACTCCTGGGCAAAACCATGTTGATTGCAGGTGGAATTAATTTAATTGTATTCTTTGCATGCAGGGATATATCTTTGAATTGCATACTGCACACAGATACTGACCAGCTTTACTATCACACTGTTATTTAGACTTGGGATAGGAAACATCACCTCTCAACACTAATACTGTTTGCAACAGATGAAATATGACTCCCCTGCAATCAACATGGTTTAGCCCAGGAGGTAACTAATTTCAAACACTTACTTAAGTCTAGATACAGCTCAATCTGTGTTATTGCTTAATAATAAATGACTAGCTAGTGAGCATGACTCATGTGTATGTGTTGTCAGAGACCATAAGACGTGTGTGGTGAGCAATGGAAAGTTCTGCTTACAGATCAATAGCAATGTTATTGTTTGGTTAAAAAAAAAAACTGCACAACACTACAAGCAAGAGATTCCAAACGATGCAGTTGGAGTATATGACTGCGGCTGAGCTAGTGCTCATCAGGGAGGTGTAGACATCATCTACTATGCTCCTCAGTACAAGCAGTCATTCTGTGTAAGACATTCCAGCTGGCAGCTTTTCTTCCCTGGAGACTCTGAATCTCCCTCACAGAAAACAGATTAAGGGCCGTATGCAGACTGCCAGGCGTATAACATATACGTCCAGTGCTTAGCGTTTTTTCCTACTGCGCAAGCGTGGTACATTTTTTACGTTATCTACATATCTTTTCCTTACGTAGGAAATCTATGTAAGGAAAAGATACATATATAACGTAAAAAAATGTACCGCGCATGCGCAGTAGGAAAAAACGCTAAACACCGGACGTATATGTTATACGTCCAGTAGTCTGAATATGGCCCTAACTGAGGAATTCT
>WWET01000296.1:792480-803226 GCA_011038615.1 Limnodynastes dumerilii
CGCCCCCCCCAGCGCCCCTACGGCACTGCTACGGACGCCCGATCCACGATTGGGCGTTGCCATAGCGACGCCGGGCAACATCTGCCCGACGCATGCGCAGATCGGCTGAAAAGTCGATCTGACGCTTACGCCCGCCGTTCTAGCGACGGCGGGCGTTGTTCTGGATCAGGTCCTTTGTGCTGTAGTAGAAATTCCGGTTCTGGTTTCTCCTGAAGCATTCCTCCTTGCTAGGGATCCTGGCTAATTAACCTGCAGCTGGGATTCCCTAGCTGTGTTTTGGCTGTGTGCAGTCTATCTGCACTATCACTGTGTAGATTCTACCATCATCTCCAGTGTGTCTGTCTGTGCAGTCTATCTGCACTATCACTGTTGTAGATTTACCAGCATCTCCAGTGTGACTGTCTGTGTAGTCTATCTGCACTATCACTGTGTAGATTCTACCATCATCTCCAGTGTGTCTGTCTGTGTAGTCTATCTGTACTATCACTGTTGCAGGATTACCATAATCTCCAGTGTGTCTGTCTGTGTAGTCTATCTGCACTATTGCTGTTGTAGATTTACCATCATCTCCAGTGTGTCTGTCTGTGCAACTCTATCTGCACAATCTGGATTCCAGTCCTGTCCTGGTTCAGTGCTATTCAACCTGCACTATCTGTATCCCAGTCCTGTACTGGTTCTGTGCCACTCTCCTGTGTAAGTCTGGCCTTTTCCTATTTCCTCTCTCCTACGAGTTCGGTTCTGGGGGCTGCGACCTGTTGTTGGGGCACAACCAAATCCATCCCCACCATCATTTGTTATCAGGTGGTATTCCCCTGGTGGTGGGGATGGACTTTGCTGTGCCCCAACAACAGGTCATGCCCTGTTGAACCAGACTTGCAGGAGAAGGAAAAGAAACCCTAGATGGATACCGGATGGTGAGGTAAGGTGAAAACAAGGAAGCAGAAGATAGACCGAACCGGAAGGGACCAACCGGGGACAAACTACACTAAACACTGAACCAAGCACGGTGGACGGAAGGTAGGTCACAGGACTGGACAAGACAGACCAGGGCTCGCACACACGCAGACATACGACGGTGCCCCTGAAGTGGTAACACAAACAAACACTCCGGGGAAGGTTAGGAATAAGTGGGTAGGTAGGTACACTAAGGAGAGAGAACCAGGAATTGAAACAATGGATATAACAAGGCTGGTACAAGGCAAGGATAGAGGGCAAAATCGGTCAATTCACTAGGCAAAACGCAATAGTCACACAAGATAGCAGATCACAGTACTGACAGGCAGAAACTATAACCGGCACCAAGGAGTGGGAGAGACAGATTCAAATAGAGGCTGCTGACCACTGATTGGCCAGCAGTCAAAATGGGAGAATGCAGATAGGCTGTTTCCCCAAGAATGGGGAAACAGCCAATAAGAAGAGACAGAGAAGATCGCACGCCCGACAGCAGCCCAGACCTTGTGGGGTTTGTTTACATGCCGCCTACGGCATGTGTGGGAGCGCCCAGCGGGGAGAAGCAGAAGGCATCCAACAGAGAGGCAGAAGGTAAGCGTCGGGCATGCCGTTCTGGTAACAGCATGTAACATTACCCCCCCTAAATGAGGGGTTATGATACCCCTAATGAATAGGTTTGAGGGGAAACTTTTTGTGAAAGTTTTTCTTCAGTCTATCGGCATGTAGGTTCTTTACCGTTATCCAAGATCGTTCCTCCGGACCGTATCCCTTCCAGTGCACAAGGTAATGAATCTGAAAATGAATTTTTTTTGAATCTAGAATTTCTTAAACCTCATATTCTTCCTGATTATCTACTAACACAGGAGGAGTCTTGACAGGGTGAGCTTGATGAAACCTCCTAGATGTTTTAGCTGGCTTAAAAAGAGAGACATGAAAGGTGGACGGAATCTTGAGATTACGAGGTAATTCCAGTCTAAAGGCAACAGGATTGATCCTTTTGATGATACGGAATGGTCCAATGAAGCAAGGGCCCAATTTCCTAGAGGGCTGCTTTAACCTAATATTTTTTGTGGAAAGCCAGACCCTGTCCCCCACTCTGAAATTACATTTGGACTGATGAAGGTCTACTCTCGTCTTGGTTTTGAAAGCCATAGCACGGTAGAAGAATGATGAGCGTTGTTATACGCAAACTCCGCCCACAGAATATTCTCGGACCAATTGTCCTGGAATTGGGAAGTATAACAACGTAGGTATTGTTCTAAGGATTGACTCAGACTTTCCGTTTGGCCATTGGATTGAGGATGATATCCAGAAGACAGGTTGATTTGAATCCCAAAACATTTGCAGAAGGCTCTCCAAAAGAAAGCAATGAACTGAGAGCCTCGGTCCGAGACAATTTCCATGGGCAGTCCATGAAGTCAGAGAATGTGTTTCACAAACAAATTAGCCAAGGTTTGAGCATTAGGTAAACCTGGTAAGGGAATAAAGTGTGCCATCTTGCTAAACCTATCGACCACCACCGAGATGGTAGTAAAACCATCTCGGGAGTTAGGGAGAT
The DNA here is from genome assembly GCA_011038615.1 of Limnodynastes dumerilii. Taxonomy (NCBI): domain Eukaryota; kingdom Metazoa; phylum Chordata; class Amphibia; order Anura; family Limnodynastidae; genus Limnodynastes; species Limnodynastes dumerilii. The sequence goes on from WWET01000296.1 coordinate 794,990, forward strand.
CCGTGATGAAGTCCATGGATAGATGCGTCCATGGATGATTGGGAACTGGAAGAGGAAGCAGAGGGCCACAAGAACGAGAACGTGGGGTCTTGGCACAAAGAATACACGTGTTGACAAATTCTTTAGTATCCTGGATCATAGAAGGCCACAAAATCGATCGGGACAAAGATTTGAGAGTTTTCTGAATGCCCAGGTGACCGGCAGTCCTGCATGAATGATTCTCTTGGAGAACCTGCTTCCTGAAATTTTTGGGAATGAATAACCGATTGGTGGGTGTCTGCTCAGGGGCTTGGTCCTGGACTGCCAGAATTCTGGACCGAAGATCTTGGGTCAATCCAACTATGATGGTGGTAGGAGGAATAACCGGTAAAGGGGGAGGGAGAGTCCATGTTGAGGCAAGAATGCACGGGATAGAGCATCAGCTCTATGGTTCAGAGAGCCGGGTCTGTAGGTTATGATGAAATTAAAACGGGTGAAGAACAAGGCCAAGCGGGCCTGACGGGGGTTCAAACGTTTGGCGGATTCGATATATGTCAGATTTTTATTATCCGTAAGCACTGTTATAACGTGAGTCGACCCATCTAGCCGGTGCCTCCATTCTTTAAATGCCATCTTGATGGCCTACAGCTCTCGGTTCCCAACATCATAGTTCTTTTCTGCAGACGAAAAGTAGGCACATGGACAGCACCTGCCCCTACGTCCGATGCATCCACTTCGATAATGAACGGCAATTCAGGATTTGGATGTCTTAGGATAGGTGCGGTAACAAAGGCTTTTTTGAGGGCTTCAAAGGCTCTTACAGCATCCTTAGACCATCTTGAAGGATCAGCCTTTTTTCTGGGCAGAGTGGAGATGGTAGCCATCAGAATAGAGAAAGACTTAATGAATCCACAGTAATAATTAGAAAACCCCATGAATCACTGAATAGCTTTCAGGTCCGTGGGTTATTTCCATTCAAGAATCGCTTTAACCTTTTCCGGGTCCATGGCAAAATCCAAGGGGGAAATGATGTACCCTAAAAAAGTTACCTTGGAGACTTCAAATTCGCATTTCTCCAGTTTGGCAAACAACCTGAATTCTCGGAGGCGAGAAAATGTTTCCAGTTTTCTTCAAGGGAGGGAGAGAAGATTAAGATGTCATCGAGATAGACCACTACGAACTTCCTTAAGAAATCTCTGAAAACATCATTGATGTAGTCCGGGAATACAGCTGGAGCGTTACATAACCCGAAAGGCATTACCAGGTGCTCATACTGGCCTGAATGAGTGTTGAAAGCGGTCTTCCATTCATCTCCCTCCCTGATTCATAACAGGTTGTATGACCCGCCAAGATCGATTTTGGAATAAATGACCGCATTTTTGACTTGATTGAAAAGATCTGAGATTGATGGCAAGGGATAAGTGTTTTTGACTGTAATACGGTTCAATGCTCGATAATCAATACATGGTCTAAGAGAGCCATCCTTCTTGCCCACAAAAGGATGAACCCTCTGTCCAGATTTTCTACAATGTAGGTGTCCATGGCAGCTGATTCGGGTCAGGAGAGAGAAAACAGTCTTCCCTTAGGCAATTTTGCCCCGGGCATGAGTTCAATGGCACAATCATCATGTCTGTGTGGAGGCAGTGGCTCTGCTGCTTGCTTGGAGAAGACATCCGCAAACTCAGCATATTGCGAGTGGATTCTCTCAACAGAAATATGACCTACCCGGACTTGGTAAGAAATGCACGAATCTTCACAGGACTCACCCCACCGTATGATCTCTACCAGAGACCAATCAATACAGAGATTATGGAGCTGAAGCCAAGGGTGACCCAGGACAGCCGGACTGCAGCACAATTGGTAACAAGGAACTCAATGGATTCAGAATGGCACATTCAGATGGACAGTTGGATGGGCTCCGTTTTCTGGAGAATAGGGCCTTCGGATAGAGGCTGACCATCCAATCCTACAGCCGAGACGGGAACGTCTAAACTTCTGACTCGGATATTCAGTGACTGGACCAGTCCAATGTCCAAGAAATTTCCAGAAGCTGATAGTTGTTCTTCGCGATCCCTCAGGATCAGTCAGGCTGGGACCAGGAGCGAATTTCTTGAGGAGACTAGATGACTACCCAACCGGAGCTCCTCGCAATCTGGCTGGGTTAATCTTTTCACGACTGCATAGGTTGTTTTTTCAGGCAAGAGTCCTTCCTGTGGGCTTTTCCACTGCGGTAGAGGCACAGACCCAGGTTACGCCTATGGGCTTTTTCCTCCTTTTAGAGACGATAGGACCCGATCTGCATGGGTTCCTCTGGAGCCTGGAATTCCTGTGGTAGGTGAATTGTGGAGCATCCTTCTCCAAACGTTCTTTCAGATGCCGATCAACCTTGATAGCCAGGCACATGAGATCATCCAGGTTTCTAGGGGCAGGGAACTGAACGATGTCGTCCTTTAACTGGTCCGACAGCCTGACGCGAAATTGACTGCTAAGAGCCGGGTCATTCCAGCCGCAATCGTTGGCCCAGCGGCAGAATTTGAAGCAGTACTCTTCCGCTGTCCTTCTTCCTGACGCAGGGAAAGAAGCTTCATCTTGGCGATAGCTGCCCGGTCTGGTTCTTCATAAAGTAGGCCCAAAACTTCATAGAATGCGTCCACTGTCTGGAGTGCAGGGTCTTCAGGATGCAGACTGAACGCCCAGGCCTGAGGATCCCCCTGGAGTAGCGTAATCACCAAACCAACTTGTTGGCGCTCGAATCCTGAAGTAATGGGTCGGAGCCGGAAGTACAGATGGCAGTTCTCTTTAAAGAGATTAAACTGGCTGTGGTCTCCAGAGAATCTGTCTAGAAGGTTGACTTTAATGTCAGGGGATGATGTTGGTGGTATCGAGGCAGAGGCTTGAGGGGCAACGACTGAGGCTTGCATGGCCGAAATGACTTCCTCCTGATCGTTTACTTTATTAGTCAGGGTCTGAACCATCTGTCCCAGGCTGGACACCTGAGTGAGGAGGGCATTTATGGCCTCGGCCATGGAGGGTTCCACCGGGGTTTGCATAGTATGGCCAGTTATAATGTTACGAAGTCGGCTACCGGGGCATGGGTTCTTTGTTATTAGGTGGTATTCCCCAGAGCCCCTGGTGGTGGGGATGGACTTTGCTGCGCCCCAACAACAGGTAGTGCCTCGTTGAACGGGACTCGCAGGAGAAGGAAAAGAAACCGTAGATAGATACCAGATGGTGAGGGAAGGTGAAAACAAGGAAGCGGGAGACAGACTGGACCGGAAGAGACCGACCGGTGACAAACTACACTGAACACTGAACTGAGCACGGCGGATGGAAGGTAGGTCACAGGACTGGACAAGATGGACCAGGGCTCGCACACACACAGACATACGGCGGTGCCCCCAAAGGGGTAACACAAAAAAACACTCTGGGTAAGGTTAGGAATAAGTGGGTAGGTACACTAAGGAGAGAGAAACCTCTCACATATCCAATATCTTTCTAAACCAAGAGCATACCTCACATGGAGATTCCCAGGTCTCCCAAACTGCCACTCTGAGACCGCATCCCCTCTCAGCTGCAATCTCAGAGAGACTTTAAACCACATATCCAAAATGGAGGCAGCTACAAAATCAGTTTATAAAGTAATATATATGACTGGTGCACAGGGCAAGGGGAATTTGTACAAAAAACAAGACATGGCCTGGAACTCTAGCCATAACTCAGTTACTAATCATGAACTTCTATCTTTAAAATAAAATGTGAGGTATGCTCTTGGTTTAGAAAGATATTGGATATGTGACCCAAAGCTGGGGCTCTATTTAGAGTTAAGATTAGAGTTAGGACTGTTCAGCAGAGAAGCCTTGTAAGTGGCGAACAGCTTATCACGTATCTGCAGATATTTGTAACTAATTCTCTGATTTTTATTTTAAAGATAGAAGTTCATGATTAGTAACTGAGTAATGGCTAGAGTGCCAGGCCATGTCTTGTTTTTTGTACAAATTCCCCTTGCCTTGTGCACCAGTCATATATATTACTTTATAAACTGATTCTGTAGCTGCCTCCATTTTGAATATGTATGTATATATATATTGTGGATGGGCCTTTCGTTGCTGCAGGGGGTAATGGGACACTTCCTCCTGTAAATCTAGTGTAGTGTGTACAGAGGCACTGTGCAGCTGATTGGGACTTCCGATTGGGAGTGTTATTATTTAAATTTTTCTGTCCTTAGCATAGTTGGAAGTGTGTACTCAGATTTTTAGTAATATGTTCAGTTTTTTATTCTTGCTCATTACATTGTCTAAAACAAAAATGTTTAGCATGAGCTCTTTTGAACATTAAGGGCCAGATTCATTAAAAACATTTTGGGCTGCGATTTCACATTGCAGCCCATCGCGGCGATATTGCTGCGATTAAAAAAGATTCCGAATTCATTAAAACGCGATTTGCTTGCGATTTTTGCAATCTCAAGCGATGTTCTGCGATTTTTAAAGGGCTAAATTAAGTTACTGGGCATGCGTAGTCATTTTTGTATGCTATTTACGTAGCATAACGTAGTTTAAAGACTGCGTGTATGCAATCTACATTGCGAAACGCTGCGTAAATAGTGTACAAAAATTACTATGCATGCCCAGTAATTTAAATCGGTTAGTTATGGACAGATGGGCACAGAGGACGGAGGTCTGAATATGGGCCCATAATACCAAATCCTGCCCACAAATCTCTCTCCCAGTCTTCAGTTCAAATTCTGTAAAAATTGGAAACAATTTATTTCCTTTATTTATTTATTTATTTATTTATTTAATTTTTTTTTAATTTAGATTCAAACAAGAAACAAAAACAATATACATTATTACAGTACAGTATTGCTGCTTATATAAAATAATAGATAGAAAACAAAGCCTGTCATACAGGTATCACATACTAATCATATATAGTATAACAGATTTTACAATCCAATAAACATTTAGAATTTTGGAATTAGGTAAATCTGATAGATTTTAAACATTTTATTAGAACCGTAATGACTAGAATTAGGATAACACTACTAGGGGGGAGGGAGTTTGTCCCCGGCCTGTGGATCTCACAATCTTACTATGGGCTCATATATTATCTGCAGATTCCTCTAATAAAAAAGGCAGATCCACCTAAAACATACTTTTTTCATACCAGCTGGTTTGGTGGAAAAAGTTATGTATATTTTTTCTAATTGATGGAGAAAGGGTATCTATGTAGTTTTCCCATCTTACAAAAAACTGTTCCGTGCATTTCTCCTTGTGAAGGGAGGCTTCCAACCAATCCATTCGGAATACAAAATATAATTTTGACCAGAAAAGGGCCATTGTGGGAGGTTCACATTTGATCCACATTTGTAGGATACATTTTTTAGCAACTGCTGACAATATCAAAAGCAGTTGCTTACTTGTCCTACTACATTTGATGGCTGGATCCAGTATACCCAAGACGGCCCAGTGTCAATTAAGTGGCATAAAATAGATGGGTAGCAATAAATAGTTGAATTTTTCTCCATTTAGGGCAATCTCCAGAGTCTATTAAGCCTGCAGTATGACTTCTACTATGGGAAAAGGAACCCCTTATGGAAAATATTGTAAAACAATTCCCTGTATATGCTAGCCTTCATTGTGTCACATGAGAAGGTTAAGGCCTTATAAAGTTGTTCTTCTGTAAGGTCTGGAAAAATTACTAGCCATGATAATAAACCAGTTTGGGATTTTGTTGTGTCCTGGGCCGCCTTAAGCACACCATAGTGTCTGGAGATTGTGTTTTTCATTTCCAACGGTTTTTTAAATAATTTATCCAGATCATTAATCCAATCTTTCTGGGTAAAATCTGAGACTACCGAGGCAGTGTAATGGGTCGCTTGGAGTATAGCAAAGGTGTGTGTAATAGGGAGTGTAAATTTCTCTCTAATCTGTGGTCCCGTAAGTACAGTCTGTCTAGGAAAGTCTAAAAGGGAACCTATAGAACCGATACCTTTAGTTAACCAATCTGTTACGATGCCTTGCCATTTTGGAAGGCTGGGTTGTTTAAGAGTGGAAGGAATGGAGTTTTATAGCTGTTAAGCCCATGTTTTCTTCTGATATTATGCCATGTTTTCCATGTTGAGATCAAAAGAGGATTATCCCGGATATCTTGAGAGATATCACTCTTATGTAAGTGTAAGAAGTTTACCAGGGTAGATGTTGACAGAAATGCCTGTTCAACTTGGGTGTTGGCATATATTTCCATGCCATGCAACCAATCACGTATGTAGCGTAATTGACTAGCTTGGCTGTATAATTTCAAATTGGGAAAGTTAATCCCCCCTTCAGATTTGTTTTGTTGTAAACAAGAGAGACTGATTCTGGAGCATTTATTATTCCAGATAAAAGCACGGAATGCTTTATGCAGTGATTTGTCATCGCTGGGAGATAATAATTTGGGGAGCATTTGTAATGGGTAAGGTAGGAAAAGCGATAATTTTCCCCAAACTCGCTCTTCCCAGATATGATAATGGTAATTTTGTCCAACTAGTAAGCTCTGCAGTGACCCTGTTAATTAGAGTTTTCATATTGGTAGAATACAAGGTGTGTATATTTTTGGGGATCTGGACTCCCAGATATGTCAGAGAGGTCTTGGCCCATGTTAGGTTGAAGTTCTCGGCCCAAGACGGTTGAGTAGCAGAATTTAATGCCAATGCTGTGGATTTATTCTGGTTAATTGTGAAACTCGATACCTCGCCAAAGTCTTTTATTTTGAATAGGAGTGACTCGGGTTTCCAATAAATAACAGAAGATCATCCGCGAATGCTGTAATCTTTGTGTGACTGTTCCCTATCTGAATCCCTTCAAAGGTGTTCCAAGATGGAAGGATACGCAACAACAGGTCTAGAGCTATGTTAAAAAGAAGTGGGGAAGGGGGCATCACTGTCTCGTTCCTCGTGTCATGGGGCCTGATCCAGCGCTACGAAAATTCGCAACGACGGGCGAATGCGAACGTACGCTCGTCGTATCAAACTACACGCCCCTAGCACTCCCATAGTAAAGTCCCTGCTTACGGCGGCTATACCCTACACTGCGTACGACCGTCGGCCGTACGAAAATTCGCAGAGAATACGCTGAGAAAATACGCTTAGCACGCCCATACTGTACAATTTAAATGGCTATCCCCGCCTCCCTGTAGTAAAACGGGCGCCCAGCCGACCATCGTAAAAAAAATACGCTCGCCGAGCGAAAAATACGCTAACGATACGCCCGCTATTCGCTCATGACGCGCGGGCGACCGGAACCTGTCATACTGGGCATGCGCATTGCGAATTTTTTGCCGAAAATTCGCTTACGATGAGCGTACGCTCGCTTGCGAGCGTTGCTCTGGATCAGGCCCATGGTGACTTTGTGTTTATTAGTGGCATTTATTAGGAGGGAAGTGGTTGGATTTGTGTATAAAAATTGTATAAATTGTGCGAAATTTTGGCCAAATCTTCTAATTTCAAATATTTTTCTCTTATTTAATTTAAGTTCCTTGAGAGATTGTGGCTAGTATAAGGGCATACTCACCCATTCATTTTCTGAAGTATCACCGGCTGGTTCCTGCTGTAAACACCACCAGAGAGGGGAGTAACTTCTCCAGGGAGTTTTAGGGTTAGGGTTAGACTCTGGGGAAGGGAGGGTTGGGTAAGGGCAATCGAAAGGGAGGGTTAGGATTAGGATCAGGCTGCAAGGAAGGGAGGGTTAGGCTATGGGGAGGGGAGGGTCAGGGTAAGGATTAGGGAAAGGGTTGGGGTTAGAATTTTTACTTGCCTTTTAGAGCCCTGATAAATCTTCAGAATTACTTTATAGCTAGAAATAAAAACATTTTGCATGTACTAAGGCATCAATTACAGCACACAAGTACGGCATACAGGATGTGCTACCATTTGTGCTCAGATCTGGATCTTTTATAAGATTTGTGGTATATTTTCAAATAGAAACAAAAGTAAAGAAAGAAATAATTAAAAGGGGAAGAAAAGGTATGTTTGTTTTTATTAGATGTACACATTAGCGATTTATCATGTCAGTATGCATATAAATTCAGCATGTGTTGATGAGTTATGCATTGACTCAGGTTTTTAAAGCTCATCGAAAATTTGTAATATGGACCTGACTATTGTAGACCCCTACCTTGAGACTTAGTGTCATCGGGCCTGATCCAGACCTACGCCGATGTGCTTACTAAAGCACAGCGTATCGGCGTTCACTTTCCCCAACACTCCCCCTGTGCGGGCG
>WWET01000297.1:18449-29333 GCA_011038615.1 Limnodynastes dumerilii
CCCCAACCCTAACCATCCCCTTCCAACAACCTACATTTAACCCTTCACTAACTATAACCATCCCCTTCCAACAACCTAACCTTAACCCCCCTAACCATTATTTTCCTACAACCTAACCTTAACCTCCCTAACCCTAACCATCCCCTTCCAACAACCTAACCTTAACCCTTCACTAACTATAACCATCCCCTTCCAACAACCTAACCTTAACCCTTCACTAACTATAACCATCCCCTTCCAACAACCTAACCTTAACCCTTCACTAACTATAACCATCCCCTTCCAACAACCTAACCTTAACCCTTCACTAACTATAACCATCCCCTTCCAACAACCTAACCTTAACCCTTCACTAACTATAACCATCCCCTTCCAACAACCTAACCTTAACCCTTCACTAACTATAACCATCCCCTTCCAACAACCTAACCTTAACCCATCACTAACTATAACCATCCCCTTCCTATAACCTAACCTAAACCCCCCTAACCCTAACTATCCTTTTCCTACAACCTAACCTTAACCCCCCTAACCATTATTTTCCTACAACCTAACCTTAACCTCCCTAACCCTAACCATCCCCTTCCAACAACCTAACCTTAACCCTTCACTAACTATAACCATCCCCTTCCAACAACCTAACCTTAACCCATCACTAACTATAACCATCCCCTTCCTATAACCTAACCTAAACCCCCCTAACCCTAACTATCCTTTTCCTACAACCTAACCTTAACCCCCCTAACCATCCCCTTCCCACAACCTAACCTTAACCCCTCACTAACCATAACCATTCCCTTTCCACAACCTAACCTTAACCCCCCCTAACCCTAATCATCCCCTTCCCACAACCTAATCTTAACCCTCCCTAAAAATCCCCTTCTTGCAACCAAACCTTATCCCTCCCCTACCCCTAACCATCCTCGTCCCACACCCTAACTTTAACCCTCCCCTAACCACTCTCTTCTTTAGCCTAACCTTAACCCTCCCCAAACCATCCTTATCCTGCAGTCTAACCTTAACCTAACCATCGGGAATGGTTGAATTAGAACATTTGTCATTGTGATATTGTGTCATTCTGATATAGAAATATTCTTTACTAAAAAGGTTTCGGCACTTATACAGTCGCAATTAAGCTGCTGGCGGTATCAGTCTCCAAATAGATATTTCTGCAGCAGTAACAACATCCCCTACATACGTACAGCAAGTGGTGGGGGTCTTGCAGGCAGGACCACACGTAATGTACTGTACTGGTAAAAGAGGGGTTACAATTCCCATTAAATTGTATTTAGAATGTATACACAGACCCAACACGACCCATTCCATTAGGGACAATTGATTCCGCTCCTGAGCTTCCGTCACTCACCTGGTTTAAATGACCTAACTGATATTTAAAAAACTCATTAACAAAGGTATTTACCATAGTAACTGACAGTGGGAAACTGAGGAGCAGAGTATTTTGTACCTAATGGTTGGGGTCATGTTGGAGGGTTTGTATACATTGTCTAGATTCATAACATTTCAGATATATCATGTGGGCATATAAATCTATATATTTCCAAGCCCCCCTGTGATGAGGAGTGAGTACACGCTGTGTACATTCCAGGTGTCACAGGGTAGCCCCAGGGGGGTGGCAGAGCAGGTATTAGCCACTGAGCCATGGCACGACAGAGCGGGGAAGAGAATGAAGCCAGATTCACATGCTGGGAGGCAGACGTGCTTGTCACGGATCACAGCTTCTCAGACAGGAGACATACTGTGGTTGTTGCTATGGCAAAGCTGCTCTCTGAAGCAGCACCCCCCCTCGAAATGATGTGCCAGGCCTGTGACTGGCCACCGAAGCACTGTGTCTTAGGGTCAGTCACCTCCATTTAACGCACATTGGCTCTGATAATGCCAAGTCCATAGAGAGCTCCGGCTTATTGCATGACATCCGGTGTCAGTCTTATTATACAGAGATTGATCTTTTAGGGGATGATCGAAGGTGCAAGGGCCGGATCCAGATGCTACTTACATAAGTCAGCTGGATGCGGAGTGTAATAATAATGACCCAATGCAGGAACCAGTCTCATTCTGAACAGCAGAATGGAATTTCCTGGGGCAATTGGACCTGCAGCAATAAATAAAATGCCCCCCTTCCTTCACCCAAAAAACAAACAAACCCCCCAAAACAAATGTCCTCCATCCATCCATCCAGGGGAAACATCCTTGGCCTGAAATTCACTGGATCTATTTCCAACCAGCTATGTGGCTTCAGTTGCAATACCACATGTCCCTGTAGCAAATGAGAAAGGAGAGATTGCATAAAGGGGGTGGGGCTGGAGGATGTAATATATGCAAATCACTGCCTGAAGCCCTGCCCCTGCTTAATCAATGTTGCCATCCATAGTGTTACTAGGAATAGGGCTGGACTTTAGGACATCATGCCCCGCCCATCCTTAGTAACAATTGGGGCTTGAGGCAGCAATTTGCATTAAATCACAGCCTCAGATCCAGGTGATTTTACTGTTCTCCCAGGATTCTGGTTGCAACGTCCAAAATTCAGGAGCCTCCTGGACATTTTGGGAGTTCCGACAACTTTGTCACTACGTTATTGCACATATTGTTTACTGGTGATGTGTCAGTCATCATAGAACTGAATGTGATGGTGTCCACAGTCCAGCTACTTGTGTCCCCCACCCATATAAGTCCTGTCACCAGCAGGATCACTCAGGTGTCCAAGGAAAACTACTTATGGCTAAACAGTTACATTATGTTTATGTTATAGTAATAAGCAGTGCAATTGTTCAATGAAAATAAAATATTATAACTTAACTAAGGTTAGAAGTTAGTATTACTGGACGGATTCAGAGTTACTAAAGTGACCCCACTTCTGCAGCTGATTGCACATGCCAGCAGCATCAATCTGGCCTACTGCTCTGAACCAGGTACAGGAGGGAGGGTTTTCAAAGTAAGAGACATAATAGAACACAGTGACATGTGTATAAATTGGGGCTTGGAAGGTTTAGAGGAAATGTGCAGAAATAGTAAAAGTGTAGTTGATAAGTGGAATATTCTCCCATCTGAGGTGGTGGAGGCCATCACAGTAGAACAATATAAACATGCTTGGGATAAATATAAGGATATCCTAAATCTCAAACTAAATCTAGGGTCCAGGGAACTCTGCCGTCACTTTCTATTTTCTATGTAATACCCCTTTCTCATCTCTGCAATCTCAGCAACATCCCAGATCTTACAACCCGGGATACTGATGTGTCAAACAGATCATCCCAGGGTCACAGACCCGGGTACGATCCCTTTCACACTGCAGGGTTGACCAGGGAAATTCCGGGACCCATGGCTGCCCCAACAGCGTTATGGGCGGCGTGTGACTCCCAGCGAGGGATTTGTTTACTATTGTCATAGCAACAGTAAACAAATCCCTCCAATCGGGTTTTTTTGTGTCGCACCTTTCACACTGCACCCCTACTTGGATTGGACCCACGAAAAACCTTTCTTTTCTCCTGGGTTATTAGACCAGGGGACCTTTCACATCGCACCTCAACCTGTGTCTAACTGTGATAGGGGTATAAGTGAGGTCATTTACAGTATAGCATTATCTAGGGGCAGATTTAGACACAGAAGTTACGGCACCAGCATTCCAAACCTCTGCACATCCAGGATTTCCATGCACTTGAAGTGGGAAAGCTTAAGGCAGTCCGTGGCATTCGGCAATCCTGTGTCAGTGGTGCAGCGGTTATGTGACAGCGAGGATGTCTGTATCCTGCAGACCAGCACTTACCAATCTATCCAGATCTTTTGTTCAGGGATTCAAAATGATCAAAACCGTTCATTTATTTGTGGTTTGCCGTTTCGGTGGTCTGAATGCCGACAGTTAATATGCTGGCACTAAAACGTCGACAGCATTAACTGATTAGCATTTTCCTGTCAAAGACATTGGGCCTGATCCAGAACAACGCTTCTGAGCGAATTTACGCGTGGCGGAGACGTAAAATCGCTTATTTGTAATGACTGCGCATGCACACCATAGAAAATACGCTTAATAGCGTAGCGTAAATGTGAACGTATGGGCCATTCACATACGTGTCACGTAAATACTTACGCGTGGGCATGCCAATTTTATGTTAATCCAAAATACGTCAGAAATACGTGAAGTAGGCGGGGGGTTGTATTTAAAGTGTACAGTATGGGCGTGCTTAGCTGCGTAAATACGTGCTGCCCATACGTACGTGTGCGGATCACTGTGGTTACGTTGGAAAAAGTTAAGGTAGGGTTTGCAAAGCGTATCTTGACAAAATACGTACATTCAAGGGGTGTGCCTAGGGGAGTGTATAGAAGGTACGCACACGAAAATACGCTACGCGAATAAACGTACGGCTAAACGTAGTTCTGGATCTACCCCATTGTCGCAATACCTGTCCATAACACATCTTTGTTCGACATGACAATAATCCTAATCAGTAACCGGGGAAGCACATCACAGCAATGGACGTTGTTAATATTTCCCAAGTTTTATTGATATCAAAACAGTGTATACAAACGATGGCCGCATATCCGACCAGAAATTCACCAATGTTTAAATGACGGAATTTATCAGAATCACAGAATTGCCAATAAATATAGACGGATATTTGCTTATCTATGAACTCGAGTACAAAACTTTACTTTTATGTTTCACGGTCATCTCAGAATGTACCAAACTATAGCTTGAGAAAGTGACGGCCTTCACTGAACAAGGAGAATCAGAAAACCCGCTGCATGCTTTGTTATAAGAAAAAGCAACATTAAATCAACAATAATAACATTTGTAAAACCTGCAAGTGTACTTCACTGAGGAAATAAATGCACATCAGGAGTCCACTACACGCACAGGGCCTGATCCACATTCAATAGGAAATTCCGTATGCAGGCCCGAATTCACAACCCCGTACGTCTTTTACATACGTCCTTAATTTCCCGATAGTAGCTACTATAACTATTTTACGTAATCTATGTATCGCATCTTTACGTAGATTGCGTGTATGCGGTCTTTAAAGATAGTAGTAGCTAGTATCGGGAAATTAAGGACGTATGCGGAAGATGTACGGGGCTGTGAATCCGGGCCGCAGTCTCCACAACAGAGGCTAACAAACGGAATTTCTGCTTCACAATACTGCAGAGAACAGGGCACACCCCACCTCCCTCAAGGCCTACATCGGACAGTGGATCCATGCCCTGGGGGGAACAGTAAACATTCCACACGCATCAGCTATAGGATCATAAGTAGCGGCTAAACTGAGCCCTTACTGTAGGAATTAAATGGCAAAATACCACCCTTGCGTAGGCCAATTTCAGCACAGAACCCAGCATTGTGCAGTTGTGCTACGTTGCAGAAGTATAGATACCGTACTGCACAGTACTTATACAGAGCTGGCTTATGTATACTGTATTTCTTAGTTCTGGATCTGGCCAATGATATCAAGCAGATACACCCCAGGTGTTGTGAAACTACAGCTCCCAGCATGCATCAACAGCATAGGAAGTGCGGATACCTGGCAAGGCACAATGGGATTTGTAGTTTATTACACCAGGGATTGGTGCAGGTTGCCAATTCCTGCACTATAATACCTCAGCACAGCATGCAACATAACACTCTGATAGCCGGAGACATTATATAGGGACCATGCACTACCTGATAATCAGGGTGATCTCTCCACCAACCTACATGGTGTGGAGAATATATCCCGCAGTGGTCGGATTTGCCTGATCATCAGGTGAGAGGGTATTAGCACTGGCTTGTCTGTGGTCTGACGAATGGTCCTTGCATACACCTTAGGGTCAATCAGCCGATAATGGGCCAATCGGCATGACTGATGTATAGAATGTGGTCAGTTTTACTGTATAGCTCCTGCACCTATCATTGGGCTCCTATTGGGCCTCCAATTTTCCAAATAGGAAAGAGATCCAGCTGATGGTCACACAGACGGAGCCTGGAATGAAACTCGAGATTCTGGGCTAACTGCTTTATGCAAAGATGCGCCGTAGGAAAACATCTGGGGTATGTCACAATATTGCTGAAGGACACAGTAATATACAGCATACAACCAGTAGCTGGGAAGAGGCAAGTTGGCAGCCATACAAGTTAAAAATGAGACCCAGTCCCAACAAACCATACCCTGTGACATTAGTTCATTTGGGTTAATTTGGGCATTGTTTTATTATTTATATCAATTAATTGTTGCATGCAAGAGCAGCCTTTGGTCATTACATAGTTCATGCACCTGCACATAAGTAAATTATTGGGTTGTACACATCATCTATGAACATACACAGCCTTTGGATGATTACATAATGGAGCAGGCACAAGATGGCTGACTGATCGCCTGCCTTAACATAACGTCCAAACACTAGATACAGACCCAACTGGACTGAACAAACACAGATCCAGATTCAATTTCCGCTCCGCACGCATGTGTTCCCAAGAGGCATCCGGCACAGATCTGTTTCCGCAGGATCCGGGCTTCTGTGCTGGAAGCCTTTCAGACAGCAGGGCAGAACAGGCTGCCATGCACAGAGTGTGTGCATAGTGCGAGGGGAGGTATTTAAATCGCACAAGGGCTTGGTTACGTCCTTCCGTACAACCCTCATTTACACACTGGCCCCATAGAGCATGTTGAGGTAAGGTGCTGCCGTCGGAAGTCCCGTACATATAGAATTTAGGATTGCACGCGATCCGCCATAGGAACTCAGCTGCCACTGCGGACGGTGTTTTGACCTCTGGTCCAACATATACTGAATATAATGCAGATTATTTGTGCTCCTCTTGTATTAGATACAATTGAATGAAGGGAGTAATTTGGGGTTATACACTAGTTTAACGTACTAACAATTGTGGTTTACTGGTACGATGGTCTTTACTTCGAAAGACCAGCACTCTACTAGCTGAGCGGAGACTGACGGCAACTGTCTAACCCTAATCTAGCTGCAGCCGCTGCGCACTATCACTGTTGGGAACAGGGACATAGACTCCCATTTCTTTATTACAAATTTCTAGTTTCAGCCTATTTCAAACCATGAAACAGCCAACATTCTGGCTGGCAGCTGTATCATGTTCAAAATTCTGCTCCTTGGACCGGCAACCTCACCCCTTAAATTTCCTGGGATATAAATAGCACATGACGAGAAACCCAGAACATTTAAACCATATATTGATCAAAAGTCACAGGAAGGTACAAAAGGGATAGTCATATAGCCATAAGATGGGAATCCGGGTGCATATTTTACTGATTGACGTCTATTATGGTAGCAGCTGAGTGTGAAAAAAGGTGCCCCTAAGGAAGACTACCTCCATTTTATCGCTTGTGACTTCAATATCCCCCAAAGTGTCATACAAATAGGTGTTAAGAGAAGGGTTCGCTAATACGATGTCATTGGCAGGCTGTATCTTGCCATTAGCTATTTTTATATATTTTTCGCTAGGTCTACAAATAAAGAAATAAAGTTTGGTCATTCATACTTCTGTGACGCCAATCCAGCAGCTCATCCTGTACATGGATTGTGAGCATACATTCAGAGGACATTGGTTTGTCAAGTCTTTCAGGAGTGCAAATTGTATCATCACCAAATATCAAAACTTCAGCACAAGAACACAAAGCCGTCAGCTTCTACCTGCCGCTGTCTGACAACAGGTACTCTCTGCCTTCCTACAAAACCAGACAATACTAAGAAAATAAAAGACAAAAGCATCGACAACATCCATCAGTCGCAGGATCCGTTCTTCCAGCCGTCACGCCACCTCTCGTCCACTTTCGAGCAGTCAAATTCGTCCTTGCCGAGCTTCCTATTGACGTCATTGTGAATCACGCACATCCACTGTGACAGCTTGTGTCTGCTGCTGGTATCAGGCTGAGATGTGGTCAGCCTAGAAACAGAGTAGAATGATGCTTGAAGGACAATATACAATCACCAAACTTATTCTATTCTGCGTGTTCTGGTATCAAAATACACTGGTCAGCAATCTCTGCTTAAAAATAGGAGAACATTTTGAACCATGTTGTATGCAGGGAAGAGCCAAATATTAAATGTTCTGGCAGGAATTTACTCAACTCAAAACAGCAGATTAAATGTTAAGCATTAAATTAACTTTATTTGAATGGACTACAAGAAAAGTGCATTGTTGTTCTGTTCATAGAATTAATATTATAATCTATTATAGAGAAATGTCCTAGCTGCTACATAATCACTAGTGTGTTCTAGGCCAAAGTAACATTTGGTGCCAGAGGAAAACTGGGTATTGTAAATGGTAAAAGTCACACACCTCTCTCTCAGGTCCTCTGCACATTCATCACAGGGATAAAATTTGGAAAATAGGTTAATGAAGCTTTTCATTTCCAGCTGCTGTTTCCCAGTGGGTTTGTCTGGGTAATAAGCTGCCATCGTATGCAAGAAGGACCAGGTATTTCGGCCAAGCTCTTCCCGATCTAATGGACAATCAGCGGGCCTTTCCTTTTCCTCATTGTTAACTTCCTGAAACAAAAATAACAACTCCATTATCCATACACTCCAGTGTAGACCTCGGAGTAAAGTCCCCATCAGTAACACACAGTAACAGTATCAGCTGCAGGTAGATAAAATGTAATAATAATAATAATTATGTGAACCGTGACTTGGGACCAAAGGCATAACTACCATGCAATAACTGCTATAGGGCTCACCTTTATTAACAAAACGCCGGGTTTTCATGGTGGCTGCCTTGAGGTCCACAAAAGTGTAATCACACCTCTACAAAAGGGGTCAATGGGTGTTGACCATATTTATGTCTATGCCGCCATGGAGAAAGTCATACCTTCAAGTGACAAGGCCCTGTATGGCAACTGCACACTTAAATCACAAAGCTTCAGGTGAAAGCCCCCCACATGAGCCATAGGACACATGGGGGACAGCCACCTGTTTTGATCACAGGGTACTGGGTGACAGCCACCAAACTGGGCCACTGATCCTCCATAAGACAGCCACCTAATCAGGTCACTATCAGCCACTAAAGTCACTGGCTCCCATCAGGTAACAGCAACCCACTAAGGTCACCTGCCCCCACTAATGACGGATACCCATTTGGGTCAATGGCTTTCCCTTGGGTGACAGCCATTCACTCAAGTCACTGGCCTTCCTCCTGGTGACAGCCACCCACAGGGGTCACTAGCCTTACCCCTGGTGACAGGCACTGAGACAAAGTGCACTATGACAGTCGTCCCTTCAGGTCACTGGTCCGGGTCACAGTCCCCCCCTCGGTTCACTGGTCCGGGACACTGGTCTAGATGTCAGTACCCCCCTCGGGTCACTGGTCTGGATGTCAGTACCCCCCTCGGGTCACTGGTCTGGATTTCAGTACCCCCCCTCGGGTCACTGGTCTGGATGTCAGTACCCCCCTCGGGTCACTGGTCTGGATGTCAGTACCCCCCTCGGGTCACCGGTCTGGATGTCAGTACCCCCCCTCGGGTCACCGGTCTGGGTGTCAGTCTCACCGGAGACGCGGCGTTCTGCTTCCTCTGCTCCCGTATCCAGCTCTTGAAGTCCATACACGCCCGGCACGGCTTCTTCGGTTTCCCCTCCTGTGTCTGGTCGCCCCCGTCTTCCTTCAGCCCGGGGATTGAGAAGGGAAACCCGCTGAAAGGGTTTGGAGGCTGCCGATCACTGGACGCCGCCATCTTTGCAGAGCAATGCATGCTGGGAGAGCTCTGGTGACAGGAGGGGACAGAAGCTGTGTCACCGCCACAAGTATGAGACCTGACCTATTATTATTATTATTATTATCATCATCATCATTATCATCATCACCATCATTATTATCATCATCATTATCATCATCACCATTATCATTATCATCATCATCATTAGTATCATCACCATTATTATCATCATCAATATCATCATCATCACCATTATCACCATAATCATTATCATCATCATTATCATCACCATTATCATCATCATCATCATCTTCTTAATTATCATCATCAACATTAGTATCATCATCATTATCATCATCATCATTATCATCATCGCCATTGTCATCATCATTATCATCATAATCATCATCATTATTATCATCATCATTATCATCATCACCATTATTATCATTATCATCATCATCATTATTATCATCATCATTATCATCATCATAATTACTTTATTATTATTATCATTATTATTATCATCATCATCACTTTATTATTATTATTACTACTTTATGATTATTATGATTATTATCATTACTACTACTACAATTATAATTGTTATTATTATTACTAATATTATTATTATTATTATTATAATTATATGTACTTATTTTATATTGGGCTCTGTTAACTAAGAGGTGATCACTATATTTTCATGTGATAAAGTCTGTTTTCATATAAAAACGGCCATTATCGCATGAAAATTTAGTGATCCACATTTACAAAATATAGATCGTCATAGAAAACTACTATTTCCATGGAGATCAGTGTTCTGTTCTTCTCAATGCGGGTCTCACTCCACTCCGACACTACAGAACGTCATAAGAATTCCAGCAGTCTCCCCATATACCTCCACTCTCCCCCCATAATAGCTGTTAATTTTGGAAAGAAAAGAGTATATATGAGGATACCGCTAGAATACATATGTATGTAAATAAAAATTAAAAAACAATTTAAAAAAACATGAATTAATAAACTATTTTAAAATATTTTTTGGGTAATAAGTAAAAGAAACAAAAAATAAACAAAAACCACACTTACACATACATATATAATATAGATTTTATCCACAGGAATCCATCGAGGATTCCAGCGAGCAAATAAACAAAACAAGAAACTTACATGACCGGGATGACGCATCTCTGAAGATGTTTAAGCCCCAGCATTCCTG
>WWET01000297.1:29357-43323 GCA_011038615.1 Limnodynastes dumerilii
TGCACTGCGCAGTGTTTTTCCTCTTAGAGGGCGTATTCAGAGATCCGTTTCCTTAAAAGTACGCAATTATACGCACGGCCGGTGCAGGCCACACCCCCTCACACCCATGACACTCCTCTCTCGGCCGTGCTGTCGGTGACTTCCGCCTCCATAGACCACTTGTAACTTTCTGTGAGCAGTTGCGTGCGTATGTGTCCTCCATACATGCGATTCGTGTTAGGCACGCCCACATACCTTCATTTAAATGCCTTCCCCCACCCATATTTATTTAAATTTTCACGTGTGTATTTTTGCGTCGCATATCCGGACGTATGTACCCAAGTGCGATTCACAAGTCCGTCCGTGAGGCACTTACACGCATATAGTCTATGTATGCTACGTAAAAAAAGTTTCTATGCATGCGCAGTTGCAACGTACCTAAAAATACGCACGGGACACGCCGTGAAAACGGATCTCTGAATATGGCCCAGAGTATGGAAATACTCAAAGTCCCAAAAAAAAGCTACTTCGCAAGCTTCAGAACTTCAACTCAGTGTGAGAACTAATAATGTCAGCAATCATCGTAGGACCTTGCTGGAGCGGTGAGATTTTGTATTTATTGTGGTTTGAAATGCCAGGTTTGCCGTGAGGGGAAGCCGACCTGGCTAAGGTAAGTAACGATCGCAGTGTGTTTATTAGTAAATAGAGGCCATTATGTTATGGTGTAGCACTTTACAAAGGCTTCCTTATTTCTCATCGATAGAAACATATTTATCATTATATTTATATCAAATAATGCAACAAAATTTACCACTTTTATGATACATATACTGTCATTACTGTGTTGCTATAATATTATGCTAAATGGTTTTTACATCTCTCTTGCAGTTAGTGTAAAATGCCTGAATTTCCTTGAAGCCACCACCAGAGGTCACCAGCTGTACATGGATGTCACATTTGGTTGGTAAATAGCTTATAACTATTGCTCACTAGTGTATTATTACATATTGTCTTCTCTTTTTTAAATTAATGTGTTGTCTGTTCTTGATCATTCACCCCTAAGGCTAGATTTACTAAGCTGCGGGAAAGGATAAGTGGAGATGTTGCCCATAGCAACCAATCAGACTCTAGCTGACATTTTCTAGTATGTAATAGAAAAGTAAGAGCTAGAATCTGATTGGTTGCTATGCGCAACATCTCAATTTTTCCTTTCCTGAAGCTTAGTAAATCTGGCTCCAGGTGTAATAAAAACATCTGTTTATTAAGTGCTTTTTTTTTTTACTTTGTAGATAAGAAATGTGGAACCCAATCAGTGTCTACATAATATGGGTCATAAAGAAAATAAAAAGTTGGCATATTCAATTGCCATGGCATGGGAGAAATGAGGGGAGCTGGAGTCCTGGACGGCTAGATTGACTAAGCTGCGGGTTTAGAAAAGTGGACATGTTACCCATAGCAACCAATAAGATTCTAGCTCTCACTTTCCTATTACATACTAGAAAATGTCAGCTAGAATCTGATTGGTTGCTATGGGCAACTTCTCCACTTTTCCTTTCCCGCAGCTTAATAAATCTGGCGTATATCACGCTTCCCATCCTTTTGTTAACGGAATAATAGATATAGGAATTTTTTTTATTCATAATTTCATAATTTCACAAATGTTGGTGGTAACTGACAGGTGATAAGGTATTGATACCTGTTCTGATCATTGTAACTAATTTCTGGTGAATGTGATTTTTTTTTTTTTATTACAAAAATAGGGTTCTAATTCTATATAGTATTGAGCCTAAATATAGGAGATGATATGTGTACAATTGACAAGAAATAAAGAGCTTTATTATGGGGCATATAAAAGCCCTTTAATATTCCTTATTTGTGCTGAAATTATAGAGATTATTTGAAAACTAAATTCTGTTACAGGAAAGCCAGACCCCCTTCATTTGTTTTTCCTGTGTTTAAACCCATATCTTACAGAATATCGTCATATCTTTCATTGATTTCCTGCCCCTTCTTTGGAAAGTGATAAGGAGCTTGTTTTTCAGTGCTATATTGATACAGGAATATTCAAATTCTTTGGAAAATCTCTATTTTGTCCTCAAGGGTGTTTCTTGTGTACAATAAATGTAATCTTATCAGCTGAAACAGAAGTAATAGAGATATGTAAACCTGGCTGTGACAGTGCGCGCGGTGGAGATGTTGCCCATAGCAACCAATCAGACTCTAGCTGACATTTTCTAGTATGTAATAGAAAAGTAAGAGCTAGAATCTGATTGGTTGCTATGCGCAACATCTCCACTTATCCTTTCCTGAAGCTTAGTAAATCTGGCTCCAGGTGTAATAAAAACATCTGTTTATTAAGTGCCTTTTTTTTTACTTTGTAGATAAGAAATGTGGAACCCAATCAGTGTCTAGATAATATGGGTCATAAAGAAAATAAAAAGTTGGCATATTCAATTGCCATGGCATGGGAGAAATCAGGGGAGCTGGAGCCCTGAACAGCTAGATTGACTAAGCTGCGGGTTTAGAAAAGCCCATAGCAACCAATAAGATTCTAGCTCTCACTTTCCTATTACATACTAGAAAATGTCAGCTAGAATCTGATTGGTTGCTACGGGCAACATCTCCACTTTTCCTTTCCTGCAACTTAGTAAATCTGGCATATATCACACTTCCCATCCTTGTGTTAACGGAATAATAGATATAGGAATTTTTTTTATTAATAATTTCATAATTTCACAAATGTTGATGATATGTGTACAATTGACAAGAAATAAAGAGCTTTATTATGGGGCATATAAAAGCTCTTTAATATTCCTTATTTGTGCTAGAATTATAGAGATTGGCCCAGATCCAGAACAACGCTTGTGAGCGAATTTACGTGTGGCGGAGACGTAAAATCGCCTTTTGGTAATTACTGCACATGCTCACCATAGAAAATACGCTCAGTAACGTAGCGTAATTGTAAACGTATGGGCCATTCACGTATTTGTCACGTAAATACTTACATGTGGGCGTGCCAATTTTACGTGAGTCCAAAATACGTCTGAAATACGTTAAGTAGACGGGGGGTTGTATTTAAAGTGTACAGTATAGGCGTGCTTAGCTGCGTAAATACGTGTTGCCCATACGTACGTGTGTGGATCACTGTGGTTATGTTGGCATAAGTTAAGGTAGGGTTTGAAAAGCGTATCTTGACAAAATACGTACGTTCAAGGGGTGTGCCTAGGGGAGTGTATAGAAGGTACGCACACGAAAATACGCTACGCAAATAAACGTAAGGCAAACGTAGTTCTGGATCTACCCCATTATTTGAAAACTAAATTCTGTTACAGGAAAGACCCCTTAATTTGTTTTTCCTGTATTTAAACCCATATCTTACAGAATATTGTCATATCTTTCATTGATTTCCTGTCCCTTCTTTGGAAAGTGATAAGGAGCTTGTTTTTCAGTGCTATATTGATACAGGAATATTCAAATTCTTTGGAAAATCTCTATTTTGTCCTCAAGGGTGTTTCTTGTGTACAATAAATGTAATCTTATCAGCTGAAACAGAAGTAATAGAGATATGTAAACCTGGCTGTGACAGTGCGCGCGTGTGGAACGTTGTGATATTAAGATGTATTTACGTGTAGTCACTTTTTGACTCTGATTGATGATTACTGCAGCCATTGTTATCAGAGCAGGAAGTTATTGCTGATGACAACACAATACCGACGAGGTCATTTAAGACACCATTTGGATTTAGAAGAAATATATTTCGACACGGCATGGAAACACTGCCAAAAGTTCTGATCCGCGGCCTTGTGTTTTTTTGTTACTGTTAGTTTACCTTGGGAGCCTGACCCCTCCCCAATATGGCTGCTGCACACTTTTCAAATGGCAGGAGTGTCTTACTACAGACCTCCTGAGTACACATATAGCAAATGGATAGGGACTCACCTACAGGAGGTGCCTTGATGCTGGGCAGGTGAGATAACCCAATATAGCTATATTGTGACCTGAACCCGCTTTTTATGTATGTGCTGACACATAGTGTTATATAAGAATATTAACACAAGTGCTGCGCTAAATGAATCTTACACTTCCATGATAAAATCAAAATAAAATGAGAAAATGCCTAATAAGATATAGAACAAATTTATTAAAACATGATCAAAAGTAAATAAATGAATGTTTTCTATGTACTGGAAATGGATCGATGGATAGGACCTAATATTCAAAATTAGGAAAAAAATGGCACAAAAAGTAAAATATTGAATCCAATGGCTTGCACTCATTCCACAGTTATAAGGTACTTATAGATCCAGATACTTGAAGTGGACAGGATATTAGTATAGGAAAGTTTATAGCTGCTGCAGGAGAATGAGAATCCCTAGGAAATAATATAGAGGTATATATATATAAACTCCAATAATATATAGATATGAAAGTTATTCAGTGGGATATAGAATACTTATTGTTGTGCAAGCAAGACTGTCGATAAACCACACGGATAC
Organism: Limnodynastes dumerilii; assembly: GCA_011038615.1. NCBI lineage: Eukaryota > Metazoa > Chordata > Amphibia > Anura > Limnodynastidae > Limnodynastes > Limnodynastes dumerilii. The sequence continues at coordinate 33,833 of WWET01000297.1, forward strand.
AGCAATGTAAAAAAGTATATGGGCTCTTACCGGTTGCCAGGCGCGCGTCTGCACCTGCCAGCTGATCCCCTGAAGGGGATCCAATAAAAAAGTCCAAAAAGCGATCACTGCACAAAGTCCCTTACGCGTTTCATGGCTCACGGCCACACATCAACTCGCGCAAATACACGACCAAGAATCTCTCTGTATTCTGTAATGCTTACTAGTTACTAGGAAACTCTCTCTATTCTGTAATGTTAACTGGGAAACTCTCTGTATTCTGTAATGTTTACTAGGAAACTCTCTGTATTCTGTAATGTTTACTAGGAAACTCTCTGTATTCTGTAATGTTTACTAGGAAACTCTCTGTATTCTGTAATGTTTACTAGGAAACTCTCTGTATTCTGTAATGTTTACTAGGAAACTCTCTGTATTCTGTAATGTTTACTAGGAAACTCTCTGTATTCTGTAATGTTTACTAGGAAACTCTCTGTATTCTGTAATGTTTACTAGGAAACTCTCTGTATTCTGTAATGTTTACTAGGAAACTCTCTGTATTCTGTAATGTTTACTAGGAAACTCTCTGTATTCTGTAATGTTTACTAGGAAACTCTCTGTATTCTGTAATGTTTACTAGGAAACTCTCTGTATTCTGTAATGTTTACTAGGAAACTCTCTGTATTCTGTAATGTTTACTAGGAAACTCTCTGTATTCTGTAATGTTTACTAGGAAACTCTCTGTATTCTGTAATGTTTACTAGGAAACTCTCTGTATTCTGTAATGTTTACTAGGAAACTCTCTGTATTCTGTAATGTTTACTAGGAAACTCTCTGTATTCTGTAATGTTTACTAGGAAACTCTCTGTATTCTGTAATGTTTACTAGGAAACTCTCTGTATTCTGTAATGTTTACTAGGAAACTCTCTGTATTCTGTAATGTTTACTAGGAAACTCTCTGTATTCTGTAATGTTTACTAGGAAACTCTCTGTATTCTGTAATGTTTACTAGGAAACTCTCTGTATTCTGTAATGTTTACTAGGAAACTCTCTGTATTCTGTAATGTTTACTAGGAAACTCTCTGTATTCTGTAATGTTTACTAGGAAATTCTCTGTATTCTGTAATTGTATCAAGGAAGCTCTCTGTATGCATGACATTAACTTTAATCAACTCTCATTATTCTATAGACTTCCATGACAAATGTATGGAATTTGCATATCGATAGAACAAAAAAATGCATAATTAGGGGAAAGCCTAACAATGTTTTCGCTTGTTCCTTTATATAACCTTTTACATCTATAATAATGTCTTAAATTTTAAACCCTTTGGCCCAGTAGTGAATAACTGTACAATAATATTTGTCTACAAACTATAAAAAAAACATATATTTAAATACTAAAAAAAACAACAATGTAATTGGCAGTATTATACTAAGAATAAAAATGTAAATCTTATAATATGCAAGTTGTAGACTGAAGTGAACAGAAAGATAATAACAGTGGACTTGATCCAGACTTAAGTTAGCTTTTCGCATTCACGGAGTTGCTAAAGCCACAGCCTGACCCTAAGCCTCCCTTCCCTGCAGCCTGACACTAAGACTCTCTTCCCTGCAGCCTGACCCTAAGACTCCCTTCCCCCAACCTGACCCTAAGACTCCCTTCCCCCAACCTGACCCTAAGTGTCCCCTCCCCGCAGCCTAACCCTAAGACTCCCTTCCCCACAGCCTGACCCTAAGACTCCTTATAGACTCCCCTATAATACTCACCTGTCTGGTCCAGTGTGGTGGGTCTGAGGCGGTGCAACGGGTCTACGGCGGAGGTTTCCGAATGAATGAATGAATGGAAGAAGTGGATCATTGGACACATACAAGGGGAAGACATGGATGGCTGCTCTCATACATATACTTCTGAATGACACTTCTGAGAGCTGTTCACAATGATAGTGGCTTATGATCGCTAGAGGGAGGGACCAATGCACCGTGTACTAAGCCAGGCTTTTTACCCATCTGAGACAGGGGTCTGTGCTCCTATAGTGTGCCATTCATAGACCTCGAACATACTCCACAAATATTGGGGTCTGGACATGTCACACTATATACGACACATACTATAATATATGTGAGGTATATTAAGGGTCGGGAAATGGCACACTATATACTTCATATAATGTGATGTTCCTAAATTTTAATATATACTACATGTACTTTATACCGTGTGCCCAGGGGTGTAACTACATAGGGTGCAAGTGGTGTACCTGCTACAGGGCCCGAAGGAGAGAGGGGGCCTGGGGCAGCCACTCCCCCTGCATTGAAATTATAGGCTGACAGCATAAAACAGTGCTCGGCGCTCCATGTATTAGTGTATGTATGTATAGTGCTGTAGTGCTCGGCACATACATGGAGCGCTGGTTTAAGCTGTCAGCCTCTGGCAGCATCTATCAGACAACAGTCTGGCCCAGCTCCACCTGGCTCCGCCTAGTCCCGCCCATCCAGACGCAGACCCCACCTCTTTGCTATAAGACACAAGTCAATCACCTTCCGCCCCTGATTGTGCCATGTCCAGACCCCTAGCACACTCCATGGGCCGTATTCACAGATCCGTTTTTTTAAAAGTACGCAATTTTACACACGCACATAGCAAGGCCACACCTAGGACACTCCCCTCTCCCTGCCGTGCAATCGTAGACTCACACCTCCATAGACCACTTTGTTCTTTACGTGTGTACTCACTTGCGTATGTGTCTTTCGTCCATGTGATTCTTTATAGCCACGCCCTCAAGCGTTCATTTAAATGGCCACCCCCACTTTCAAGTTAATTTTCAAGTATGTATTTCTACCGCACCCCTCCGGTACATATGTCCCCCAGTGCGAATCACATGTCCATGCACAAAGCACTTACAAATGTATATTCTATGTAAGTTAAGTAAATAAAGTTACTAGATGCGCGGTTAAACCGTAACTAAAAATGCGCTCGCAACTCCATGTCAAAACGGATCTGTGAATACAGTCCCATGTTTATTACAATCATTGGAAACGCCCCTTTTAAAATGCTGCTTTTGCCACTGGTCTCCGATTGCAAATCCTCACCCACCCTGCATTCGGAAGCCCGAGTGCTGAAAAATCCGCTGCTTGGCTCAAGTCATTTATCATAAATCAGATGATAGGAACTATTTGTCTTTCAGGATTGTTTTATAACCATTATTCAGAAAAACAAGACCCAGCTCGGCCACAGATGTCCCTGGAATCTGATGTCACTTGTTGACACTTGTGTATGTGTCTTCCGTCCATGTGATTCTTTATAGCCACGCCCTCAAGCGTTCATTTAAATGGCCCCCCCCACTTTCAAGTTAATTTTCAAGTACGTATTTCTACCGCACCCCTCCGTGCATATGTCCCCAAGTGCGAATCACATGTCCGCGCACAAAGCACTTACAAATTTATATTCTATGGATGTTATGTAAATAAAGTTACTACATGCGCGGTTAAACCGTACCTAAAAATGCGCTCGCAACTCCACGTAAAAACGGATCTGTGAATACAGTCCCATGTTTATTACAATTATTGGAAACGCCCCTTTTATAATGCTGCATGTGCCACTGGTCTCCGATTGCAAATCCTCACCCACCCTGCATTCAGAAGCCCGAGTGCTAAAAAATCCGCTGCTTGGCTCAAGTCATTTATCATAAATCAGATGATAGGAACTATTTGTCTTTCAGGATTGTTTTATAACCATTATTCAGAAAAACAAGACCCAGCTCGGCCACAGATGTCCCTGGAATCTGATGTCACTTGTTGACACTTGTGCAGCTTATGTGCTTTCAGGGATGATGTGTTGGGAATTTACCTATGATATTGAAATATCCACGCCACAAATACAAATATACATGAAGGTACAACCTGTATGTTTGTTTTGTCAATATACACCCTGTTTACTCAAGGTGATCAGAGCAGGTGACACTGTTTCTGTAAATCCCTAGGTGTACTTGTCCTTTAATTATTTTAATCCTATAATAATTCTAATAATAATAATAAAGAATATAAATCAGTTTGTCTGCAATTTTAAAAATCTACCTTGCTGTGCAAACACTTAATGTCAGAGGTGTTTTAGAGGGATAAAACACTTACCAGAGTGCTGGTGAGAGTTGGTTTATGTTTTTTGTAAAGTGTGTCATACTTATTTTTAATTCTTGTTTTTTTTATGGTTATTTTTATTTACAAAAGTTAATAAAAGTATTTGAGGTTTTTAGAAAACAAATTTATATTACTTTCCCAGAGCCTGATCAGTGTATCTTTGATTCATAACTAGACATAGGATTATATGCAAATGCCAAAATATGCACTAAAAAAGGGCGAAATATGCACAAAATATGCACAATCAAAATACTATTTATTATTAGAATTAAGATTTATTTTCACAATATATGGGAAGCAGTACTCATGTTGATCTGGTATTTTTTTGATGAAGGTATTCTCTTGTCACAAACCTTGCAGAAAATCACGGCGCCATCAGTGGTAAATTGTCTGGGTAATTTTTTATCCAAGATTCCATTAAAGTCTGGGTATTTTTTTCACTGGTGGCATTATTTCAACAAAAATAAGATTTTCGTAGGTTAACAAACACAGCGAACAATTGAATGACAAACAATTGAATTGCGTGAAGCAACGAGTGCCGTACTCCCTTCCCCCCAAGTTGATGAAAAAGCCATAGCATAAATAGAGCCTTAGATCATTAGTTTAGCACACATGTAGGATGGTGTTTTCTTTGTACTAGGTAAACTTGTCCAATTAATTCTGGGATTAAAACACTTCCACTTGTTGCTTGGGTTTTAAAGTCATATCGTAAGGAGCAGGATTCTCAATAGTCAGTGGTGTAACTACCTTGGGTGCAGAGGTGAGGTTGCTATGGGGCCTGAGGGGTACCTGTAGCGTCACACGCCAGCACTCATGGAATGCTTTCAGAGGTTGGCAGCTTATGGTAGTGCTTAGCACTTCATGTATGAGCGCTGTTTATAAATAGATTGGCAGCAGCTAGGAGCACAAGCAGTGTATTCATAAACAGTACTCAGTACTCATACATGGATTGCTGAGCACTGTATTAAGCTGCCAGCCTCTGACAGCGCTCTGCACATGTGCAGAAAGGTCAGCAATCCCCCCTAAGTCAACTTAAGTTCAGCCTCCTTGCTACGGGGTCTGAGCCGGTCAACTTTCAATCCTGTCAATAGCGAGTTATTACAGGTGGCAAATAACAGTGGGCAATAGCAGAGTATTAAGTCCTGCAAAGTCCTACTCTACTGAGACAGGTCCAGAGTCCCTCAGAATTACCTTTTAGACACCATATACATAGTATGTTTACACAAGTATTTACCAGACTAGGTGGTTTGGCTGAAGCTTGTGTAGCATGCAGATGATAGTTCTTGCTGGAGTGCCACCTAGAATAGGAACCCGTATTTGCAGATGGATGGTGACTGGAAAGGTCTAGGGCCTGTGGCTTTTTGCCACCAGAATCCATACCGGGATCTGCAGCTGGGAGCTGTCAGAATCAACGGCAGGAGAAGTATCCCAAGAAGTTTTAAAAAACCAGGAATTAACAGCACTTAGGAACCAGGGCAATACTGCAAACCACAGGCAGAACTGACAGCAAACTCAGGACAAAGGTACCTTGGGCTCACAGTAACTAAAAGCAAATTCAACAGAAGGTCCTAACACACTTTTAATAAATACATTGGGCTGGAATCAATCTTATAAGGTTGTCTTTTATTCATTTTGGTCTGTTTGCAAAGGCTTTTCCATTGTGCATGCTCAGAGGTTTATAAGCATCTATACTAATAATTTGGAATGCGTTCCAGAATTTGAAGAAATTACACCTCAGTCTGAAGGCCTGGGTTGAGTTAGTAAGTGGACATCCCCCCTGAGTCAGTTTACAATAAAGGGGACTCTGTGTACCCATCCATGCTTCTGGGAATTTCTGTCCTTGACACCTCTGGCTGATCTCAGTCCATGCGCATTGGAGTGGTAGCAACGTGAACACACATTTATCTAGATAGTGTTCACCTGTGTCAGCAGATCCTTCCGAATGTTTTGCTAGGGGATCAGGAATTGTGGACCCCACCAGTTATTATGAGTTTTATGGTGGTATGTTGTTTATAAGCTGCATGAGAATTTTTGTTGTTTGTTTGTGTTCTGTTATTGATTTTTCCATTATTAATTTTTTCTTTAATGGATAATTACAGTAAATTAGAAAAAAATATTATTTAATATTTGTGTGTGTAAATGCTTAGAATGAATCTTAGTAACATTTTACAGAAATGTCTATCGCAGACTGCAAATAACACAAATTCTTCCATTTCATACTTGTTTTGTAGATTGGACGTATTCTCGGCTGCTCCTATATTGTAGGCATCTGTGGGACAAATGAAAAGTGTTCTCTTTTGACCTCTGATTTGGGTTTTGATCATGCATTGAATTATAAGGAGAAGGGATTGGCTGACAGATTAAGTGCATGCTGTCCAGATGGCGTGGATGTGTACTTTGATAATGTGGGAGGAGAGATCAGCGATATTGTAATTAGTCAGATGAAGAAGAACAGCCATGTTATTCTATGTGGCCAGATATCCCAATATAACAAGGATGTTCCTTATCCACCTCCTCTACATCCCCCGACAGAGGCCACACTGAAAGGAAACAATATTACAAGAGAAAGATTTATGGTTCTCGATCAGTTTGAGTGGGGAACTCAGCAGCTCAGCCAGTGGTTGAAAACTGAGAAATTGAAGGTCAAGGAAACCATTGTACATGGAATTGAGAACACAGCTGGCGCTTTCCTGTCGATGATGAAAGGTGGAAACGTTGGAAAGCAAATTGTAGAAGTATCTGGATAATTCTTGTATTAAAACACAGGTTAACGCATTAGGATTCCCTCATTCATTTAAGGGAGGATGGATCTTATATCCTATTTCGGACATTAATTATTAGATGATTTATGCTGTGGATGATTGTTCAGAGGTGCACTCAAGCCTTTCCCTAATAAATGTTTACCTGATAATCATGCTTCATCTTCATCCGGAGGGACAGCGGAGAGCGCACCGGATCATCTCAGCCTGCTGCAGGACGCATAATGGAGCCTGTGGCGATCGCATTGACCCTAATGTGTATTAGTAACATTAGGGTCAATGCGATCGCCGCAGTTCCATTGCACTGATCCACTCGGCATAATAGTCAGGTAGAAGGGAAAGTCCTCTGGGGGTATGCGTTTGTTTTTGTCACAAGTGACAGGGCATGCTGGCACTTGTGGTTCTCCAAGCGCTAGCATGCCTTGCCATCCCTGGGCATGCTGATGATTGTAAAACTACAAGCATCACCCTACGCTTGGCAATTTTTTTTTTCTTTAACAATATCAGACGCTAGAAACAGATTTGTTTACTGTTGCCATAGCAACAGTAGACAAATCTGCACCAATCAGGAGGCAAAGTGAAAGACCCGGGTTGAAAACAACCCTGGACCTTTCACACTGCCTCCCTACCCGGGTTGAAAACAACCCTGGACCTTTCACATTGCCACCCTGAGTGCCACAAACCCTTCTTTTTTACCGGGTCGAAATCCCGGGTCTTTTGACCCAGGTCTACCGGAAGTGACCCTTTCACATCACCACGAAATACCCGGGATTTTGCCGAGACCCGGGTTTTTGGCGAAAATCCTGGGTATTTCGTGGTGATGTGAAAGGGGTATAAGTTTACGCACAGTTTGGACCAAATTAGTCGTTTTAGGCTTGACATACAGGGCCTGATTCAGAGGTGCACAGAAATAATAATGCAGCTCGTGGGCCACACATGTGGGCTGCAGTTGTGACCACAATGGTACCTGGATGGCAAAGTAAGTATGTCACATAGCATAGGAGTGCAAAGCATCATGCTCAATGCAACTGCCCTTTGTCTAATTGTAGGGTAGTTACACTGTATTGTTTAATGGAAATACATGTTATGAATATCAATATAAACACAAAAAATAGAAAATGAAGATTTCCTTTTAACTGTAATATGAACGGGTCAGAAATAGGTTGTGTCGTGTCACCCCCCAGGATTGGAGATGAACTGTTGCTGGGGCCAATGTTTTGACGTGAACAGTCCTTATTTCCGTCTGTGTCTATACTCGGCTCTGGATCGGGTGCACATTTTTGGGCATACCCTTACTATACATTGCCTACGTGCCTTCACCCCTTCCCTCATACGACATACCCTTCAGTACGCAAGTTGCTGCAGTTTGAGTTGCAATAGGGTTAGACCAGGGCTCAAAGTGAGGGGGTATACGGGGGTATGGCCATCACTTCTACCACTGATTTAAATGAAAAGCTATAAATCTCCTTTCACTTCTATTATGTCCATACCGCCACCTCTAAATGTACATACCGCCACTTCTCAATGTCCATAGCGCTACTTCTAAATGTCCATACCGCCACTTCTAAATGTCCATACCGCCACTTCTAAATTTCCATACCGCCACTTCTAAATATCCATACCGCCACTTCTAAATGCCCATACTGCTACTTCTAAATGTCCATACTGCTACTTCTAAATGTCCATGCCATCGCTTTGAAAATTACACTTCGACCATGGGTTAGAGTCTGGATGGGGTGCGATTGTGTACTCTTGGGTTCTGAGCATGGTTATTGAAAAATCATGCTCTGATACACTACTCCAGCTGGGCACGCTCATCTCTGTATTACTGTGAGTTCGAGCATGCCTGTAAATACACCCAATCAGAGCATTGCTTAGAGCAGGCTTGGGCAATCTGTGTTTCTCTATATTCTTCATCCACCTCTGCAAGCTTTCTGTCTGAGTTCTTAGTCATCTACTAAACATGGTCAAGGCTTTATGAAATACCTGGATAGTTAATGATATGCTAATTACCACACTTTACCTCCATTAGATTCCAGTAATTATGTTCTACCCAGGACGTTCAGTCAATTTAATTTCCTCAAGGTGTGGCTGAGATACAACATAAGAGGTGCAATATAAATTATATTAGACATAATAAAATTCCTCAAATCAATAGAGAGAATGACATCAACAGTCTCACTGATTTACTCGCTTACAAATGAATCAACCTCTGTATTTACTTACAGTGTTTGAGTAGTCCAGAAGATACGTCACCCTGGACAGATAGTACAATATATTACAGCAGCATCGAATGAAGCAAACTTTATATCTAACTAAATCACCCAAAACTTGATGATAACCAGAGCATTGGGCCCAGAGCATCATAAGGACTAGACTCTAGTGTACTTTTTGATAATGTCCTGGTCTTTCTGCTGTAGGGGTCCATGAAGATCTAGTTGTGTCTCAGAATGTTCCATCAATTAACAATTGGTCAGCATCTTAGTTAAATAGACAATTTCCTCCTCCAATAGGCCTGATCCAGATTTGGTGACAATGCTCAACTTCTTCACACTGATTGCGGAAGTCTGGTATTTTTCTGGCATTTCACATGCACGTGCCAGATGTATCTCCTAGTCTGCAGAA
>WWET01000297.1:48144-65757 GCA_011038615.1 Limnodynastes dumerilii
ATCCAGACCTACGCCGATGCACTGTGCTTACTAAAGCACAGCGTATCAGCGTTCACTTACCCCGACACTCCCCCTGTGCGGGCATATGGCCCCTTCCTTACGCCGACTGAAGGCTACCCTAACTGCAGCCGGCGTAAGGAAGGGGCCATACGCTCGCACAGGAGCGTATGGCCGCTTAGCCTGCCCTCCTACCCTCATTTAACTACCTCCCCCCGCCCACCTACACTAGCCTGAACGTAGGGACGCTGGGGGACGTCCCCTCCAGCGTCCCTACGGCGCTGCTACGGACACCCGATCCACAATCGAGTGTTGCCGTAGCGACGCCGGGCAACATCTGCCTGGCGCATGCGCAGATCAGCCCAGGCGTAGGTCTGGATCAGGCCCACCCTCCATAAGTTTTATAGTAAATGGAGCCCTTTGTTCACTTATACTGGCTCACTGATGCCAGGTTAGAACTTTTTGGACCTGTTCAAATGGATACGAATGTGAATATGTTTTCATTGGGTTATATACCCCTTTATATCCTTTTCATCTCCTGCATTTATGGAAACAGATTTGGTCCTACAGGGCTCCCGTAGGAGCTCTGTATAACTAGCACTGTTCATGTGAATGACACAGGTCAGCTGAGAGCGCCGCAGAGGAAGGAAGAAGAGGGAGAAGAAGACAGCAAAGGTAAGTAGAGCTTAGAATGGATTATTAAAGAGAACAGTTGTGGACATATAAGGGGCAGAAATGGAGACTGGACACACATACTAAAGACAAATGTAGATGCCTGGACACATACAAGGGGACGGAAATGAGTGGCTGGAAATTTTTCCTCCCTGAGCTCCGCTAGGTCTAGAAACTGCTCTGCTATCAACTATTTACATCAACTTATATGAAGATTCAAAGACAAAGCCCTGTGATAAAGGTATTTTACAGTCTAACTGTACAGTAGGCGACATGCCAACCTATTTCAAAATCTTGTGTTAATGATCAATGAGAGATAAACATTCTTCAATAATGTCAGGAAACAGAAGCTATAAAAAATCAATTATGTCTCTGATCATTGGGAGACATTTATGTTGTAAACTTTACAACACCATCAAATTCTTCAATGACACTATGTGATATTTCAGACAGCTATAAATATACGTGTAAAAGAAGGACTTTGTTCATTTATTGTACAGTGCCATTTATTGTATAAATGTTTATGTTCTAGTTTCTGCTTATTGTGAAATGTATTGAATTCTTCCAGTATTGTACAATAAAACCTTTTGTAGGACAGTAAAACAAATAAAAATAAAACATTTCAAAACTATTGCAACATATAACAAATATCAGAATTATTACAGACGTCAGTAAGGGCTGACCCTTTATCTACTATAGCCATTTAAATAAGGGTTCGGGGAATCCCCTTTAAGACTAAGTCGTAAAAGTTAAGGTAGCAATTTGGACACATAAGTGTCCAGATTTACTACTGACAGTGGGGAGTGTTGGGGGCGTGCGCTCCCTGCTATGGGTGCGTAACTATGGATCCCCTGCACGGATGTAAAGCATCGGGGGTCAGGATCTGGCCTAAAGTCCTGAAAATGTGCAACTGCGCAAGTGCCACAAAATCAGATCTGATTTAGATCAATGGCAGCAAAAGTCTCACAGATCATCAAGGGGTGGAGTAATAGTACATATGGCGGTCGGAGTTGCTAGGCTCGCAGTGAAGAGAAGCGAGTTTGGTTAAGGTAAGTAACGACCATTGGCCCTATTTTAGTAATCAGAGCCTAATATTTAAAAGCTGTCTCGCTCCTCTGTACCTGCTCTACAGGACAGCTGGGACACAAGCAGAATTACACAGGTGCCCTTATCCAACCAGATACCTGGACAGCTGACACTGAAGTCATTTCAGCACCTATAATGAAATCATCAGGTGCTATTGCTGATACCTGAACAGTATAAAGAGCTCATTTATTATTGTTCATTAGAATATACAGTTCACTCTTTGCATTATCTACAGAAGCCGCTCAGCGGTGTACAGCATTGCTAGAGAGACGTTGTATGGGGAAAATGGCTTTTTGTTGACATTACTATGGCATAAGCTGTGCTGTTGTTTCCTGGCAATGTAACAGGCTCCAGACTTTATACATTCTATGTCTTCTATAGGTGCACTGTCTGACATTATGCGTTTTGTGGTTGCATCATTGTGTGTGTGTGTCTGTGGAGGAGGTAATCTGAGAGATGTACATATAGGCGCTGTTCAATGAACATCATCAATAGGTCTTGGGAATATCACCTAATTTCTTTAGAATTTTTGTAACACCGACATTGTGTGGTAAACAGGACCAGCGCAATGTGGGTGATGTTATATATTGGGTATTCACGGCCAAGTGCATGCAATATACCTAGTTTGAAAAAAATCAATCAATGAATTAATAAAGAAATACCCCCTTCTCCCTCTACAAGCATAACTTAAAATACCCCTTTATATTGGTGCACAGCAGGCTGTAGCAAGCCCAGGCTGCCATTAAACGTGTGGACATGTTGGCACTTGTCGTACTCCATGGCTGCCTGCGTAAACTGGCACGTGGGGAACCACATGCGCCAGCTTGCCTAGACACCCAGGTCCTGCTGCAGCCCTGTAGTGTCCCGACAGCATTTTAAATTCTGCAAGGTCCACATTAATAACCAAATAAATGAATAAATAATAGAACATTCCAAATGACCCTTATACCGCATAACATATTCATAAATTCATAACCCTTTAGCAATGCAGCAATGTTTTACTGAACCCTGCTGATTAAGCAGCTATTACAGGAATACATGACTTACAGAGAAAACTATTAGGACTAACCCCACATAAAACCTATTTTATGACCCTGAACGGAGATATTCCTTTTCGTATACAATATTATGTATTTACCAGGATTAGGAAACACAGCAGTTACTTCTGATAAAGTACGTTCTGTAACTTTGTAATCTGCCCTACCTAAATGACATCATTTTCCCAGTTGCAAAACAGACAATATTTCCTTGCAATCATTAGCTATGGGCATGTGCTGCATCTGATTTTTGATTGGATACAGAAGTTCGCTGCTGATACGGTCGTAATGACGTCTGCAGGGGCAGCAGACTGCTGATCCTGGATCGCCGCACGTGCCAGGGAAGAACACGCCTCTTGCACGTACATACGCTGGACCCTAAATGTTACGCATCCGCTCCAAAGCAAATGGGGCTGGTGCATAAAGATGAATTGTACATAACAGCTTAACCAAGCCCTTAATGTACAGTTACCATACCTCCCCCACTCATCATGTGTACATGCTGTAAACATGGAGGGTCGTCTCACCCCAGTGGCAGCCGCCACTGCGAAAATGCTCTTTTAGAAATCCAGACAGCCGAAAGCTAACTTCTGGCTGTCCCTATTTAGAAAATAGCGGTATTATGACATTTTTTTAGGAATGCCACCACAGGCCCGACTCACCGATGGGACAGGTGAGTAGCATTCTATGGGAAGTTTTAGGATACGGGGAGGGGAGTCTTAGGTTTAGTCTGCGGGGATGGGAGTCTTAGGGTTAGGCTGCAGGGTTAGGGTAATGGAATGGGAGGGTTAGGGTGTTGGAAGGGGAGGGTTAGGGTAATGGAAGGGCAGGTTTAGGATAATGGAAGTGGAGGGTTAGGGTAATGGTAGGCGAGGGTTAGGGTAATGGAAGGGGAGGGTTAGGGTAATGGAAGGCGAGGGTTAAGGTAATGGAAGGAGAGGTTTAGGGTAATGGAAGGAGAGGTTTAGGGTAATGGAAAGGGAGGGTTAGGGTAATGGAAGGAGAGGTTTAAGGTAATGGAAGGCGATGGTTAAGGTAATGGAAGGAGAGGTTTAGGATAATGGAAGGGGGGGGGTAAGGTAATAAAAGGAGAGGGTTAGGGTAATAGAAGGAGAGGTTTAGGGTAATGGAAGGGGAGGGTTAGGGTAAGAGAAGGGGAGGGTTATGTTAATGGAAGGGGAGGGTTAAGGTAATGGAAGTAGAGGTTTAGGATAATGGAAGGGGAGGGTTAAGGTAATGGAAGGAGAGGTTTAGGATAATGGAAGGGGAGGGTTAGGGTAATGGAAGGAGAGGTTTAGGATAATGGAAGGGGAGGGTTAAGGTAATAAAAGGAGAGGGTTAGGGTAATAGAAGGAGAGGTTTAGGGTAATGGAAGGGGAGGGTTAGGGTAAGAGAAGGGGAGGGTTATGTTAATGGAAGGGGAGGGTTAAGGTAATGGAAGTAGAGGTTTAGGATAATGGAAGGGGAGGGTTAAGGTAATGGAAGGAGAGGTTTAGGATAATGGAAGGGGAGGGTTAGGGTAATGGAAGGAGAGGTTTAGGATAATGGAAGGGGAGGGTTAAGGTAATAAAAGGAGAGGGTTAGGGTAATAGAAGGAGAGGTTTAGGGTAATGGAAGGGGAGGGTTAGGGTAAGAGAAGGGGAGGGTTATGTTAATGGAAGGGGAGGGTTAAGGTAATGGAAGTAGAGGTTTAGGATAATGGAAGGGGAGGGTTAAGGTAATGGAAGGAGAGGTTTAGGATAATGGAAGGGGAGGGTTAGGGTAATGGAAGGAGAGGTTTAGGATAATGGAAGGGGAGGGTTAAGGTAATAAAAGGAGAGGGTTAGGGTAATAGAAGGAGAGGTTTAGGGTAATGGAAGGGGAGGGTTAGGGTAAGAGAAGGGGAGGGTTATGTTAATGGAAGGGGAGGGTTAAGGTAATGGAAGTAGAGGTTTAGGATAATGGAAGGGGAGGGTTAAGGTAATGGAAGGAGAGGTTTAGGATAATGGAAGGGGAGGGTTAGGGTAATGGAAGGAGAGGTTTAGGATAATGGAAGGGGAGGGTTAAGGTAATAAAAGGAGAGGGTTAGGGTAATAGAAGGAGAGGTTTAGGGTAATGGAAGGGGAGGGTTAGGGTAAGAGAAGGGGAGGGTTATGTTAATGGAAGGGGAGGGTTAAGGTAATGGAAGTAGAGGTTTAGGATAATGGAAGGGGAGGGTTAAGGTAATGGAAGGAGAGGTTTAGGATAATGGAAGGGGAGGGTTAGGGTAATGGAAGGAGAGGTTTAGGATAATGGAAGGGGAGGGTTAAGGTAATAAAAGGAGAGGGTTAGGGTAATAGAAGGAGAGGTTTAGGGTAATGGAAGGGGAGGGTTAGGGTAAGAGAAGGGGAGGGTTATGTTAATGGAAGGGGAGGGTTAAGGTAATGGAAGTAGAGGTTTAGGATAATGGAAGGGGAGGGTTAAGGTAATGGAAGGAGAGGTTTAGGATAATGGAAGGGGAGGGTTAGGGTAATGGAAGGAGAGGTTTAGGATAATGGAAGGGGAGGGTTAAGGTAATAAAAGGAGAGGGTTAGGGTAATAGAAGGAGAGGTTTAGGGTAATGGAAGGGGAGGGTTAGGGTAAGAGAAGGGGAGGGTTATGTTAATGGAAGGGGAGGGTTAAGGTAATGGAAGTAGAGGTTTAGGATAATGGAAGGGGAGGGTTAAGGTAATGGAAGGAGAGGTTTAGGATAATGGAAGGGGAGGGTTAGGGTAATGGAAGGAGAGGTTTAGGATAATGGAAGGGGAGGGTTAAGGTAATAAAAGGAGAGGGTTAGGGTAATAGAAGGAGAGGTTTAGGGTAATGGAAGGGGAGGGTTAGGGTAAGAGAAGGGGAGGGTTATGTTAATGGAAGGGGAGGGTTAAGGTAATGGAAGTAGAGGTTTAGGATAATGGAAGGGGAGGGTTAAGGTAATGGAAGGAGAGGTTTAGGATAATGGAAGGGGAGGGTTAGGGTAATGGAAGGAGAGGTTTAGGATAATGGAAGGGGAGGGTTAAGGTAATAAAAGGAGAGGGTTAGGGTAATAGAAGGAGAGGTTTAGGGTAATGGAAGGGGAGGGTTAGGGTAAGAGAAGGGGAGGGTTATGTTAATGGAAGGGGAGGGTTAAGGTAATGGAAGTAGAGGTTTAGGATAATGGAAGGGGAGGGTTAAGGTAATGGAAGGAGAGGTTTAGGATAATGGAAGGGGAGGGTTAGGGTAATGGAAGGAGAGGTTTAGGATAATGGAAGGGGAGGGTTAAGGTAATAAAAGGAGAGGGTTAGGGTAATAGAAGGAGAGGTTTAGGGTAATGGAAGGGGAGGGTTAGGGTAAGAGAAGGGGAGGGTTATGTTAATGGCAGAGCAGGTAAGTATCTTTTTTCAAATATTTTTATTTTAGGGGCACATGTGGCAGTTTTTATTATTTAACGCATGTGGGCACTGTAGGGGACAGGGACCTGGCTTTTTTTTAGTTATTAGGATTTTGAAGGGGCACATGTCGCGATATTTTTTTTTTCTGGGGGCACTGCACTTTTTTTAAAGGAAAACGAGGGGGTATTTGCACTATTTTATTAATTAACATTATAGGGGGGACACTTGGACATTTACATTTTTTATATTTTGCAAGGGCACAGTATATATATATATATTCTTTTTAATGGAATGGGCATCTAAGGCTTTTTGGGGCAGGGCATGCTGCCGATAGTAGTGCTACTAGCACAAGCATGCTCAGCGCAACATTGTAGCATTCCCCCGACACTCCCCCCCTGTCCCAGGCGATTAACAATCGCTTACGCCGCCTGAAGACTACCCTAAGTTCAGCCGGCGTAAGCGACTGTAAATACGCTGAGACGGCGGCGTTGCAACACATGCGCAGATCGTCTTTTTAGGAGATCTTACACTTATGCCCGGTGTATTAATGCCGGGCATCATAGCTCTGGATCAGGCACAATGCAAACAAGTGCCATCAACCAGTAACAAGCTATACCATATCATTCTTTTTATTGATAATTGCCATAATTGGTATCGTTTTAGAGCCAAAAAGAAAAAGGGAAATCTGTTGATATATAGCATCATATAGTATTAATTATATAGTATATAACTAGATTGCAAAAGTAAAGCCCAGTGATTCATGTGATTGACATAAACACATTACAGCAGGATATCCTAATTAATGGATCCTACATTGTGTGAGTGGATAACAAGTCATGAAAAGAACCCAATATTCATTGTGATCATTTGTGCAAGATGTGATCCAGAAATTTTGGCTGATCAAGATGTGGGATTAGAGAAATAAGAGAATAATGTTAGTGTTTATCATGTGTTCAGAAACATTTTTTATTTTATTTATTTTTTTAAATAAATGCTTAATAAAGCAGAGCTGTAGTTAGACATTTAAGTGAGGGGGGATGTAAAACGACGGCAACTATAATGAATTAGTAACCAGTTTAAACTTAAATAATAATGTTGAACGAGCCCCAGGCCCTCCCCATACATTAGACTACTTACACAAGCTAAACTGTAATGTCTGCACATGCGCATGGAAGATGTTACAACAAGGCAGTTCATCGCCTCCGGTCGCCTAAACTCCGCAAGCTGCGTGGGGGGAGTAAGGGCTGGCATGTAGGCTTCCGTATGGACCGCCAATCTGCACGGGAGACTTAAGGTAGCCCTATGGCAGCGTATATGCTGCAAAGTCCACCTGAGAGAGGGGAGTGACAGGGTACCTCGGTAAGGTTACATTGCAATCATCAGCGATGGATAGTCTGACATTGGCGTTGGATGGCGATTTTCCATCGCGGTATTGAATCCAGATATTCTGTACTCTGTCTGCATTCACTCCCTGATGAAAAATCGTCATCTGGAAATGTTGGACTATCCTGAGCTGAGGATTACGATGTAACCTTACAGAGAAATAATACAACTATTCATCTTCACGTTTAAACAAGTCTCCAGAGTGCTTCCATCACTCTTGCTGTAGACATACCTTCATTGTGGAAAGCACAAGGATCAGCTTATTTCTTAGCAGTGCCGGTTACATCAAAACCACAGTTTATATGTGTCTGTGAGATTTCCCCATACCTTTCTAGCACCTGCTCTCGGCTAAATTATAAATTGATTTGAGCAACCTCCATTTTGTGTGTTTGTTGTAAAGCGTGTCTGGGATAGCAGCTGACAGGGGGCGCTGTTTCAGAGTGGCAGTTTTGGAGACTTGGGGACCTCTGCCGGGGGTGAGCTCTCAATTATAAAATACATAACATATGACCCAAAGTTGGGACAGTTTTAGAGTTAGAACCATAACAGAGAAGTCTTGTAAGTGGCTGGTGTCTTATCATATATCTGTATAATGTATAGTATAAGTGGCTGGTGGCTTATCATATATCTGTATAATGTATAATGTAAATGGCTGGTGGCTTATCATATATCTGTATAATGTATAGTGTAAGTGGCTGGTGGCTTATCATATATCTGTATAATGTATAGTATAAGTGGCTGGTGGCTTATCATATATCTGTATAATGTATAATGTAAGTGGCTGGTGGCTTATCATATATCTGTATAATGTATAATGTAAGTGGCTGGTGGCTTATCATATATCTGTATAATGTATAATGTAAGTGGCTGGTGGCTTATCATATATCTGTATAATGTATAATGTAAGTGGCTGGTGGCTTATCATATATCTGTATAATGTATAATGTAAGTGGCTGGTGGCTTATCATATATCTGTATAATGTATAATGTAAATGGCTGGTGGCTTATCATATATCTGTATAATATGTAATGTAAGTGGCTTATCATATATCTGTATAATGTAAGTGTCTGGTGGCTTATCATATATTTGTATAATGTAAGTGGCTGGTGGCTTATCATATATCTGTATAATGTATAATGTAAATGGCTGGTGGCTTATCATATATCTGTATAATATGTAATGTAAGTGGCTTATCATATATCTGTATAATGTAAGTGTCTGGTGGCTTATCATATATTTGTATAATGTAAGTGGCTGGTGGCTTATCATATATCTGTATAATGTAAGTGGCTGGTGGCTTATCATATATCTGTATAATGTAAGTGGCTGGTGGCTTATCATATATCTGTATAATGTAAGTGGCTGGTGGCTTATCATATATCTGTATAATGTAAGTGGCTGGTGGCTTATCATATATCTGTATAATGTAAGTGGCTGGTGGCTTATCATATATCTGTATAATGTAAGTGGCTGGTGGCTTATCATATATCTGTATAATGTAAGTGGCTGGTGGCTTATCATATATCTGTATAATGTAAGTGGCTGGTGGCTTATCATATATCTGTATAATGTAAGTGGCTGGTGGCTTATCATATATCTGTATAATGTAAGTGGCTGGTGGCTTATCATATATCTGTATAATGTAAGTGGCTGGTGGCTTATCATATATCTGTATAATGTAAGTGGCTGGTGGCTTATCATATATCTGTATAATGTAAGTGGCTGGTGGCTTATCATATATCTGTATAATGTAAGTGGCTGGTGGCTTATCATATATCTGTATAATGTAAGTGGCTGGTGGCTTATCATATATCTGTATAATGTAAGTGGCTGGTGGCTTATCATATATCTGTATAATGTAAGTGGCTGGTGGCTTATCATATATCTGTATAATGTAAGTGGCTGGTGGCTTATCATATATCTGTATAATGTAAGTGGCTGGTGGCTTATCATATATCTGTATAATGTAAGTGGCTGGTGGCTTATCATATATCTGTATAATGTAAGTGGCTGGTGGCTTATCATATATCTGTATAATGTAAGTGGCTGGTGGCTTATCATATATCTGTATAATGTAAGTGGCTGGTGGCTTATCATATATCTGTATAATGTAAGTGGCTGGTGGCTTATCATATATCTGTATAATGTAAGTGGCTGGTGGCTTATCATATATCTGTATAATGTAAGTGGCTGGTGGCTTATCATATATCTGTATAATGTAAGTGGCTGGTGGCTTATCATATATCTGTATAATGTAAGTGGCTGGTGGCTTATCATATATCTGTATAATGTAAGTGGCTGGTGGCTTATCATATATCTGTATAATGTAAGTGGCTGGTGGCTTATCATATATCTGTATAATGTAAGTGGCTGGTGGCTTATCATATATCTGTATAATGTAAGTGGCTGGTGGCTTATCATATATCTGTATAATGTAAGTGGCTGGTGGCTTATCATATATCTGTATAATGTAAGTGGCTGGTGGCTTATCATATATCTGTATAATGTAAGTGGCTGGTGGCTTATCATATATCTGTATAATGTAAGTGGCTGGTGGCTTATCATATATCTGTATAATGTAAGTGGCTGGTGGCTTATCATATATCTGTATAATGTAAGTGGCTGGTGGCTTATCATATATCTGTATAATGTAAGTGGCTGGTGGCTTATCATATATCTGTATAATGTAAGTGGCTGGTGGCTTATCATATATCTGTATAATGTAAGTGGCTGGTGGCTTATCATATATCTGTATAATGTAAGTGGCTGGTGGCTTATCATATATCTGTATAATGTAAGTGGCTGGTGGCTTATCATATATCTGTATAATGTAAGTGGCTGGTGGCTTATCATATATCTGTATAATGTAAGTGGCTGGTGGCTTATCATATATCTGTATAATGTAAGTGGCTGGTGGCTTATCATATATCTGTATAATGTAAGTGGCTGGTGGCTTATCATATATCTGTATAATGTAAGTGGCTGGTGGCTTATCATATATCTGTATAATGTAAGTGGCTGGTGGCTTATCATATATCTGTATAATGTAAGTGGCTGGTGGCTTATCATATATCTGTATAATGTAAGTGGCTGGTGGCTTATCATATATCTGTATAATGTAAGTGGCTGGTGGCTTATCATATATCTGTATAATGTAAGTGGCTGGTGGCTTATCATATATCTGTATAATGTAAGTGGCTGGTGGCTTATCATATATCTGTATAATGTAAGTGGCTGGTGGCTTATCATATATCTGTATAATGTAAGTGGCTGGTGGCTTATCATATATCTGTATAATGTAAGTGGCTGGTGGCTTATCATATATCTGTATAATGTAAGTGGCTGGTGGCTTATCATATATCTGTATAATGTAAGTGGCTGGTGGCTTATCATATATCTGTATAATGTAAGTGGCTGGTGGCTTATCATATATCTGTATAATGTAAGTGGCTGGTGGCTTATCATATATCTGTATAATGTAAGTGGCTGGTGGCTTATCATATATCTGTATAATGTAAGTGGCTGGTGGCTTATCATATATCTGTATAATGTAAGTGGCTGGTGGCTTATCATATATCTGTATAATGTAAGTGGCTGGTGGCTTATCATATATCTGTATAATGTAAGTGGCTGGTGGCTTATCATATATCTGTATAATGTAAGTGGCTGGTGGCTTATCATATATCTGTATAATGTAAGTGGCTGGTGGCTTATCATATATCTGTATAATGTAAGTGGCTGGTGGCTTATCATATATCTGTATAATGTAAGTGGCTGGTGGCTTATCATATATCTGTATAATGTAAGTGGCTGGTGGCTTATCATATATCTGTATAATGTAAGTGGCTGGTGGCTTATCATATATCTGTATAATGTAAGTGGCTGGTGGCTTATCATATATCTGTATAATGTAAGTGGCTGGTGGCTTATCATATATCTGTATAATGTAAGTGGCTGGTGGCTTATCATATATCTGTATAATGTAAGTGGCTGGTGGCTTATCATATATCTGTATAATGTAAGTGGCTGGTGGCTTATCATATATCTGTATAATGTAAGTGGCTGGTGGCTTATCATATATCTGTATAATGTAAGTGGCTGGTGGCTTATCATATATCTGTATAATGTAAGTGGCTGGTGGCTTATCATATATCTGTATAATGTAAGTGGCTGGTGGCTTATCATATATCTGTATAATGTAAGTGGCTGGTGGCTTATCATATATCTGTATAATGTAAGTGGCTGGTGGCTTATCATATATCTGTATAATGTAAGTGGCTGGTGGCTTATCATATATCTGTATAATGTAAGTGGCTGGTGGCTTATCATATATCTGTATAATGTAAGTGGCTGGTGGCTTATCATATATCTGTATAATGTAAGTGGCTGGTGGCTTATCATATATCTGTATAATGTAAGTGGCTGGTGGCTTATCATATATCTGTATAATGTAAGTGGCTGGTGGCTTATCATATATCTGTATAATGTAAGTGGCTGGTGGCTTATCATATATCTGTATAATGTAAGTGGCTGGTGGCTTATCATATATCTGTATAATGTAAGTGGCTGGTGGCTTATCATATATCTGTATAATGTAAGTGGCTGGTGGCTTATCATATATCTGTATAATGTAAGTGGCTGGTGGCTTATCATATATCTGTATAATGTAAGTGGCTGGTGGCTTATCATATATCTGTATAATGTAAGTGGCTGGTGGCTTATCATATATCTGTATAATGTAAGTGGCTGGTGGCTTATCATATATCTGTATAATGTAAGTGGCTGGTGGCTTATCATATGCGTCGTTTATACGCAATGAACGTACAGACGGCCGCGGGAACGAACACAAAAGTTAGGGTAGGGTTTGCCGAGCGTATGGATGCAAAACTAGGTATGAGCAAAGGGAGTGCCTATTGCCGTGCATCAGTGGTACGTTCGGCGATAATACGCTACGCACACCAGCATAGGTCTGGATCAGGCCCAGAGTTACGTTGCGTTACGTAACATCTGCCATGTGCATGCTCAGTGCATACAAAAATGCGTTTTTACATCTCCACCAGGCGTAAATACGCAGGAAAACGTTGTTCTGGATCTGCCCCATAGATGTTCCATGTGTCAGTTTTTCCGCATCATGCATTCAGACGGTTTTCAGGGGTTTCAGAGCATAGAGCATACAAAGAACTGTCAGTTAGATGCTGGATATCCTCTGTGCGCTGTGATTGGCTGTGTGTCACTAAGGTTGTTACTCCTAGTGAACTCCAGCCAATAAGAATTACTTACAGAACTAATGTAACTATCATCATAACATGGCATATTCTGCAATTACAAATTGTAAAAAGATTATTATTATTATTATTATTAATAATAATGTTAATTTATAAGGCATTACACAGTATCCGCTGCACTGTACAAAGGCAACAGTTATATTACAACACAATTAACAAAAAGGGTACATGTTTAAATGAAATAAGGAATATAATACCAGTGCAATGCACCCAACTGCATATCTCTGCGTTCCTTTGCACTGTGCAATTCTAGATAGAAATGTCCATTTTCATCTTGAATTGCACAATGCAAAGGAACACGGAGATACACAGCTCCATCTGGCATACGCCCAGCCCTAGATCAGCAACAAAGACTGTTCTATGTCTTCAGCTATGTCTGATAAACGAGAAATACAAATCCCTTCCCGGAACAACTTCGTATCAACTGCTCAAGCTCTTTATATCTCTCTGCTGATGGTGTTTTTTGGAAACAGTTCCTTTGTCCTCGTCCTCTTCAAATAACTGGTGCATTGTATCATTGTATTTTTACTAGACTTGCTTCTGTTTCAGGGCTTCTTTGTGCTAGATGTCAGTAAAAATCATAATGGACCCCATCCTCCATCCTATCTTCACCACCTTTCCGTGCATTCAGATTGGATTTTGTGATTTTGTACATCTGTGATACCCAATTGAAATGCATCCGTACATAAGTGAAATGACTGGGAGAATAGAGTTCATTTAGAGTTAGGCTGCGCTAATGCACTGCAGCCACAAAAGGATAGATGAGGACCCTACAGTGCAAAGTTGCAATAAATAAATAAATAAACAAACAATTTATCTAAACAAACTAATAAAAATGGGGCCAGGTGTGCATAAATGACTATAAAGCTGAATAAATGAATAAACCTAAACACTAAACAAACTGTCCTTTTAAAAAATGCTTCAAAACGCCCATATCACTGAATCAGAGCAAACATGTGGAGAGAGAGAAAAAGAATATAATTAATATCACATTTTATTATGGACACATAAAACACATAGAGAGGTTAAAACGTTAAAGTGCCGCGATTTGCAGCGCTTTGTTAAAGGGCTAATCGCAGTGGTTTTCTATTGAAGATCACAACGATTTAGCACATTTCAAATCGATGCAACTCGTGTGATTTCATTTAAATCGCGGCAAAATCGATTCTGAGTGAATCCTGCGATTTAAAGAAAAAAATTGCGGCAAAATTGCCGCGAGATAGAACGATTTGAAATCGCTGTTTCAAATAGTTTCTTGTAAATGAGGCCCATAGGGCTGGATCCAGACTTAAGTAAGTGCTTGAAAATAGTTACCTGTTGTTCCTACCACATATACCCAACTGTGCTAACAAACCCAACAACATATAACATAGTTGCCAACTCTCCCTGAATATCTATCAGCTCTCACAATCTCCCTGATATTCATTTGCAAAAGTAGGCAACCATGACATATAATAGACCAACAAAAAAGCATATCATGAAGGTGATGCAAGATTGTAATGTATTCCATTGTTTCCCCAGAAGAAGGTCATGGGTTGTTGGTCAATCACCTGCTGTATGACAATGTTCAGGAAACGCTATAAAGTAAAAAAAATTGCAGAGCAAAGTACCTTTGCAGATAATGGGCTGGATCCAGATTTAAGTAAGTGCTTGAAATGAGTTACTCCTGGGCTAAACCATGGTGATTGCAGGGGACTCATATTTCATCTGTTACACATAGTATTAGAGTTGAGAGGTGATATTTCCTATCTCAAATCTAAATAACAGTTATCCCAAATTAACAGTGTGATAGTAAAGCTGGTCAGTATCTGTGTGCAGTAAGCAATTCAAAGATATATTCCTGCATGCAAAGACTACAATTACCTTGGCTCCCCCTGAAATCAACATGGTTTACCCCAGGAGTAACTCATTTCAAGCACTTACTTCAGTCTGGATCCAGCCCATAATGAGTGTAGATAAAAGTGTAAGGGCAGTGAGGGGCAGGAAGTGCATGTAGTGCTAGTGTTACTACAAGGAGCAAAGGAGAGGTCCAGCGTTCAGGACAAACATTATATAACACTATGTGACAGCACATACATAAACAGGAGATGTAGGTCACAATATAGCTATATTGGGTTAAAGCAGCTCACCTGCCCAGCATCAAGGGTCATAGTGAGGGTGGAGGATGGTAAGGGGCAGGCAAGGGATGAAGTGCTAGTGTCAGGGTCATAGTGGGGGGGAGGGAGGCGTAAGGGCAGGAAGGGGGGGGAGGGCTAGTGAGGTAGGTGTAAGGGCAGGAAGGGGGTGAAGTGCTAGTGTCAGGGTCATAGTGGGGTGGAGGTAGGTGTAAGGGGCAGGAAGGGGGTGAAGTGCTAGTGTCAGGGTCATAGTGAGGGTGGAGGTAGGTGTAAGGGGTAGGAAGGGGGTGAAGTGCTAGTGTCAGGTGGAGGTAGGTGTAAGAGGCAGGAAGGGGGTGAAGTGCCAGTGTCAGGGTCCATAATTCATTGATGCAACACACCTATGGCCTTCACACTGGGCTACATTTAATAATGTAAAATATTAGGGTCCATTATCTCTATTGACCATGACATGACTTCACGTTCAACTACCAGTAAATATGTGAGCTTTGGCATGACTTACCTCCTGGGATATTCCCCAGCGACTGCTCAATATTTTCCCTTATTTCCTGATTCAGCTGCCCGAGACTTCAGTAAATATTTCTTTTCAGCATAAACAAAAGAATTGTGCTCAGTGACTGATCCGGGCTCAGGGACTTGTTTATTTTTAGATATTTGAGTGACACATTTTCAATAATCTCTATTGTTCTCATATTGAGGAAATCAATGGTTATGTCCACTAGACATGAGCTCATGTGCCTTTAGGTATGCAAATATTTGTATAGTTGAGTCAGGGATAAAAAGATGAAAGGCAGCCTCTGGCCGCGTGAAGAGGTGCTATGCGACCCGGAATATTGTCTTTTAAAGCATAGGCTCTGATTTGTCTGTTCTCAGCACTTTTCGTCTCCAAGGACGACCCTCCATGCGTGCAGGGGATGCAGTTGCCGATACAAATTGCCCGTTTTTGCCAACTATGCAGCCAAAAGTTTAATTTCGGCTGAACCACTGGCGACAGCTTTATCATTAAGTAAAACTACATTCTGGAACAGGTACCATGTCAAGGCCTTATTTCGACAAAGGTCCCAGTTCTGGTAAGGGAAAGGCTGTGGGAGAGGAAGGGTTAGGGTTAGGGTTAGGCTCTGGCGAGGGGAGGGTTAAGGTTAGGCTGTGGGATGAGGATGGTTAAGGTTAGGGAAGGGTTAGGGTCAGGCTCATAGAAAGGGAGGGTTAGGGTAAGAGGGGAAATCCTACATGTTGCCGCTGGACCAATCGCAGTGTCTGTGCTGTCTTGATTGTAGCCGCGTAAAACCTCTGGTGTCATAAAGCGACACATTGTACCGATGAGCCACACCCTGCATTTGTGGGAGGGGTCCCGCCAGTGAAAACCCTTTCTGAGGATCCAGATCCATATTGAAAGTGCAGCGCGCCCTAGCGATCGGAAAACACCCCTTTTACAGAAGCTTGGATCCTAAATATCTGTGTTATTCTCTACTCTTGAACCTGCAGCATGGATCGGCCCCTGTGGGTCTACTTGTGAAACCATGTTGCCTTGTGAAGAATGCAGCGCTACTTGTCAAATCTAGTTTAAAGTTGAGCTAAAAAACCCTCTCATTCTGTTTCACATTTTCCCTTTGCTTCCCCCTGCAGGTCCACATGATTTACCCCAGGTGCAAATTTGCTCCTTTTTTTGCTGTTACCCCCAAATCTGGAGCAGCCCCACTAGGTATATTGCCCACAATGCATTATTCTAAGTCTTATAAACAGCTATATGACATAGTATTAGTATTGGTATTGTTTAAGTAAAATCCTATCTATAGGACTCTAAAACCCTTAAATATTATGTGTAACAATTAGCTATTTTATTGTCTTGGCTTAAATACTTGGCCAGCCATCATTAAAACATATTAATAATTCTTTCTCTTATCTATGTGTTCATGGCATAAGTTATAAGATGGCACCTGCCAGACTGGAATTGTTCCCAGGCGCTGTGTGATGATAGTTATTCCAGATTAGCTGATACACAATTCATCTCCTCGCAATATTACCGTCCTGGCTGATGTCTGTCTTTTTAAACATGACAATGTTCATTATATAGAGGGTAGATGTCAAGAATATTGGGTCGAATCGAGGCCTAATAACTTACATGAGACATTTTAGTGTGCATTCTCCTGCCAGATGCTACGCTGCTCAGGGCGTCAGGGAGGGCTATGCATTCCGCATGCGTAAATCCCACAACAGGGGCGGGATTAAGCACGCAGAATAGCCGCAGGGAGCGATGTATAGGGGTTCCGTGCGTATCTGTGACACACCCGCACGGAACACTTAAGGGCGGATTACGTTCATGTGAGTGTCCAAAAGTCCGTATGAGAGAGGGAAGTGACAGGGTCGTTCACTCCCCTCTTCTGTGCAGACTGCCAGACCTCCATACGTATGTCTGGATATGGCCCTTGTGTTTGGGTCAAAATAGAGTATAATTATGCTTATTGGGGGTGATTCAGAGATGCGATTGCGAAAAGATCGCAAATATACGCACCTTAGTTAAGATCTTACCAGGTTATAGCCCACTGCATACACAGTCACTCCCCTTGCAAACAGCGATGGATCTTAAAGTTAGACCACCATTGACTAACCCTAACTCTGCGCTGTCATTTGAGATCTTAAGGGAAGTAGTAGCGTTTATTTGCGATCCTA
>WWET01000297.1:66389-78806 GCA_011038615.1 Limnodynastes dumerilii
TATTTTTATTAATATTATTATTTTTTAATTGTGTTTTAATCCCCTGTGACCTGTTTTATACCTGTTTGTGGACTTTAACACTCACACACAAAGGGTTTAACATACAACAGAAACCATTAGATCTATAGCCAAAAACACTTTTGGTTTGTACATTGCTTTTACTCCAGATTAACGTCTATTTATATAAAGTGCATGTCACCACCACGGCACACTATGAGATGGAAACCAAATGGTCGTTTCTGACAATTTCCCCACCTGAGACATACACACGGCCTGACACTTGTATGAAATAGGATATGACGGAGCATGTAACCAGCGTACACACCTGTGTGTGTGATAGACAGACAGAAGAAGAGATTGGAAGATCAGGCTGATATATCGCATAGCATGTCCGATTCAATGTACAGGTAACATGCAATGTCGGTGTAATATGTTTACATGTCAGCACCCGGGGTAAGAAGGAAAACTTTGCCCTTACCCCTCCAATGTAACCAGATTAAGGGGGTGGTGGAGAAGCAGGCGGTATTGCTTAAAGCATATTCGCTTGGTGGAAGGGGAGGTATTTAAATCATACAGTAAGGGCTTAGGTCTTCATTTATACATCAGCCTCATTATAAAAGGGGGCGGTGAGTAAATGTGATGGGAGGGTCTTACACACGGACAGGCATTAATGTCTTATTGTAATAGGGTCCCATACAGGACCTCCACAATCAATGTCCGCCAGCAGGACCCTATTAAATCAGTGTCCGGGCTTTTATTATTTGTGCATTCCATATCATGGGCCAGAGTTACTAAGCTGCAGATTTGGAAAAGTGGAGATGTTGCCCATAGCAACCAATCAGATTCTAGTTAACATTCTCTAATATGCAATGCAGTTAAATGAGATCTAGAATCTGGTTGGTTGCTATGGGCAACATTTCCACTTTTCCAAACGTGCTGCTTAGTAAATCTGGCCCCATGTCCTTTTCATTAAATCAATACGCAAACCGTAATGTTGTATCTGCACATCACTGCTTGCAATACTGTACATTTCAAACAAGTCAGACTTGTTTTCCTACCTGCCAATCACAGTCCAGTTTATTGAGAATTTGGTAAATCATTGCTGCTATCTTTGTAAGATAAGACTTTTTACTATTGGAAAACCCAGTTGAACATTGACTGACCAGGTCCTGTCTTATGAGTCACGTCATTGGATCCCAGAGCAACCTTTATGCACGATTCTCCAATCACAAGGAAGACTCCATCCAGCTTATGTCTACATTTCAATCATCCTATTGATTGGACGATGAATTGCACTAAACAGATGGGCCTCCTTCTAGCTTGTGTTATTCATACAGTTAACAATTGCAAACGTATATGAAATTGCCACCTAATAAAAGATAGCTCATAGAACATAATATTACACCAAAGATATAATTTACAATAACCTGCATCACTTTCCCACATCCCCACATGGAAGTATATAATGTCGACATTGGAGTGTGTTAACTGAGGGTTGCCGACTCTCCCGGAATATCCGGGAGACTCCAGAAATTTGGGCAGTTCTCCCAGTATCCCAGGAGATCAATTTTTTCCCGCTGGAAGATCTTCGAGGGAAGAAACAGATGCCGAATGGCCCCCCTTCCCCTGCCAACCCTGGGTGCAGGATGCATGCCACAGTGCCCCCTGTTCTGAGGGGCCCGTGTGCACTGCACACCCTGGCCTGCACCCATTATAGATACGCCTATGCTGTTCTTAGTTCCCTCCGTGCCCAGGTCTGGATCGGGTGCACTTGCCTTGACACGCCCCTTACTATACATTAAGAGTCATGGCATCTGGTGTATGATCGGATCTGGATCAAGGCTTTCTGCTAATGTATCTTTTCTTGTTGGTATTCCATTTCTTTCATTTGTCTGTAATCAATCGCCATAAACATCTTAGTGTTGTATTACACAATTCAGACGGGGCTTTCGTGATAAGATCTGAAATCACTTCCATGCAAATGATATTATATAAGTTCCTTTTTCTATCCTTTTACTGCTGTGTAGCCGTTCATGATCTTTGTCACGTCCTCAATCAGCTGCTTATTAACATCTGGCATATTCATTGTTTGGTTTCATTTAGAGCAGTCTTGTAGCTCTAGGCTCTGTTTGAGCAATAACTCTGCCACCTCCCACTTTAATTGGCTCGATCTGATCCCCGGTTTACAATCCACTAAATTTGGAGTATTCTGTAGATCATTTTTGTGTAGGTGGATCTTGTACTTTGCATATATTTGCCTTTTTATTTAAATATATATATCTTCATTCATATTTTGTGATTTTTACAGCTCTCTGAAATATTTACATTATTGAACATTAGGACCAATATTTTGTAGTGTGACAGTGTCATTTTATGACTTTATAACTTTCAGACTTGGGGTAACATAAGCTCAGACCCTGATTTGCCCGGACCCCCACCCTTTAAAGGGCATTTAAGAGCCAAATTCTGTTTGGCAAATTTCATATGCACTTTCACACGAAGGGCCAGATTTACTAAGCTGCAGTTTTGGAAACGTGGAGATGTTGCCCATAGCAACCAATCAGATTCTAGCTCTCACTTTCCTATTACATACTAGAGCATGTCAGCTAGAATCTGATTGGTTGCTATGGGCAACATCTCCACTTTTCCAAACCCACAGCTTAGTAAATCTGGCCCTAAGTGGGGATTACACACAGATACCGAGATTCATATTTATAAAATATTTTAAAATACTACTAGGTATTTATACAACCAACTTGAACTCCAAGGAAACAATTCTGACTAAATAAGCTCATATGTAAAACCGTAATAAAGGATAAGACTTTCCTGGATGGGAATCAAGATTTATGTTATTTAATTTTACTATATTATGTTAAGGATATCCTAAATCTTAAACTAAATTAAGGGTAAATAGGGTCTAGGGTCAGTATAGTTTTAAATAAACAACTGGGCAGACTGGATGGGCCATGTGGCTCTTATCTGCCGTCACTTTCTATGTTTCTATATGTTATATTATTTACCTGTTCAAGATGAAAATATTTCAATGTTTGCTTTCCTAGTGATAATGCCTACTGTAAATACAATATTGTATAGGGTGTTAAGTTTTGTAAATTGTACAAGTAAGCCTTTGTCATATTAGCTGGGTCTAATGCCTTGTCAATGTACATTGTTGTGTGAAAATACTGTTGTCTCATTCTTGACATGTTCAAATACTATGTTTATCATGCAAAAAAAAAAAAAAAAAAAAAAAAAAGAGATGTCTCCACATATTTTGTGACCCGCAAAATGAGGATTTCCCACTGGTGATGTCTCAACAAGACCAATATTATACCCCATGCCTCTTGCACAATCCTCACTAGCCAGACCAAACCATCTTGGGAGGTATCACTGAATGATGCAAATTGCATCATAATCAAGACCCTACCTTGCAAAAGGAGATAAATGACCTACTCTTCTGGTTCCATGCTCCAGACATCTCTCCAAAAGTTCCAGAAGAGAAGAAATATATGACATAAAGTCTTGAAAAATGAAAAATAAAATAAAATATTTCTGCAGCGCCATCTTCTGGCTGTGCAGAATTAGCCACTGCCATACCAGGCAAGGTTTAATTATCTGGGAAGATTCCAGGCAAAATTCTTCTTAATGCAAAATAACCTTTAAATAATGCAGATTAAATTGCTTTCTTTCTTTATTTTTTGTATTTTTGTGTAAATATGCCTGTATTGTGCTGATTTTTCCTGGGCTATTCCAGGAATGTCTGCTGGATGATATCTAATTAGTCAGATAACCTGGCAGGAAGTGAGAGTCTATTTATTATATTTGTATCTCTGTAGGGACCAGAAATTGATATGAATCAGAAATGAAAAGCGATTTCCTGATTGGTTGTTGGAATAGAAGCCACACCCCCAGTTATTCAGTTATTACATTACCTTGCTACAGGCTCCCTGCAGCATCTCTGTAGACATGAAGCAGAGCAGCATCAGGCACCCAGTAGAGGTGGAAGCCATTGGATTAATGCAAAATGGCAGACACAAGGTGAGTGTTAAATCCCTGCTGCTGTATACTGGTGTATTGTGCATTCAGTCAGTATATATGTGTAGTCATTCTGTATTGAGAGATTGTCAGCTTGAATGGAAAATAATGATATCTGGTTTGACCAAGGGGTGACAGAACAGGGTGTAAGAGGCACAAATCCTCTTCTACCCCAACATATGAGAGTAGGGTAATCAGATGAAAGGAGGCATTTACTGTTTGTGGGATGACCTGAGGTTATTACTGTGTGACATACCTGGGGGTATATTTTTATGTTGCAAAATCATGTGACCAGGGGCATTAATGTGTGGTATAATCCTTCGATGCAGGGGCATTACTGTGTGGAATTAACCTGTGACCCATGGGCATTACTGTGTGGCATAACCAGAGGCATTACAATGTTTTACCATCCTATAACCCAGGTGGTATTACTGTGTGGCTTAATCATGTAACTATGAAGCACAGAAAATAAGGGTGGCAAATATGGTCATTTATATGAACCAAAAGAAGATTATATTTTCCCCCTGCAACCTAATATTTGTTCTGACTTCATTTCTAACACTAATCTATGTTATATTAGATCAATTTAGATTTTTCAGCATAACACCAATGCGCAAATGATAGTTTGCTTTAGGTTTCCCCTGTTACTTTTTAAATGTTCTTAAATCTATTGTAGATATTTTTGTTACTGATGCAGGAATCATGCAAAACAAACTTGGGTATAAAATGACATGGTGTCCTTTCAATAAACAAAGAATAAGGTGTTTGCAATCAGGGCAAAATTAACAATCATTTAAGTAAAAAAAACAACTTTTTCTTTGATTTATTGTAGAATTTTAATAAATAAATTTTTATAAAATGAAATAAAATGAAATAAATGAATTAAAGTGACATTAAAAATAAATGTATAGGTAGACGGACAATGAAATGAGGATTCTGTTAAAAGAAAAAAACATTCCTTTAAAAGAAAAGAAAAAGAAGAAAATTGGAAAGAAAAAAAATCCATCCTTTCTTGGTTCCTTTAAAAGAAAAATATTAAATTGTGTCCAGGGAGACAAGAGAGATTTTTCATTACGTTGGTCTTGTGGGGTATTTTTAATGCACTCCACATATTTTTTTATTATTTATAAACAAACATTTACGTGTTTTTGTTAAGGGTCCGTAAATAAACAAACTGCTGCAGTTGATGTTTGCTATTTCTAGTATTTTATATTCCTTATGTTTTTATTTCGTTCGCAGATGTACATGTTCTCTGTTTTGTGGTCAGACCATAACAAAGTTCTTATCTACAGAACTTTTGGAGAGTTTAGAAAGTTCCAGGTAAGACTGTGCTATGGAATATCAAATTAATTATGTTTGTCCTATTGAAATAGATCATCATTAAACTGCTGCTATAGCAACCAGGATTCCTACGGTCGGATTAATCCCATCATTCATGGTTCTGAGGGATATATATATAAATATATATATATATATGTGTAAGAGTGTAATGTGTGGGGAGGGATATAAGAGTAGGGGGTTGTAATATGTGAAGAGGGAGATAAGAGTAGGTGGGGGGTAATATGTGAAGAGGGAGATAAGAGTAGGGGGGGCGTAATATGTGGGGAGCGTGATTGTGTATTTATATATATTATAATATGCAGCATGAAATTAATTGTTATTTACAGAATCCATGATAGTATCAGAATAGATCTTTTAAACCCAGCTCACTATAACCCCAATGAAGGCAATGTAATCTATTCCCCAAACCCTATACAACATTATCCTGTGGTCCTTATACAATATAATCCAACGGGAGCTGGAGATTTTTTTGCTAGTTAGAAACAGGGATATAATAGGATAAAGGCGATCAGAGGACCCCTGTAGCTCAAAATTCAGTGTTTAAGAAAAGGTTTTTTACTCATTACACTAGGGCAATAATGCTCCCAAACACACAAAGTGCAGAAATAAAGTTTTAATTCTTTTTTTTCTTTTAAAGAAGTTAAAAGAAAAGGTTCTGCTTCCACAATACGTCTGCATTGCTGCATTTTAGGTCAAATAACATGTATTTATATGATTAGATTAATGTGTTATATGCAAAAAATAGAAATGTTACATTGATCTTTAACCCCTCATTGTCTGGTTCTCTGCAAAACACTTAACACTATGACTTTGACCTACGAGTACAATGAATTATCTCCTGTGCACAGATGGAGCTTAAAAACAAATTTCCATTGGAAGCCGGAGTCTTGAAAAAGTCAGAGAGAACTCTCCCCAAGCTGAAAGGTGAGCATCACAGAGCATGGTCCGTCTCCGGTTAGAAAATCTGATTTCCGAAATAGGGGACATCCAAACGTTCCTTTTCTGATGTCCTTATTTCCAGGAGCATGTGAGGAGCACACAGTGGGCATTCATCAAGACATTGACCTTAAATAATAATGTATTCCCGTATCACGCACTTGTCGCAGACAATTTATCAATGCCTTTCCCATTCTGGAATTTGCATGTTTACAAGTTACTTCTAAAGACTTCCTTGCTTTGACCCACATGTTACCAATGCTATAATTGCTGTTGCCTTATTAGTGAATGAAAGCAAACATATTGCTTGCTATAGGCTGCAGCACATAAGTGCACTGTTATGTCTGATAACCTTCCGTATGTCCAGCCTATAATCCTAGACAGTTATAGTCACTTCATGATTTAGATAACCTAAAGATTCAAAGAGAGAAAGTCAGTTCTTCTGACGTTTAAACATGTGACAGGGGTCAAGCGAGGCTGGTGGCTGTAACAGCTACCAAATCAATACAGAATGTAAACATTACACAACATTACTGAGTACACTGTGAAGGAAGTGAGACAATAAGAAATGCCCCAACTCGTGTCACAAATGATTGGAGGGAGCAGTAGGTCAATGTTTCGTGTTCGTGTTTATTGGATGTGATGAAATAGTTTGCAGAGTTCTGAGCACATTGGCACTTCTCTTGCCCTTACGGAGATACTAGCGTGCAAAGTCACAAAATGCAGGCGTTTTCCACTGGCAAAGAGCGAAAACACTCCGATTTCTTAAGTCTAGATCCGGTTCATGTTTTGGATGCACTCAAGTTTAATTTTGTAAGATGGGCCCCTTGATTAAATAAAACAGTTAGGGCCCGAAGAAGAGTGATTGATATGACACAGCTGGTTTACTGTATGTCAGTGGTTTTAGTGCTGCGCATCACATGGTTTTATGTGCTGTACACATCATAAATCAGCTTGTATCTTAACCCCTTCAGATATAAATACATTTTAGTATCTAGAAGATGGCCATGTGACCACTCAATCATCATAGGCTAGAGCTGCACCTCTTAATCTTTTTTAGTGGCGTACCAGTTGCCCGCTATAAAATAATGTCAGGTACCACTTTGCATATCATATAGATACATACCCACAACCAATATATAGTTTTTCAAGAGTTTGGTTTATGTTTACATATTTTTGCAGTGATTTTAAGGTGCGATTTCTACATATGCCATTATCCCCCAAGATATTTGATTAATTATGCCTTCTGCCATTTTTATTGTACCACCTTACAACCTTGCCCATATGCCCTGAGTACCACCTGATAGTGGTACAAGTACCACAAGTGGTACTAGTGCCACTGGTTGAGAAGCCATGGACTAGAAAACTGTTAGAAGTAGTCCTTGAAGTGGTTACCAGAAATACCACAAGATGGCGCTGTTGTCTGTTGATTTATAGTTCCCTACTTTGAGTCCAATGAAATCCTGTCCTGCAATTTTTTAGCATTCACTCCCAGCTTTAAGAAAATCTTTTTCGTGTATGGGGGGGGGGTAGGCAGCCACGCTCTGGTAGTTTCCTGGATCATCGATTTCTTTGGAATTAGATATTGTTAACCCTGCTATTGGTGTAATCCACTATACTTATTGTATTTACTTTTACTGTTATTACCCATTTATATACTACTAATGTTGATAATGTATCACTGTCTACGAATCATTGGTGTCCAAAAAATGTATGTTATTTTGTTTCTCCAATAAAAAATGTTTAAAAAAATCTTTTTCTTTTTCTCAGATGCCCCTAGAACCATTGTAAAGAAGAAAGAGACCAAAAGGTATTTGGAGAGACTAAGACTACTGGAGAGCTATTCACAAACATTGCTGAAGCTGGATGTCAAGATCTCGCAGTGCGATTGTGTCGTGCAGTTTTTCACTCTGCATAATCAGGACCTCAGTCCATCATTTCCAGAAGACAGGTGATGTTCTAATCCTCAGCCATTGTCACATCAGTGTCTAGGCTTTTTACTGATCCTATGCTACAGTTAGGTGCATATAGTGGACCTGGTCCAGAGGCTTATGTAAATACAATTTCTGTGTATGTGCCGTAGATGCGTTAGTCAAGCGTGCAATCCACAGAGCCTTTGGATTGCAAGTAAATACAGCACGTAACATACTGTATGGGCACACAGCAGATAAGCACAATGCAGTTACGTGGCCAAATATGTTGCATAAGTGCGGGGTAATACAGAGTAATGCTGACTGTAAATGTCAGAAAATAACAGATAACAATATTTAGAATTTTAAATAAAAACATGAAAAAAATAATTTTACTGTCTGTAGAAATGACGGAACACATGCCCGAAACATCGCCAGTGATCTCTGATCCTTTGTAATGCGTAAGAAGTGTCACATCCTAGCGCAAGGGTAAGAAATCAGTCGTAGAAGGTCAGAACCCTGGCGCCAGATTTACTTAGCTGCGGGAAAGGAAAAGTGGAGATGTTGCCCATAGCAACCAACCAGATTCTAGCTGACATGTTCTAGTATGTAATAGGAAAGTGAGAGCTAGAATCTGATTGGGTGCAGAGAAACGTCACGTCACATGAGCTGGCGTAAAGCTTCCCTCTGGATCGGCCCCAGTTTGTCTAATAAAAACAACAATTAGAAAACGTGCCAGAAATTCTCAACATTTTTTACAGATAAAAATAAAATGAAGAAAGTCTCTAGTTCAGCCTTGTTTAAGAGTGCAGAGATGACTCCATTAACAAACACAAGAAGGGTTGTTTTCTAAGTAGAGCAGTTTCGTGGTAATAGCTTTTCTCATTCCGTGTAACGCAATGGATTGTATTGTAATAATCTTTATTTTGTGTCTTCAGCCTTTTCATTATGCCATCTGAGAAGAGAGAGGGGAACCGCCTCGCCTCAGTCTACACCCCCGATATCTCCGTCCCCATGGTCTCACACGGTTCCCTGTGCATGGCGGACTACGAAACGGTCGATCTGAAGGGAAAACCATTTAAGGTCAAACGCCATGAACTTCTGGATGTACTACTGAAAGAGAGCACTGGTACGTGACAATGTGAGGAGAGGAACCGTTCCTGTGGCTGGCTGTCACGTGGGAATTAGGGAATAATGAATAGTTCAGGAGTTAAACATAGGAACCTATTAGCTTTACTTCCTGTGCTGCTAATTCATTAAGATAATTAATATATAGATCTGTATGTATAGAGACATATATGTATATGTATATGGATACATATTAAAGCCACCATGTCATCAGTGGCAAAATATTACAAATAAATAAAAAATGTGAATGAAAAAACTGAAATAGTGAACAATAAAATCCCTGGGCCTTATTCAGAGGCAGAAAATAAGAACTTAAAGTTACACCTGGGTAAAACCATGTTGATTTCAGGGGGAGTCAAGTTAATTTTATTCTATGCATGCAGGGAGAATGCTTTGCTTTTACTTATTGCACACAGATACCTGATCAGCTTCACTTTTAAACTGCTAATTAGACTTGAGCTGGGAAACATCACCTTTTAACTAAAATACTGTTGCAACAAATGAAATTTGACTCCCCTGAAATCAACATGGTTTAGCCCAGGTGTAACTTTAAGTTCTTATTTTCAATCTCTGAATCAGGGCCCCTGTCAGTAATTAGACTAGAGCCATTACTATGGACTTGTAGTATCCTGTTTCACCCCTAGGGGCATTGTTGGAATATCTCAGTTGCTGGATTTGTGGACATTATCCTGACCTGCTTTCAGCAGGGTACACACTGGGGCTCAAATCACATGATAAATGACAGCATAAATCGACATCTTTCTAGTGTGTATTGTCCAACCTTGCTCCAGAATCATCTGAAACTGCCTGTGATCGTTTAAATAGATTTATACAAACTCCTGATATTTCATCAACAATGTCCTGATGTCTGTAAAAAAAAAAACTTCAGTGTGTACTGACACGCAGTCTTTACTGCAGCCACTCCCATTTATATTACTGAATAGCACCACCTTGTGGATGACCATATTATTGCAGCAAACATTTTCATCCAATATCGTTAAGTAGGTTGGGCCTAGAATCGTTAATACAAATCTGACGAGATGTCGGATCGGTCGTTAAAACCTTCAGTGTGTAACCAGCTTTAGGGGCTGCTGCTGGAGTTAATTAATCAGCACCTGATAGGTGAGGTACAGTCCTATATAAAGAGACTGAGCAGGTGCTGATTAATTACCTAACAACAGAAAAGTTCAACAGCAGCCCCTAGGGGCAGGTCAGGATACTGTCCACGATAATCGCTCTTGTGTGTGGCCAGCACCCACTACTTGTATAATCAATATGTATTATTCTATCTGTATGCCAGGCTGGTGGCTAGTGGAGAACGAGGACCGGCAATTGGCCTGGTTTCCGGCACCTTATCTGCAAAATGACCGGGATGTGAGCAAGCGTGGCAGTTCCAAGGAATGCCAGGAAGAAGGTATGACATGAAATATACATGAATACATGGCTGTGTAGTTGTAACTGATCTTAGTGCATTTGCATTGTCACTGAAGATCTCACACAAAGCATTACCACCATGTTCTCTATACATGACAGTATAGTACCTGCACTTGGGTTTGGATTTCACTGGTCACGTAGTGTAGTGCTTATGCAAGCTGGCATACGAGCCTTGGGATCCAGAGCTGCAGTTGCGTTGTTATTTGGATCCTGTGTAGGCCGCCCAGCTATTGCCTTTGGATGTATGGCACGCAGGCAGCGTCCGGTTTTGCATAACGTTTAAAGACTGTGGGCTGGATCGAGAACGCGTCCACTGCGGTCGGAATTCCATCCACAGTAGCAGTGTATCGCTGTAGACCACTCTCCTCACGCATACGGGACTCCCGACGACAAGACCCTTCTGTAACATTTACACACCAACCCCATGGACAATAGGGCACGTTCATAAGGGAAGATGGTATGTAAGGGCTTAAGCAAGCTCTTATTGGATGATTTAAATAGCTTCCCCTGCCACCATGTGTACACGCTATGCGCATGGAGGCTTTCCCCACCTCACCATCGGAAAGACTTCCATTATGGAAGCCTTGTTCCTCACAATCCAGATCGATATTAGAAGCCTTTTGCGAACTCAGCACTCATACATTTTTCACTCGCTCGGTCCTTCCCTTACTTGCTGTCACCATCTGACTTTATCCCTTTATAATTCCCAGCTAAGGCCTGTAGGTTATCGGAAATGATAGATGACCTGAATTCCATACACACAAATAAACCCAGATTAGCATTAAATTTCCCAGATCTCTCCTTCCCACTTTCCCATGTATAAATAATCCATTCCTTGCACTGGCGTTACAAGCACCATTCTGTGTCTACAGATACATTGTGCGTAGTAATAAGAAGCTACGAGGCGCAGAACGAGGATGAAATGTCAGTCACTATCGGGGTTGTGGTGGAAGTGTTGATGAAATCAGACAAAGGCTGGTGGTTGATCAGGTGAGAAATTGATTTTATTGTCAAATCAACGGTCATCTACTTTGTCCTTTGTGTTTTGTGTTCAAATGTTCAATGATTCTCCACCATTCAATAGTCTTCTACATAATTGGGAGACCCTGATAATGATAATGGACCAGATTCAGATCTCTGTGTGACTTACATGTGCACAGAGATCTGTAAGTGGGCTCGGAAGGAGTTCTGGAAACTTAGCACACTGTCCTGAACCCTACCTTAACCTGATTGCATGGATTTGCGTCCACGTGCGGCGCTGCTGGTCTCCTCCGCCGGCACTTACTCAGCATCCTGCCTGTATGGCGAGCTGTAAGCATGTGGATCTTCAGTGCCAACCCCATCTACAGAAGTTCTTTGTTCCGTACAGAAGAACTTAGAACATATGCACGCACCGATGTTACATGTCAAGGGGACTTACGCAAGAGACTTGTGTAAGTCCTTTTCTGAGCCTATTTGTGAATCAGGGCCATTGTAGGTGTGGAATTACCATGGTAATTATGGAGTGTATGTTATTTACACCTGGGCAAAAACCATGTTGATTTGCAGCGAAGACAAATTTTACCTTTTGCAAACTGTGGAGAATTCATCTCTCTTGAACCTGGTTAAAACTCTCTCCCCCCCCCCTCTCTCTCTC
>WWET01000297.1:112896-135435 GCA_011038615.1 Limnodynastes dumerilii
CCTGCTAGTGTGTCCTCTCTGCTCACATTCCCATGTTGGGTGTGAGCATGTTTCATCCAGCATTGCCACGTGGTTGTGTTTACTATCTAGCACCACTCACACTCTGCGTGCGCTCTATCTGTTTCACTCTGGTTAGTCCATACTGTGCAGATTCTGGCTTGTACCTTGGTGTATCCTTACACTCATATCAGCACTCAGTGTGATTGTGTATCTGCACACAATGTGGTCATTCTTTACACTCATGTCAGCACTAAGTGTGATTGTGTATCTGCGCACAGTGTGGTCATTCTTTACATTCATTTCAGGACTCAGTGTGATTGTGTATCTGCACACAGTGTGGTAATTCTTTACACTTATTTCAGCACTCAGTGTGATTGTGTATCTGCACACAGTGCGGTCATCTTTACACTTATTTCAGCACTCAGTGTCATTGTGTATCTGCACACAGCGTAGTCATTCTTTACACTTATTTCAGCACTCAGTGTGATTGTGTATCTGCACACAGTGTGGTCATTCTTTACACTCATGTCAGCACTCAGTGTGATTGTGTATCTGCACACAGCATGGTCATTCTTTACACTCATATCAGCACTCAGTGTCATTGGCCCTGATCCAGAACTACGCCCACCGTACTAGCTACGGCGGGCGTAAGCGTAAGATCGGCTAGAAAGCCGATCTGCGCATGCACCGGGCAGATGTTGCCTGGCGTAGCTACAGAAACGCCCGGAAACCTCAGCGTAGTAACGCTGAGGGTAATTAGGCTGGGAGGGCGGCGTTATCTTACTAACGCCGCCGTCCCAGCGTATTTACACTCCCTTACACAGGCTGAAATTAGGGTAGCCTGCAGCCGGCGTAAGGGAGTGTAAATACACTCCAACAAGGGGGAGTGTCGGGGCAGAGCAGCGATGTTACGCTGAGCTTTGTGTATCTGCACACAGTGCGGTCATTCTTTACACTCATGTCAGCACTCAGTGTGATTGTGTATCTGCACACAGTGTGGTCATTCTTTACACTTATGTCAGCACTCAGTGTGATTGTGTATCTGCACACAGCATGGTCATTCTTTACACTTATTTCAGCACTCAGTGTGATTGTTTATCTGCACAAAGTGCGGTCATTCTTTACACTTATTTCAGCACTCAGTGTGATTGTGTACGCGCACACAGTGTGGTAATTTCCTATGACCATTCTAGTACCTTGTGTGACCTTATGTATTGACACGCTGTATGGTCTCTCCTATACTTGCTCAGTCTTGTGTGTACGGTCCACATATTGTGTTCACAAGTCAGATTCTCTCTAACAAGTCTCCTGTTGATACTTCTCTATTTGCTGGGCAAACGCAAGTCAATCTCTGGGCTATCAGTATCTGCTTCTGCTACTAGATTTCTTATCTGTGATGTGTGTCCCACATGATTATGCAGTTTCACAGTCTGTCATTATCAGTATCATCATCCACCCAATCTTAGTCACCAGGTGCCAAAACCTGCTGTGTGCCTGCAGCGTCAAAATATGTTGGATTGCAGGGGAGACAAATCCTTTGCAAACAGTATGGGAGTTAAGATGTGATATTTCCTAAGCTATGTCTAATAACGGTATAAATGTTAAGCTGATCACTATCTGTGTGCAAAAACCAAAAGCTAAGTGTTCTCCCTGAATGCAAGGAATAGCAAATTCAGTACGGTTTTGCTCGGGTGTAATTTTCCACCTGTTGTCCTCTTATTTTCAGTTCTCTGGATACAGTTCAGAATTCTAATATTATTTTGAACAAAAAGGTGAAAGAAACAATATGATTTGTGGCTAATTGTATTTCGTGGACAGTAAAAAAGTTTTGTCTTAAACAGATGTGTAGAAAGATTCTGTCCTATAGACTCACTGAAAATTCAATACGATTACAAAAAAAATGTGGCCCTCATCAGCACAATGACAAATCAGTTACAGTAAAACTGCCCAGGTCAAAGCAATGTACTACAAAGATCATCACTCACCTTAAGATCAACATTAAAACAATCACATAATAGTAAGGAATCATATTTATAATGTGTGGCTCCCTATACAATATATCATTATTATGTCACTACAGGGAATAGAATAAAATAAAGAATTGCATCACTCCCTGATCTCTGTCTTGGGGGTTTGATTATAATCTTTTTGCAGTTATATTAATTTTTCACGGTAGGAATTGTCTGTGTAAATACAAAACTTAGATACAAAACTTGTATTTTGTGTTGTATATTTACATTTTTTATTTGTTATAACATTTTTTCAAATACATTTTTTTTACATCTGTTCTGCCATCTGAGCAATATTGGATTCAGTGGAGCGAATCCTTAGTTGTCGCTGCAAATGTAGCGCTCCGCAGCGGCAGCTGAGATTCTACAGTTCCATATAGAGGAGGGGACAACACTCTCCTCACACGGATTGGACTTTAGTTCCCTGCACCCTACCTTAAGTTTTATGCATGAGCCCCACAGAAAATTAAGCAGGGGCGTGATGGTGAATCTATCGTAAGAGCTTACCCACACTCTTACTTTACGGTTACCATACTTCCCGCTGCCCACCATGAGTACACAATGTTTGCATAGAGGTTCGTCTCACTCCACCGTCACAAAGGTTTCCGGTAAGACATCATGAGAATACATATCTGTCTCGGAAAATTGTTGGGCACGCATGTACAGGAAAACAATGCGGCCTCATTGCGTAATAATTACTGAATTAATAATTCTGAATTCTGATGGTCAGTCAAAACTGCACAAAGAACATGGGAATATTGTTAGTTTAGATGTTTTTTTGGTTTGTCTGGACAAGTGGCAAATGAAAAGTGTAATAGGTAGATCAGTGCAAGATGCAAAGTGTAAGCGGTAGACAAGTACAAGATGCAAATACATACCTCACTCATCTCAACATACATCACAGCTCGCTCTAAAATCTTCACAGGACATACAGCTCTCTACACTAAACAAATGCTCTGTTTCCTGGCTACAGGACTTCTCCCGGGCTGCACCCACTCTCTGGAATAACCTTCCTTGCCCAATAAGACTAGCCTCTACTCTCCAAACTTTCAAGTCCTCCTTTATAATTCACTGCTTATGACAAGCTTACCAAATTCCTCAACCCACCTCTTAGCATTTGTCTACCACCCTATTTACAACTAGTTTGTTACCCAGTTTCATTTCTGCTACATGATTAACACAAATTTGAACACTTTCTCTTTCCATGCTAAATTTGCCCATTTTGCTGCTGGCACTTCCGTGTGACTGGATTATACAGAGCACTGAGCACTGTTACCATACAATCTGGTTGCGCCATTTGTATGATACAGTATATATATATATATATAGCACTTGCCCTTATGTATCAATCCCCAATGTCCTATAGTAAGTCAGTGAGCAGGACCCTCCTACCCACCCAGTCTGTTTGTTACTACCCAGTCTTGTTACAATGGTTGTTAAAATTGTAAAGCGCTATGTAATCTGATGGCGCTAAATTAAAAAAACCTTTTAATAAAAAAGAAATAAATAATGAATGCAAAAGTCAGTGTCAGACATTTATTAGCGGTTGCTTCACTATTGCAGTGTGCACTTTCATGTATGTTTCATAAGTTTGTATAGCTCTGTTGCTAAGCTATAGAGATATCTCTCTGAGGATTGGTTGATTGATGGGAGTATCCTGCCTATCAGGATTGGCTATCATAGTCTTTTTCCATTTCCTGTGTTGGGAAGCAACAGGTTGATGCCTTTAAAAAGCTTTATTGTTGTTTCAACAAAATGTTTCTGGACATATTGTATATGTAAGGATGTATCATCTGATATGGTTCAATAAAAAGAGTAAAAAAAAAAAAAGCTATACTGCTTAGCGAAAGGGGCAAATGTTTCCGGACATATTGTATATGTAAGGATGTATCATCTGACATGGTTCCATAAAAAGAGTAAAAAAAAAAAAAAGCTATACTGCTTAGCGAAACGCACGTCACTTGGGAGCTGGTGGGGCACCTAAACGTGTATGTTTTACTGTATAGAGCTGCTACAAATGCCATGGGGGCATATCTCTTTTTTTAAAAGAGTTGTGTATATGATTAAAACCCAATTAATGGCTCTATATTCCTTATAAGTAAAAGGGAGCTGAACCATAGGGCATCATTAGCTGTAATTTAAAGGGGTTATGTTAAGAATTATTTAGTTATTTGTTTGGATCATAGTGAGTCTACTTGAATGAATATTATTGTTAATCCCTCATATGTAGTACCTATGGATCACAAGTGTATATATAAGTTTTCAATACAGATTTCACCAGCATACAGTACCTTCTTAATTAATTCTATTTTTAATAAATTATAATAAAGATGATTGATTTTCATTTCAGTGTGGTAGTAATTTAAGATCACCAAACTTTGTCTTTGGGTGTAGGACTTCTTAAAAAAAAGCTTGCTCACATATGGGCCAATAAAATTCAAAGACTGCTACCAACTTTTGTTTTCACTTTCATTTACAATAAATATTTAGTTCTACCCTCAGCATTTTCCCCAGAGCTGCTTTCACATCTTTATTACGAAGGCTGTAGATGAGAGGGTTAATCACGGGCGTAACAACTGCGTAGAGTGCAGTAAAGACCGGCTCTAAGACATTGGAGTATTGCGATGGTGGCATCATGAATGCAGACACACCGGTTACATAGTAAATCAGGACTACAG
The DNA here is from genome assembly GCA_011038615.1 of Limnodynastes dumerilii. NCBI lineage: Eukaryota > Metazoa > Chordata > Amphibia > Anura > Limnodynastidae > Limnodynastes > Limnodynastes dumerilii. The sequence continues at coordinate 117,584 of WWET01000297.1, forward strand.
TGAGGTGGGATGAGCAAGTGGAGAAGGCTTTCTTTCTTCCCCCCTTTGATTTTATGCTTGAAATAACCTTGATGATTTTGACGTAGGACAACCAACTGAACATTACTGGGAAAAATCCAAATATGAATGCTTCCATGCAGATTATAATATACAAGTCTATGGTGCCTGCACAGGAGATGTTTATTAGAGCTTTAAGGTCACAAAAAAACTGGTGGATGGTATTAGAATGACAGAAGGGCATGTGTGACACCGGGACTGTAATCACAATGCCATTTAAGGAACCAAATATCCAATTTCCACATGCAAATAACATACAGTTTTTCCTATTTAAGATACTGTGATAGTGTAACGGATTACATATAGCAACATATCGGTCATAAGCCATAATGAATATTAGTAGATCTTCTGTGGAGGCTACTAGCACATAAAAGTACATCTGTGTGAAGCATTGTATGAAGGACACGGTGTTATCTCCGGATAGTAACATGTGCAGCAGGTTAGGGACAGTAGTGGTTGTATAACAGATATCTACTAAGGCCAGGTTACAGAGAAACAGATACATGGGAGTGTGTAAATGATCATCAATATAGATTACTGTAATAATGATAGAATTGATGATTAATCCAAATACATATAGGAAGAAGAGAACACAGACAATGTACAATGTGGAATCCGAATCCGCAGAAAACAAAATTAAGTAGAATTCTTTATAATAAGTCCTGTTCTCCATTTCATAAAGAGATCATTCTGAAGAGAAAAATTAATAGTATGGACATATTTTAAATTGGTTCCATTTTAGATCCTATGTGTCTTAAATTTGTTATTGTGAAGTCCATAAGTCCAGCATCTTATTTGTTGTTATAGCAATTATAATGATAGAATAGTACAATATACTAAAAATACTATACCAAACAATTTTTATTTTCAAATACATCTTAATAAATATAAATTCTGTTTATGATTTTTGAATACAGCATTGCATCACAATATTTGAATTTTTATACTTTTATTTTTAATTTGAATTATGTAAAAAAATAATAATCACACAACACATAATCACACATTTAAAAAAAAATTAAATCCCTTAAAAAATATATTTTGAAACTTATAACTTGTATAGGCTGCATGTTTAAGTATTATATTATATATTTCAGTTTTCACTAATTGAACAGAGTTACAAAAACAAACAAATTTTTGTTATCACATTTGGAATAAAGACATGTTTTAAAATCCAAATTTAAAATCATCTAAGTAGCCAAATACTTCCAGAAATATACAGTAATATTTAAATTATAGATAATTTTCTGTGTTAACCAGTCAATAGCAAAAAACTATTTAAATAATTGAGTCTCTATAAAATTGATGCAATTTATTATGGATTTTCTGAAAATCCCCCCAGCAAATTATGTTGTTTATTAGGCTAATATACACTCTAATCAGTTAATGGAACCTTTTTTTTTTCTAACTCTTTATTAGATTTTTAAATTAATCAATGCCACACATATAACCGTTAATATTCAGACAGTGGTTCACAAAATATTACAGCCAATAGTATACTACAATGTATATTAGGCCCGACTGGCCCCGTACAATCCCTTTACACACATTCATTTTAACTCTGATAGAATAATCCATTAGGACATTCCAGAAAGAGCCCAATTGGCTTAATACATTTCTGTTGCATATTATCTATCCACTTCACTGTCACATATGTATAATAAAAAAAATAATAATTCATATTTAGGATATATGCATCTAAAAACATAACCTAATCTACAAACCTACCCTATATGTAATTAACAGAACATCCCACTGACTGTAATCGGAGCTCTCCACCATTCACCCACACCCCCCTACTTGTATTAAAGCTAATCACATTTATTTATTTTCCCCAAACTTATGATCCAGTCTCATACTATACACCTCCTACTAAATCAAGATGGAACAGTCCAAATCTTATAGATAAACCACGTTGTGGATTCAAATAGTTTCAATATGTGATTCCGATTTTGTACAGGAAGGCTATCTAAACATGTATAGCTTGGAGCAGAGAAGGGAGAGGGGGGACATGATAGCGGCTTTCAAATACATCAAAGGTTGTGACCAGCTAGAGGAGGGTACCATTTTTCCAAAGGTTAAGGTGTAATAGAACACGAGGGCATGGATATAAACTGGAGGGTGGTAGATTCAAAGGAAATGTGCGGAAAAATTACTTCACTGAAAGGGTGATAGATAAGTGGAATATTCTCCCATCTGAGGTGGTTGAGGCCAACACAGTAGAACAATTTAAACATGCTTGGGGTAAATATAAGGGTATGCTAAATTGTAAACCAAATTGAGGGTAAATAGGGTCTAGGGTCAGTATAGTTTTCAATAAACAAATGGGCAGACTAGATGGGCCATGTGGCTCTTATCTGCCGTCACTTTCTATGTTTCTATGTTTATGTTACCTTCTCTTCCTCAGTAACATGTTAATGATCACCTTATGATCTATCCTTTGTGGGACAATATAAATCACACCATTTCTGTATATGGCACAAAGTCAAGTTTTTTTATGTGAAGAGTAAAATATAACAAGCAGTAGTTCATAGATTATAAATGATATATTGTAAAGAGAGATTGCATGATGACTGTGGTATTTAAATATTGCTACCAGACATAAAGTTTATACCTGTACAGGATGTTGTTGCTTTTGCAATTTCCCATTTTCGACGTTGAGACCACCGCAAGCTTAATTTCAACTGTATCATTGCTGACACCTTTTCATTACAAAAAATGTAAATCTCGGAATGTGTACAATGTCCAATTTTCTTATTTCAACAAGGTACCTTTTGTGCTTAGGGTTAGGCTGTGGGACAGGAAGGGTTAGGCTCTGGAGCGGAGAAGACTATTTCCATCTATTTTTGCTGGTAATCTAAACCTTTGGATCAACCCATAACTGTATAACATAATTCAGAGCAAAATCAGCTTGTAACATTGTGATATATTTTGAATTAAATGATCTTTCTTATATATTACATTTAGTTTTTCTGTATAGCTTGTCCCAAGGTGCTTTAAAAAAAAAAATATTTGTAAAAAAGAAATATTTTACCTACAGCTGACACGGTTAAGTTTTACTCTAAGATATTTTCTACAGTAACCTTATACAGTACATTGTAATAAAAATAGAATGATTATCACTCACCATTAGACAATGATGGAATACAGTTAAAGGAGGAAATTATACTTATACTGTGTGAATCCCTAGTGTGTGCAATTCATTTACTATTACATGTTACTAAAGGGAATAAAAGAATAGAAGAAAATTAAAGAATTACATCATATCTTTATTTTGCCATTTGGTTTGGGATTAAGGTTTTTTTTTTATCTTTTAATGTAATCAGGTAAGTTTGCTTTAGCATTTTAGTTTTTGAAAAAAAAAAAGAATTGGCTTAGTGAAAAAAAAATCTAATATTTAGGGCTGTATTTAATAATAATAATTTTGAGAGTGGTTTCACCTAATTTCTTCTCACTTAAAAAGCATCACTTATAATAAACATTGTCATTGAGTTAAATAATGTAAGTTATATATGTCCATTATCCAATTAGAGTGTAAAAAAATCCCAGAAAACAAAAACAAGTGTGCTATATTCTTCTTTTTTCATCCAAGGAAGACGCTTACATACATAACAAACGAAAACTATCCGTATGAACATAATACAGAATACAATATAAAATGTCACAAACTTACATTTCAACTTAAATCGGAGCCTCTCACAACATCCAGTCTCCAGAACTAATTGTACATTATCATATATTATAAACGGGCCTACATTAGGAACTACTGAGGAGGAGAGGGATCTAGGAGTCACTATGTCATGTGATATAAAGGCAAGCAATGTGACACAGCAATGAGGAAGACAAGTCAGATGCTGGTTGTATAGGGAGAGGAATTAGTATCAGAGAGAGAGAAGTAGTGATGTCACTTTATAGATTGTTGATGCGGCCTCACCTGGAATACTGGGGTCAGTGCTGGCGCTGTATCTCCAGAGGGACATAAATACATTAGAGACTGTGCAAAGAAGAGCAACTAAAATGGTGCATGGCCTGTGTCACACAACATACAGAGACAGCCCCCCTCTGTCTTTTTTTAACACCACATCCCTGTTTACACATTAACCCTTCGGTTCCTCTTTACACATCATCCACTCTATCGCTCCTCATACATTATCCCATCTATGTCTTTACACACTGCATTCCTCTGTAAGGGTTGAAATGAAGTTATATATAAAATAACTAGTACTCCATTTTGTATATCTGTATCCATTTTGTCCTCTGAACAAGTACAGCCAGAAATTCAGTTATTTTGTGCATTTAGAGCAAATAGAAGGTTATGTGAACAAAACATTTTTGATGTTATGACTAAGCGTGTTTAGAGAAATTTTTCAAAACAGAGCCTCATAAGGGGCCTTGGCCTATGAAGATAACAGTTACTGACCAACTTGCGGTTAAGAATATTTTATTGTTTTCTTTTGCTAATTAAATTCCTATTTCTTTTCTTTTTCTAATTAAATTCCTTAAACTGGTGTACATGACAAGCATATTATAAAAATCTGTATGTTAAGCTAATAAACCAGAACTCATTTGGAACACCAGCTACGTGTGTCTCAATCTGACTTCTCCGGCTGCCTGTCTTATAGTAAGGTATCCTGACAGAACGAAGATCCTTGTAAGACCCTCTCCGTGGAAGGTCTAGGTGGGGGAACACCTCCAACACCCCTGTCTCTCTTCACACATCAGCCCCTCTGTCTATCTTCGCACCCCATCTCCTTTATCTTTCTTCACACCTCATTCCCTCTATCACTCTTCACTTTTTCTTTCTTTCTTTCTTTCTTTCTTTCTTTCTTTCTTTCTTTCTTTCTTTCTTTCTTTCCATTATTGAGGACACAACTAAAATTCACTGACATTTAAGTTGCTGGGGTTGGTTTATAATGAAGAATAACTGCTCAAAAATGGTGAAAGCCATCAAAACATGGGAATAACAATGGATTGATATAAGGGATAATGAGAGAAAATTGATCACATTTTGCTATTTATTTTACTAACTCTTTTGAAAGAGTGGGTTTTACACCCAATAACCTCATAAGAGCCCTTTTTACATATTTATTCCGTAGACTGTAAATTAATGGTTTAATCATGGGTGTAATGACTGCATACGCTATAGTAAATATTGGCTCTAGGATGTATGAGTGTTTTGATAGAGGCATCATATACACAGACAAAGACATCATATAGTAAATGATGACTACGATCATGTGGGATGAACAGGTAGAGAAGGCTCCTTGGAGTTTATCTGTAAGATGACCCTGATAATTGTAATATAAGATATCACACTGAACATGACCGGGAACAATCCTAATACCAAAATTTCAAGATAGACTATGATATAAAACTCTTTTGTTCCAGCAGATGACGTGTTAATCAGGACTATGGCATCACAGAAAAACTGCTATTTGGTATTTGACTGAGAGAAGGACAAGTTTGAGACTGGAATGGCAAATGCTAATGAATTTAAGCATCCCATTATTTAAGCAGCTGTTTAATTAAGAGACAGTTTTTACTGTTTAAGATACTTTGATAGTGATAGTGCAAAGGATTACAGATAGCAACATATCGGTCATATGCCATAATGAGTATTAGAACATCTTCTGTGGAAGCCACCATCATATAAAATTACATCTGTGTGATACATTGTATGAAGGACACGGTGCTATCTCCAGATAGTAACATGTACAGTAGTTTAGGGACAGTAGTGGTTGTATAACAGATATCTACTAAGGCCAGGTTACAGAGGAATAGATACATGGTAGTGTGTAACTGATCATCACTATAGATCACTGTAATTATTACAGAATTGATAAGTACTCCAAATAAATATAGAATGGAAAATAAACTGACAGAATTTGTGGAAAACAGCATTAAGTGGAATTCTTCAGGCTGAGTCTTGTTCTCCATGTCATAGTCAGATTAATCTGTTAAGAAACAATGTTACTATAATAATGATTAAAAGGAAGTACACTTATTGGTTCCTATAGTCATCCTGACTTTTAGATTTGATACATTTTCAATTTTTGCATAGTATATCATAGTTAAATTTATGATTTAATAACAAAAATTTAGTAAAAAAAAAGGTTAATTATTTTACTTTGATTGTAAATTTTGCATGTTCGTCACCAAGCTAGTACCCATGGCTGTTCCTGACATAGTTTATAAAATAATTGTACAATTTGTTTCCACTTTTACAAAGACTTCTCAACAGATATGAGCTGGATAGAGCAGATGTGTCCTCCCTCCCACTTAGTGTGTGAGCAGGGCCCAGGGCACTCTATCCTAGTGTTGTTCCCTCCTCCAACACTCCCCCCCTCACTTCGTACCCTCTTTTCCCCCTTTTATACCTTTTTTACCCCATCCCTACCTGGTGGCTCCCTCTCAACCTCTCACTGCGCTCTATCCCCTGCTCCCTGATCTGCTATGCTTGACACCTTGCATTTTGCCATGCGTTCTGTGCTTGCTTACCTTTATTGTATTTTTGGTATATTTTTATATTTATAATGTATTTTATTATGTACTGTGCTGTCCATCCCTACCCTGTATGTCTGTACTGTATTATTTTGTATTTTTACGGTGCCTTATAAATAAACAATAATAATAATGTATGTGATATGCTTCTCTTGTGCTAAGAATGAAATGCTACTGTCATATCATTTGTATATCTATATACGCTATCCTATGATACATTATTATTCAATGATCACAAAAGATACTCTATGTACATTCTGAAAAATATTTAAGTAGACATTTCTAAAATATAGAATTAAATCAAGCTTCCCAAAGTTTGGCCAACTCGTGTTTGTCTCAGACATATTTCGGAAAATTACTCACACTGTGCATGAATGTAAATCTGCGCTAACCAATCACAATGTGTTCCATCCTCTTAAAATTAAAGAACAGTGACACTTCCAACAGAGCAACTGGACTGAGTTTTCAAGTGGGAGTTCCTTAATCAGTATATATTATAAGAGATGTTGAGACCCCTGCATATCCAGCAAATTTAATGTGTTACTGCTTACAATAAAAACTCACAGATGCCTGAAAATGCTGCCTGGCACTAGCGAATCTGACCTATTTTTTTTTGCTAAAGATGACCCAGTTGCATTGCTAGAATTCTGGATCCCACCATAAAAAATGAAGACCTTAGGATGATCATGCTGTATATAACTTTTCTGTATAGGTCAATTATTTCAGAAACAAAGAGAAAATGCAGATGCTACAGTAAGGGTTTGGCTAAACCCTTACATATGATCTTGCATACTGTAGGTGGATCTTCCGAAGCAGACACTTAGGGTAGTTTTGCACTCAGAAGGCCCGTATGTGCGAGAGGAGTGCAGAGGGTGTGCATTTCCCACACATACAGAATAGAGTATTGCAATTTGTGTACCTTAGCCTCCGTCAGCTAACATATGGAATCTAATCTTAGATATGGATATAGTGGTGCACCCAGGGAGGATTTCTGGTAGCCCACTTTCCCCCTACAGTAAATTTAAAAAAAAAATGTAAAAGAAAAACAAAAAAAACCTCAAAAAATGTTAAAACACTGGAAAAAGGGGATGGCTTCATGTTACCAGTAAAAGGGGGTGTGGCTTCATGTTACCAGTAAAAGGGTGTGTGGTTTCATGTTACCAGTAAAAAGGGGTGTGGTTTCATGTTTAGATGGACAGACCAACATATAAGAGAGAGGCTATGCCTGCCACACAGGAGGAATCCCACCTTGCCACGCTAAAAATATAAATGTATATATTATGGGTCTGGGATTGGACTATATACTATAATAAAATGGGATATATTATGGTTCTGGGATTGGCATATAAAATAAAGGGATATATCAGGGGTCTGGAAATGGCAAACTATATACTGTATATAGGGCCTAATATAAACCACATATATTATAGTATGTGCCATAACTGGACACCCAATATATCCCACATGTTTTACACACATTGGAAACCCCTCTTTTTAAAATCCTGTATTTGTCAATTGACATCCAGCCAATAGTGATGAAAAAACTGGGCATGACATATAGAGCTCCACAACTATATTTCTTCCCTGTATTATATTTGCTTATTTTAAATGAGGCACTGTAGTCACCAACTTTCAACAAACTAATCTAGTCTTCTCAATTAACTCTTTGCCTGCCAGTAAAGTAAATGAAACTTTATAACACTGACCACTCACTAATTATACTTTTGAGGATACAACTAAAATTCACTGAAATGGAGGCTTAATGAGAAAAAACAAAATATAAAATGGGTGAAAGTCATCAGCACATGAGAAAAATAAAGGCTTTAGTTAGTAATAAAGGGACAATTAAAGCAGATTTCATTTTGCTATTACATATTTACTATTCATTTACCAAGAAGCATCCAACATAATGATTGTTCAATCTTTGCTAATTATTTTGCTACTTCATTTGAAGAGGGAGTTTTACACCTAATAATCTCAGCAGAGCCCTAATTACATCTTTATTCCGTAGACTATAGATTAGAGGGTTAATCATGGGGGTAATGACTGAGTACATTACAGCAAGGACTGGTTCTAGGACATTGGAGTGTTGTGATGGTGGCATTATGTACACAGAAAAAGCCGCCATATAGTAAATGATTACTATGGTTAGATGGGATGAACAGGTGGAGAAGGCTTTCTTTCTGCCATCCTTAGATTTTATCTGTAAGATGACCCTGATAATTTTAATATAAGATGTCACATTGAACATGACCGGGAACAATCCTAATACCAAAATTTCAAGATAGACTATGATATAAAACTCTTTCGTTCCAGCAGATGATGTGTTAATCAGGGCTATGGCATCACAGAAAAACTGCTGTATGGTATTTGATTGAGAGAAGGACAAGTTTGAGACTGGAATGGCAAATACTAATGAATTTAAGCATCCCGCTATCCAAGCAGCTGTTGAAATTAAGAGACAGTTTTTCCTGTTTAAGATACTGTGATAGTGCAAAGGATTACAGATTGCAACATATCGGTCGTATGCCATAATGAAGATGAGAATATCCTCCGTGGAAGCCACCAGTATATAAAAGTACATCTGTGTGATGCATTGTATAAAGGATACGGTGTTATCTCCGGATAGTAACATGTACAGCAGTTTGGGGACAGTAGTGGTTAGATAATATATATCTACTAAGGCCAGGTTACAGAGAAATAGATACATGGGGGTGTGTAACTTATCATCAGAATAGATCACTGCAATTACAACAGAATTGATGAGGACTCCAAATAAATATAGAATGGAAAATAAACTGACAGAATTTTCAGAAAACAGCATTAAGTGGAATTCTTTAGGCTGAGTCTTGTTCTCCATGTCATAGCCAGGTTAATCTGTCAAGAAATCGTAATTACTATATTAATGAATACTGAACCATATTTATAATATATCAAAATGAAAAAAAACTTTATACACAGTGACGGCACAACACTCAATTAAGTAGCAGCCTACCAATATATCTAACAGTAAGGCAGAGAATGTCAAGGAGGACAAAAAGTAGGACTTTATATGGTGCATCGCATTGATTGTAATTACTCAATCAGATGCGCGTTTCGCTTCTTCTTTAAGGGAAGGTGAGGAAGAAGCGAAACGTGCGTCTGATGGAGTAGTTACAATCAATGCGTTGCACTATATAAAGTCCTACTTTTTGTCCTCTTTGATGTTCTCTGCCTTAGTGATTCCCTCTTGGACTCCTTTGGTTGCATGCTTTATTTATATTATTTTATGAGCCTGTGCAGCTCTAATTGTGTCTTTGTTGGTGTTACAATATATCTAACATACAGCTAAGATGTTATAGAGAGTAAGGCATGGAATAGGTGGTTTAATGAAACCCCCAATCCATACCTTACTCTCCTTAACATCTGAGCTTTTAATGGTGATTCTGGACACTGCCAATGTCTTGCCAATTGGATCTGACTATCTGTTCAGTGTGGGCTTTCTATCAGCCTATTATCTCACTGTTTATATCAACATAGTGTTACAGTGGAAACTTGGGATATCACCATTTCCTACATACACTGAATCTGTTTATTATAATAGCGTGCTGATTATCCTTTTAATTGTAGTTATATACCACAAATTTTAGGAGCCCCTCTTCACTTATTGCAATTCTGGACTGCACAACTCTTTGATTTTATGTATCATGCTCACAATTTTTAACAGTATCTATTGATACGTAATGTATGTAATCAGCGCTCCTGTTTTATATCATGTCATAGCTACATTTATGTTATGTTAAAAAAATTTATTTTGAATTTATTGTATATTTTGTATTTTCCTAATGCAAAAATGTAGCAAATCTTGAACTAAGAGGGTACCCATGGCTGTCCCTGACATTTTAATAAAATAATTGTACAATTATTTCAGATGCTCCTGTCTTATAATTTGTATACGTTTATACACTATCCTATGATAGGCAATAAGTAGGGTTGTGCTACCTCCACACCAAGCATAAGAATACTAATTCAATATAAAAAATGAATTTGGTATTTATTTGATGCTTATAATCTGTTTAAAATCAATTCATTTGATAAAATAGTAATGAACAGGATAGATCAATAGTTAAGTAGAAAATGTCTCTATATACTTCTTGGCAACAATGTTGCAATATTCCAATGTTTATAAAACAGTGAGTAATAGTAAAAGTTGCTAGTATAGGTTATAGAAGTCAGTTCATTTGGTAAACTAATAGTATAATAGTTGTATAAAAGATCGCTTCAAGTATTTCTTGGCAGGTGTTGCAGTGATTAAATGTCTATACAGACAATATGAGTTAGGGCTGCGGGTGGTTAGACTCTATCCTGACACCTGTGGGGATAAGCAAGTGCCGTAGGGTAAATACCTTCAGCCACGGTGGCAGAGATTTTGGTAGAGTAGTTACACACAATATAGATCATTAGTTGTGCAAATAACTATTGATCTATCCTGTTCATTACTATTTTATCAAATGAATTGATTTTAAACAGATTATAAGCATCAAATAAATACTGAATTATTTTTTTTATATTGAATTGTTATTCTTATGCTTGGTGTGAAGCGCGGGTAGCACAACCCTACATATTGCCTATTGTATTTCTCCAGAGGACAGGAGCAGCCTCTTATAAAGAGAAGGCTGTCACTAGCATCTCAGCAGCACCACACACAAAAGGCATTATACATTAGAAGCAGCGCAATAAGCAAACCCCATCTCTTTTGACTATCCTATGATACATTGTCATGCAATGGCCACATAAAGATGCACCTAAATTTTGAAAGATTCGTAAGAGGACATTTTAGTATTATAGCATCAAATCAAGCTTCCCAAATTGTGACTTGTGTAACTTGTGTGCGTCTCAATCAGATTGCTGCAAGAAATTTGCGCTGTCCATACATTTAAATCTGTGCTTATAAATCACAATGTGTCCCAACATCTAGGGATTAAAGAGCAATTCAGATAGAGAAGCTGGACAGAGTTTGCAAGTGAGCGTTCCTTCTTAGTCAGTTTACAGTATAAAAGATACCTGTACCGATGGGGACCTCTATACTTCAGTCAAGTGACCCATGAATGTGGTAATGGTTAAAATGCAAATGCACAACTGCCTGGAAAATGCTGCCTGGCGCTAACAAATCCTTCCAAATCCTTTGCTCTGGATCCCCCATTTGCTTAGTCAGAACTCTGGATCCCACCATAAGGAAATGATGATCTCAGGAGGGTCACACCGTATATAACTTTTCTGTACAGTTCCATTATTTCAGAAACAAAGGAAAAATGCCTCAGTGCACTCCATATTAATCAATGCCCAACTACCATTCATTCCCTAAAATAAAATGCAGATATATTAGTTAAACACATGGAAATATATAACACTTTCCAATATTTTCTGCAGTTGGTTCCACGGTTGGGTTATTACTCATGTGGTTTTACATTTAAAGCCAAATCAACTTGAAGCTCCCCTTATACCCCAAATATAGCTTCTGTAGACCAACACTCCCTGACAGCTGCTGAGCTCAGACAGGTTTGAAAAATAAAGCTATACAAATTGGTGGATGCTCAAATCAATGAATAGGTCAACCAACAAGTGCTTGAGGGCAGAGGTGATCTACAGTATGCATCCAGTATCTAACGCATGGTGGAAGGTATTTAAATCATACAGTAAGGGCTTGGGGATGCCCTTATGTACATTCCTTATTTATGCTCTGACCCATTTTCCGTGGGGCTGGTACATTTTAAGTTAGGGTCTTGGGTATGGAAGGCCCATACGTGTGAGGGGACATACAGAATCCTGGATAGCCCAGCAACCCACTATCGGAACTCCACTGCCGCTGTGGATGTAGTTCCAACCACAGAGCCAGCGGACTTCCTGATCTGGTCCACAGTGCTAAAGTGGTTTGTTTCTGTGCAGATTACCCTGTTACCATTATTAGTCTACCACCTAAATGTACGCAATCGAAAAATCTGCAATACAGATTCAGAGAAAATAAAGAGGCCAATTAACCACATTCCTTTGTTTGAAGAGCTACGTAAGAATGTAAGTCTTTCCTACATATAATTAGGTACATGTGGACTTTATTAGCTGTGAATAGGTCGTGCGTTTAGGTGCTTAAAATTGTTTATGATTCAATGATATGCAGCTAAACGCACTGATTAGGCTTTTGAAAAGTAAAGAAATGTTTATTTCTAAAAACACTTACTCTCATTAACATATAAAACCAAAAGTAACCATGAAAATACAACTTGAAATAAAAATAATCATTACATATTTTTGCAATACACATAAACGCATACTGCATGGAGTTAGAAATATAATGATCCACTACATATAGACTTTCATAAAACAAATAAAAAAACATTTGAAAAATAAAAGTAAAATAAACAACCAATACAGTTAAATATAAGTAAATGTAATGGTATTTGTTCACAAAATTTTAAGTAAATAAAAATTTGAAATAAACCTTCACAAACTATACACAAATAATGGCAACTTTACAAGGTTAAGCATAAGCGTAAATAAACAAGCCTTTATTTGTTTAATTTATAAACACAGGTGGTCGAGGGCTACCTTAACTTTTCCCATGTGTATGTTAATTTACACTAGGCACGCCTACTTGTGAATCAGTCCTAAATCTGTTGTAATGCCCATACTGTATATTAGTAGCCTGTGTGCTGCACATTTGCATTAAGAGTCTTGCCCCTCTAGCCACACATGCGGGACTCGTTCTGTGCCAATGCGTACATCAGTCCTAAGTCAGATGTCCATGTATGTGAATCAGTCGGCTATGATTTCCATGCGCATACATGGTTACTGGGCATGCGCAGCTTAACTGATTGTAAAAATATGCTGCACTTACTTAAGTGTGAACACAGTTCATAACTGTCTTCAGGACGTATGTTAAAGTCCAAAATTTTGTGCAGACATCAGACTTCATGCTGTGTTCATGCAAGTGTTTCAGTGCTTCTATAATGTTAAATGAATTACTTTGATCCACACAATGACAATTGCATATGAAAGTTTTTAGAAATTATTTTACCTTAAATAAAGACTAATATTGTTGTATAAAATTGGCTAATTCTGTATGCAAAAGAGATGATCTACAGTAATCTAAAAATATAAAGGACTGAATCCAGTGGAAATCAGGTAGAATGTAGCAAGTGAATTTTCAAAATCTGTATTCAGGCCAAAATGTACAATTACTCACCATCACAGTAATAAGCTATGGTATCCTTGTCAAGTTCATTTTAAGCTAATGTAAGGATCAGAACTTCCCATAGGATCTGTGTAAAACTGAACACGGACAAGTAGAAGTTTTATTTATACTGTTGTCGTCTCTAGACAATTTGCAATTAATGAACATTCCACTAAGGGAGAAGAAGAAAATCATATCAACCAGACACCCGACCCTTGGGTCTTGTTTAAAAAAAAAAAATTATATATATATATATATAATTCTTTTTTTTTTATTTTTTTTATTATTTCAATAACTACAAAAGTTTTATGTCCATAATATAATATATTTTATTTTAAAAAAGATGGTTGCCCTCTCACTATAATCTATATAAAACCAGGATGTTTGTGAAAACATTGCTGTTTTTTTTTATATATTTATAAACTTGCAATTCTATTTACATTTTTTATGTGAATGTTTATTCAATATTATTCCATTCTTTAAAAAGCAAAGTCACAAGATACTGGTCCGGTATTCAGAAGCTCAGATACCGGATCTCTGCGTGATTCTATGTTCCATAGGTACGAAGGGCGACAACATCCCTCGCATGTACAAACACAGGACCCAACCTTACATTTTACGCACTGGTCCCACAGAAAATAAGGCTTGTACATAAATAAGGACCAGACGTAATGGCTTAACTATGTCCTTATGTACGATATAAATACACCCTCCCTCCCACCATGCTTTCACACCGTATACATGGCGGATCGTCCTGCCTCACCATTGGAAAGCTTTTTTCATTCCATTCTACCTTTGGACCAGGCATTGTAGTGGCTGCACTCTTCAAAAAGAGCCTCACCACCTGCCTCTCTCTGGATCCACATGCAAACTAAACAGCCCAACAGGTGGACTTCATGACTGCTGCACCTCAATTTGAGACATTTCTTTGTCCAAATCTGAGCTGAATGCTACCAGTAGATTTCTACTGCTAAAGGCTTCATCTGTTGATATACTGTAGCAGGGACAGTTCACAACCCACACCACAAGTGGAAGATAAGGCTTTCCTACACATTAGAAGCCCGACCTCCAATGTCACTTCAGTTTTCCCATATAGGATGCTTTGTGACTTCTTCTCCCTACATGCATTGGTTGGTTGAGTTGGGTGAACATTTAGACCCACACAGGGCTCAAATCTGCAGCAGATGAGTCTCAGATGAGGCACAGAACTGAGGCTCCACATGTAGTGCCTAACCAGGGTGTTACACTCCTGCACCATACAATTACAATTGTATGGTGCAGTATGTTTAGTCTCATACTAGGGAATGGCTCCATCAGGTGCGGCCATACTTACTATATTTCTCCTAGGGCTTTTCCTGGACCTGACATCTCGATGCTTCAACATGTGATTGCCAATGCCACCTTGGGGGTTTAAAAAGGATGGTTGCCCTCTCACCGTTGTGATGGTGGTTACCTTGTCTGGTGACTTAACAACGAATACCTTGTTTCCTCCTCCTTGCTGGCACACACATACATCACAGATGTCCAATCCGCTGCCATTGTAGTATTAGCCCACACCTTTTATCAACTCATGAAGGAAATCAATGAAATTCTGTCTCATGTAGAATCACTACCTTCTAAACAAGATATGTTGAAGCTGCAGACTAACTTTAGGGAATCTATTGTATCTGGAAGGATTTTTTTCAAATGAATCTCCCATCTGTTCGGGCAGGGTCACAGATCTTTAAAAGACCAGAATCTTCAGAACACCAGATGAAAGACACTCTTATGAAGAGAGATGCATGTTAAAACTGATGACCTTGACAAGAGGGGTCATATAAACAATTTGAGAATTTGTGGGTTCCCAGAAGGTGTTCTGTTATTCTGTTTTTGGACAAATGTTTTTTTTTAATTTACAATAATTAAAAATAACAATAAAAATTTAGGAATATATTATATACTTTTTATATTGTACATATATATCTCCTTCACTTTTAGTTTAGAACGGATATGGAATTTGTATTGAATTTATGCACAATTATTCTCCATTCTGTTATTTCAATTACGTTTTAATCCATTCCATTATGCTGATTATATTTTAATAGTGAAGTTTTACCTTGAAAAAAACTCTGTTATCACAGTTAGGTTTAAATTTGTGTCATCATGCCGTGTATTTGCAATAAGGGCATTTTTTTTAGGATACTATTTTTAACTATCCAAGGATGATGTACGGTTAGGTGTTTAAACCCCGTCATCAATACAACTGTCATTCACCTTGATAAAAGCCAGTTGGCTAAAACGCGTCGGTTATCTCTTTCAGCGAGTGTGCTGTGCCCAGTGATGCTCTCCAAATACAACTCAGGACTCAGACATGCTCTTGGTATGATTAGCCGCTTTCTGTTTTTGTTTATTTGTTTACTCTAGCCATGTGCGATTATGTATTCCTCTAAAATGTAATTATATTTTAATTGATATGATTAAATATCATATGTAATTAAAGAATACGTTTTTGCATGAAACTATTTTTAATTTTGAAATTACAATTGCTTAATTACATTGTTTCTTTTGTTTATGTTTCTTTATTTCTCTTAATGAGAGTGGGATTTCCCTCTGACACTAATTAAAGAATAAACAAAGGAACAATTCTTGTAATCAATTTATCAGTATTAGGTTGTGCATTTATGATCTCATACTATACTACATTAAATTTGATTCTGTTCTTGTTGGATCACTGTATACGATTGTTTCAGCTGCTGTTATTTGAGCGCTGGGTAGAGTGTTTACTCTTTTGTTTTTGCAGTTCTCTTTGTTTCACTATTACACTCTATAACACTTTCAGTAAGCTGCTGTCCCCAATGTTGTGGGAGACCATCTCGGATAGACACCCCTTCTCTGGTCAGACCCATGAAGCCAACGTCAATGTTGTTTTAAAGGAGGGAAACAAGCTTTTGCCTTATCTCTCTTTCCTCAATGGGGACCTCAAGCTCTTTTGCCAAGATTTTGGTGAATAGGCTCAAAGGCCTGCTCCCTGGTATTATCAACACCAACCAAGTACATCTGGGCTCAGATAAAGCTTTCTCAGCCAAAATTTTCTGAATCTTATTTTGTGACATGGTGGGGAAGCTAGATTGCAGTCCATTAGTAATTCAATAAAACTTTGTTTCTTTACCATTTAGCAACTGCTGGCTTCCTGCAGAGATCAGACAATGGAGCTAACCTAACCCTTTGACAGGGTAGACTGTTCCCATATGCATTAGTAGAACCATAGTGCTACATAGATGTCCAAAAGCCAAAGTCAGAGTTAATGGTTTGCCCTCAGACCAGATTTTAATTTCCAGTGACACTAGACCCCTCTTGCCTCCGCTAATATTCATACTGTGCATAGAAGTCCTTGCCCACTCAATCAGAGCTAATCTGAAGTAAACATGTATAGCTTGGAGAAGAGAAGAGAGAGAGGGGACAGGATAGCAAATTTCACATATATCAAGGGTTGTGACCGGCTAGAGGAGGGGGCATTTTTCAAAGGAAGAGGTGTAATAGAACACGAGGGCATGAATATAAACTGGAAGGTGGTAGATTTAGAGGTAATGTGCAGAGAAATTACTTCACTGAAAGGGTGATAGATGAGTGGAATAGCAACACTGAAAATCCCGACACATAAAATATACCGGCAAAAAAAAATTACCGGCAAAAAAAATTACCGGCAACACTGAAAATCCTGACACATAGAAAATCCCGGCAAAAAAAAATTACTGCCAATTTAAAATCCCTCCCGCTAAGCAAGACCCGACAATAACTACTGACAGCTAGAATCCCGACTGACTTCAAAGAACAAAAACGAGGCAGGGCATGCTGATGCTTGTAGTACTACAGGCATCAACATGCCCTGTCATCCTGTGCCGGGAGCGGTGTCTCAACGTCCTCATTAATGTCACCCATTACTGCTGATAACACGGTATAGATGCATCATTAACGCCAATGGGCAGGGCATGGCTTGTAGTACTACAGGCATCAACATGCCCTGTCATCCTGTGCCGGGAGCGGTGTCTCAACGTCCTCATTAATGTCACCCATTACTGCTGATAACACGGTATAGATGCATTGCATC
>WWET01000297.1:162468-181409 GCA_011038615.1 Limnodynastes dumerilii
ATACAACCCCCCGCCTACTTCACGTATTTCACACGTAATTTGGACTAACGTAAAATTGGCACGCCCACACGCAAGTATTTACGTGACACATACGTGAATGGCCCATACGTTCACAATTACGCTACGTGAATGTGCGTATGTTCTATGGTGCGCATGCGCAGTGCGTTCTAAACTGCTATTTTACGTCTCCGCCACGCGTAAATTCGCTTCGACGCGTAGTTCTGGATCAGGCCCCATAGCCCTTTTATATATATTGCAAGTGTGGAAACAGAAATAAAAACATCACTATTAATCTCTAAAATAATTATTAATCTTTGCAAGGACTGAGAACAAAGAACCTTGGAAAAGTGCAGGAAAATGTGAACGCGGATTTACGCAACTATGCGCGCACATTAAAATTCACGTGCGTACTTTTCTCATACTCGATTTTACACATTAATAAACATACTGACATATATATTTTTACACAGTCATGTTTAATGTCTGTACGCGTTCCTATTTACTTGGACTGTGTTTTATATTCACAGATGGTTCATTCAGCTAATTGTTGCCGATCGTCGAATGATTGTTTGATTGATAATTATATGGTGTTTAGTCTTGCAGTGTAGAATACGATGCTGTATTAGAGATGATATTTTCTGCTAAAAGATCGCATAAAGCCATCTCAAGTTATATACATTTATAAGTTTTGATGTGATATATGCTTGTCCCCAATTATGCTGAACAATAGACCATGAACAAGACCATGAGGCCAATGACGAGCTTAGGATCCAGGATGGTTGTGAGATCTCTCCAATCAACTTGCGTTCGGTTACCCCTTTGATCCTTACTGTTAAAAAGCTCTCTGCCTGAGCGTTGGACCCCAGATGACTTTGTAAGACGTCTAGCCAGTGACGGGTCGCGCTGCCGTATCAGGAGACCCTCGCTTTTGGTTAACTCTTTCACTGCCTACATAAAACACACTCTTTGTGGTTTGGACCGCATCTTCGACTCTGTGGTAATTATAAGCTTCCTTTGCGTACAATTGCGTACTGCCGCACCGAGTACTTTTGGGGTACACTGACTCAACACCGCATGTACGCAATCTACTTAAGGAAACTCTATGTAGATAGCGTAAAATAGTTACTTCGCATGCATAATACATCTGAAAGGAAAACTTGGCACGTAAGTTACATTTTAAACTTCAAAGTCTTCCAAATATGAAAGTCATTTGCGTTCCATAGTGGAATTCAAGGATAACACGAGTTTAGGGGTTCAAAAACTGAAACCAACACTGGTGCATATGAAAGAGTATTCAATATTATTAACAAGTTCTTTTATATTATATTATTTAATTCATTTGATTTTAAACCAAGGATCATAAATTGCTTATATTTTTTTATTTTTTATTGAACCATACAAAAGCATGTAACCAAGCTGTGTTTTTTTTTTTTTTAAAGCATTGTTTTGTTTTATTTTTAGGTTTTTTTATTTGTTAGCACAGGAACTGATGACGTTTTTTATGATTAATGACAACATCGTACACTTATGATATGTTGCCCACATTAGATGTCTTTATAAAATCTCATTTGACACTAAAAAAATACAAATAAAAATATATTATGTTAAGCAAAAAACATTTATAATACAATTTTATAGACCACTATATTTAGTGAAAGTGTGTTTGTCATAAAATTTTTGTTCTGCAATTGCAAGGAATTTCATATTCAGGAGAACTTCCAACACGATAGTTGTAATCCCAAGTTAATTCAGTTCCGGCTTTCACAAAGCTGTAAAGATACAAATGAAAACCAATTAAACTAGTGCTACAAAGACAGCTGTGTTAGAGTCAGAGATGAATGTTAACATCTGGGCTTTCTATTAAGACCTGACACGATACTTGTCCGATAGAATATTGTAATGCCCACACTTCACATTTTTGTTTTCAGCATTACAATGGGATGAGAAAGCAGGAGAAGTAGTGGGGTCACAGAGCGGAGGAGAGAGCTGGACTAGGGACAAGTTAGAGAATACATTTTTTTCCCACTTTTTTAAGGGGTACTAACTGTTGGCAGGAAGTACCCGGCGCTAATGACAGGTTATTAGCCAGTCTGAAATATTGTGAGATTGTTATTTCAGACACTGGCCAATAACCTGTCATTAGCGCCGAGTACTTCCTGCTATCAGGAGGTGATTTGCAACGTTCAGAGAAGGTTTTTTTTTCCTCCGTTAAATTTTTTTCCGCTGGCTGCTGTTTTAGTGCAGCGGTTAAAAAATTATTGAATAACCAAATTTTTACCGTTCAATTGCCGCCGAAGGCGTCATATTTTTTCAGACGCATTCTTTTTTTAAATATCGCCGGCAATTGAATCGGGCCCTCAGACTCCAAGGACAAACACTGACAGTAATGTCATTACAATATTCTTTTATTCCCCACAGAAACATCCTTATTAATTGCATAGGGAATATGGAGCCACATTGTATAAAAAGAGTTACAGAGTTCTATTCTCTGGCAATCATAAGGTAAGCTGGGCTTCATCTGAGATACAATATAATGTTATTGTAACTGATCTGTGGTTTTATATGGATATATTTAAAAACATTTTATTCAATAATTTTCTACATTATATTTTTTTTGTCACAAATACCCTTTTAAAGAATTTTTTTTTTAAATTGTGCCTGATTCACTGTGAGGCATAAAAAGGACTTAATTCTAAGCGAGTAATAAGTCTTTTCTAACTGATCCATAGGTAAACATTAGTTTTATCCGTGGTTTCATCTACAAATGAAGTCTTTTGTGTATGTTGAAGAGTGGTCATGCTGTATAGTACACTACAGTATGTCTTAGGGCCAGATTAACGAAGCTGCGGGTTTGGAAAAGTGGAGATGTTGCCTATAGCAACCAATCAGATTCTAGATCTCACTTTACTTTTACATAATAGAGAATGTCAGCTAAAATCTGATCTCCACTTTTCCAAACCCACAGCTTAGTAAATCTGGCCCTTAGTGTCATAGAATAGATGCAGTTTTGTATGTGCAGGTATGCAAGAAATGCTTCATAATCAGGAGAAAGAAAGGAATATGGATAATCCCAGAACTCACTCTCTGGATTTAACCACAAAGCAGAGAATGGGTCTGATTCAGACTTGCACTTACACCTTTTCTTTTTAGTGTAGACCTGAGCAATACCATGTTGAACTGCAAGGAGAGGTAGGTTTATATTGTGAAACCAGAATTAGAATTAAGAGGTGACGTTTCTTAGCTCAGCTGTGTTATAGACCAAACAAAAAGCTATGCAGTATTTGAGTTCTATGTGTGAAAGTAAAGTATTTTCCATGCATGCAAGATTTAAAATGATTTAGCTCACCCCTTACTTTGTAGAATGGTTTAGCCGAGCTGTACACTTGCACCTGTTTTGCACTAACTCCCAAACTCTGAATCAGCCCCTACATGTCACTCATTCTTGTTTTGTAAACTCTGGATAAGGTCTACAATGAACCCCTCAAAACAACTTTATACAATTTTTGTAATATTTATTATATTTCTGAAAATATATTTTAAACATTTGTTTTCCCAAAAACACAAAATCCTTGTTCAAAACATAACCAACATTTCCCTTACACATGACAGTGGAACAATCCTGCCCTAAGGTCTGGATAATTAGGGAATGGAACATAACTTCATTGTGTGACTGTTTAGTAACAAAAACTTACTTACCAAATGCAGGATGCCATCTTTTTGCAATTCAGTTTGGATGAAATCATCAGATCAGGACATTTAGGTGCTGATTCAGAGTTGCACATCCACCTTTTTTTAGGTGCAAGTGTAGACCTGGACAATACCATGTTGATTTGCAAGGGGAGGCAGATTTAAATTGTAAAACCCGAAATTAAAATTAAGAGGTGAAGTTTCTTAGCTCAAATCTATTTTATAGAATAAACATAAAGCTGTACATTATTTTAGTTTTATGTGTAAAAGTAAAGTATTTTCCCTGCATGCAAAAGATTTTCAATTAATTAACGCCCCTTACTTTGAAAAATGGTTTAGCCGAGCTGTACACTTGCACCAAAAAAAAGGTGTAAGTGCATCTGTGAATCAGCCCCTCAATGTCAACTCCAGTCCTACAGATTAACAGCAATTACTGCAATACAAATATATTTACTTGTTATTGTTTGACCTAAGGAAGACACCATACTATACCACTCCACATCAATGCAAATAGGTTAAAATAATATTAATGTTCCTTTTCAGAATAACCTGAACATGATATGGAGAATCAGACATATGTTACAGAATTCCACTTGTTGCCATTTTCGGAAACACAAAGTTTATTATATACCAGTCTGTTCTTCTTCCTCTATTTATGTGGATTAATCATGAATTCTGTTATAATCGCAGGGATCTATATTGATGATCAGTTACACACCCCCATGTATCTATTCTTCTGTAACCTGGCCTTAGTAGACATCCGTTATACAACCACTACTGTCCCTAACCTGCTGCACATGTTACTATCCGGAGATAACACCGTGTCCTTCATACAATGCTTCACACAGATGTACTTCTATCTCTTGGTGGCTTCCACAGAGGATATTCTAATATTCATCATGGCCTATGACCGATATGTTGCTATCTGTCATCCGTTACACTATCACAGTATCCTAAATAGGAAAAACTGTCTCTTACTTGCACTTGGGACTTGGATTTCAGGAGGTTTACATTCAATTTTGTTTACGATGCCGGTATCTAAAATGTCTTTCTGTCATGCGGGGATTGGCCGCCAGTTTTTCTGTGACGCTAAAGCTCTGATTAATATCTCCTGTGCTGTAACGACAGAGTTTTATATTGTTTATTATCTGCACTTATTTATAGTTGGAATTATCCCAGCTGTGCTGAGTTTGGCATCTTACATAAAAATGATCCAGGTCATCTTACAGATAAAGTCTAAGGAGGGCAGGAAAAAAATCCTTCTCCACCTGCTCCTCCCACCTCATCATCCTCATTATTTACTATCTGACTGGTTTGTCTGTGTACACAATACCTCCAGCACAAAATGTAATTGCCCTGGAACAAGTCTTTACAGCGCTGTATTCAGTAGTTACGCCCATGTTAAACCCTCTAATCTACAGTCTAAGGAATAAAAATGTGAAAAGGGCTTTGATGAGATTACTAAGAAGAACATATTGAGCAAAAAGGGATATTGGTAGAAAACAGGTGAATAACACAGACTTGCACACAGTGAATGGGCACAAATTTAGCAGTGACACCATCAGAGGAGCTGGGCTTTGTTCACAAGCGAGTGTTCCCTCTTAGGTTACAGTATACATCAGAGGTTCTTAAAGTGTGCTCTGTGGCACCTTGGGGTGCCTGATAGCCATGGCCGCTGTCAGAAGTTGTGGGTCCCGGCAGTAGTGGAACTACCATTGGTGCAACAGCACCAGGGCCCATGCTGATGCAAGGGCCCACAGCCGTCATCACCAACCCACCAATGCTCCCCATCGGGTTACCTGGGATATCATCGGGGCCAAAGCATATTTTTTCACCTCGGCTAGTTCCACCACTGGGACACATACTCAGGGCCATGTCCCCTATATGATGTGATCAGTGACATCATATGAGATAAGGACATGGAGACCTGCGTTAACAGCTGCTCACTGCACAGGGAAATTCTTCCCTGTGCATTGGCCTGCTAATGTTGGTGGGACCCATCAGCTCCAGGAGGCCTGGGGCAGTTGTCCCGGCTGTCCCCCCTGATTACGTCGCTGTTAATAGCTCTCACAGGGATGCCGAGAATACAGGAACAGCTCAGAGGCCAAGGCCATGTTACCAATGGAACCGGAGTGCCCCAAGGAACCGGAGAAGCCAGCTGTCAGCCGGAAGAAAAAAGAGCAAAAAAAGCCTAATATAAAGATTAAGAGCAAGACAGATCTAAAATATGTAAGAACCAAAAACAAATATAGATGGTGGAGGACTCTGTCACTATAGTTATGGTATACACAAAATAAAATATAACATTTCAATAAATATATGGAAAATAAGAATAAATACCAAATTGCATAAATAAATCAGGATATCAATTAAAAAATGGACTTAGGAGATAGAATAAACAAATAAATAAGTACATAAATAACAATCTAAAATTCAAATAAATAAATAGAATAAATAGACTAAAAAGATATAAATAAACCAATCAGTGGGTGATGGGATTAAAAATGAATTCATAAATAAATGTAATAGAACAATAAATAGATAATTCAATCAATAAATCGGAAAACGGACATGGGTATTAAATGGGGGGAAAAAAGTTGGGGATAAATTCAGTAGGGCAATAAAAAAGAAAGAAGTGCCAAATAAAAGTCCAGCAATGTCCACCATAGTGTCCAAATATGTTAGGAAATATAAATTATGCCAGAGTAGCCCCTTTCCAAAGTTGTAAATCCTGACCCCAAAATGAGCTCTTCTTCCCTTTTAGGTACCTCATTAAAAGATGGATAAAAAACATGAGTGATCACATAAAGTATAATTTTATTACACCAAATATAAAATGTATATGACAATGGAAATAAATATATAAAAAGGTTCATAGAGGGGGCAAAAACTTAGAAGATATGTAAGTTCAAACAAAACAGAAAAGAAAGTTGTCCCATATATAATATGGTAATTAAGCGGTTAGTTTAGTAAAGAATCAGAACAAAAAATTACACAGGAATAAAATTGGGATGAGCAAATCAGGCCCCACATGACGGAGGTGTTGGAGTAGCACTAAGTGCTGTCTCTTTCAGTGTTAATTACAGCTATGACATCAGCACCAGGCTGAGCAAGTGAGCATGTGCGGAAAGTTCCCGCCCTTTAGCACCCTATATGAACATCTACTGCATCTGCCGCTGTTATTACTTTGCTATTAAACAAATTATCATAACAGCCCCCTGCAGCTTTTATTGCTTACACGTTATTTAACTGACTATAAAACTAAAACCACCCACCATTCATTTTTATTTTTCAACAGGTTATGGAGCCAGATTCTTCTTGATGTGGTGTATGTAAACTAAATTTTAAAAAGAGGAGGTGCCCTAAGATATAATATAAATAACAGGGACATGGAAAAAATAAGGATAAAAATTATTTTACCTCAGATAAAGAGGAAAGGATTAATATTACAGAGACAAGAATGAGTGAGCTTTGAAAAACTTAAAGATTCAGAGGGCCTGATTCAATTTGTAAAATATCCTTCGCCGGCGTATTTTTAACGCATTTTTTTTTTAAATATTCTTCTTGATGTGGTGTATGTAAACTAAATTTTAAAAAGAGGAGGTGCCCTAAGATATAATATAAATAACAGGGACATGGAAAAAATAAGGACAAAAAATATTTTACATCAGAAAAAGAGACAAGAATGAGTGAGCTTTGAAAATCTTAAAGGTTCAGAGAATTATACCACATGGAAATTTGCTCTAGAAATACAGTTAAAGTGGGAAAAACCATGGAAAGTAACAGTAGATTCAGGTCTAAATCCCAACAAGGTGGATAGAGCCATGGGTACCGTAGGCCTGGGAGTAGAATAGCATGATTATTCCATTATAAGCGGGAGAATGTCAGCTAGAGACATGTGGACAGCGCTATGGTGGGCATACATACAGCATGAGAACAAATGCTTACTGAGGAGAACTTCCCTAAGATGTACTGTGTATGGGACAAAACTAAGTACCTGTAAAAATATAAATGATTATATTGATAGGATCAGTGGTTGAAGTGGACATTTAGAAGTCACGGTATAGACATTTAGAAATAATAGAAGAGAATGAGGATTTATTGCTTTTCAATTAAATCAGTGGGAGAAGTGACAGTATGGCATACCCCCGTACACCCCCTCACTTCGAGCCCTGGATAGGATTCTGTCATTAGCTCAGCAGTTAGCATCAATAATTGTCTCGACATTTATCTATTCAATCATCCTCTCACTCAGACTGTTGGATGCTGTATTAGACCGGTTGTTCGGCCTATTAGTTGTTCCTTATGTTAATCAAATCTGAGGCCAATCAGAACTACTCAGGGATGTATACACATATATTTCTGTAGTTACTGGGTCTATTTTCCATGTCAGCTGCACCCTTAATTATAAAAAATCTCAAATAAGACATTTATTTGTGCTTTAAAAAGTTCTTGGAGATTCCATATTTGTATTTCAAAGGAAAACTATGTTTGTTGCACAGGCAGTATATATTACTGTAGTTACTGGGTCTGTTTACCCTGTCAGCTGCACACCTACATATTAAAATTTCAAAGACATTTCATTATGCTCGTAAAAAAACATCACAATTTTAAATAACAATGCAGGGTAAAGGTAACAGCACCTCATTTCCTGTGTCATTGTATGATAACTTTTGGCTCCATTTGCTAAATGGTAAACACTTAGTTTTCAGGAGATAAAGACCTCTTTTACCTGAAAACGGTCTTTATCTCCTTAAAACGAAGTGTGTACCATTTACAAAGCTATGATGATCAGGTTCTGTATTCCCAATCACCGGCCCACTCTAATGAATGCGGGTGGGCTGATCGCTGTATTTACTAAGTATTGGCAGCGCAATTAACATTGCTTTGTCTTAATAAATACATTTTTGAAATTGCCACCCTGCTTGCCACTGCTGTGCCACTATGTTTGATAGATATGCCCCTATGTTTGATAGATGTGCCCCTATGTTTGATAGATGTGCCCCTGTGTTTGATAGATGTTTCCCTGTGTTTGATAGATGTTCCCCTGTGTTTGATAGATGTGCCCCTGTGTTTGATAGATGTTCCCCTATGTTTGATAGATGTTCCCCTGTGTTTGATAGATGTGCCCCTATGTTTGATAGATAAGCCCCTGTGTTTGATAGATGTTCCCCTATGTTGATAGATGTTCCCCTGTGTTTGATAGATGTGCCCCTGTGTTTGATAGATGTTCCTCTATGTTTGATAGATGGGCCCCTGTGTTTGATAGATGTGCCCCTGTGTTTGATAGATGTTCCTCTATGTTTGATAGATGGGCCCCTGTGTTTGATAGATGTGCCCCTGTGTTTGATAGATGTTTCCCTGTGTTTGAAAGATGTTCCCCTATGTTTGATAGATGTGCCCCTGTGTTTGATAGATGTTTACCTGTGTTTGATAGATGTTCCCCTGTGTTTGATAGATGTGCCATTAGGTTTGATAGATGTTCCCCTGTGTTTGATAGATGTTCCCCTATGTTTGATAAATATGCCCCTATGTTTGATAGATGTTCCCCTATGTTTGATAGATGTGTCCCTATGTTTGATATATGTTCCCCTGTTTTTGATAGATGTGCCCTTATGTTTGATAGATGTTCCCCTGTGTTTGATAAATATGCCCCTATGTTTGATAGATGTTCCCCTATCTTTGATAGATGTGCCCCTATGTTTCATATATGTTCCCCTGTGTTTGATAGATATTCCCTTATGTTTGATAGATGTTCCCCTATGTTTGATAGATGTGTCCCTGTGTTTGATAGATGTTCCCTCATGTTTGATAGATGTTCCCCTGTGTTTGATAGATGTGCCCTATGTTTGATAGATATTCCCCTGTGTTTGATAGATGTGCCCCTATGTTTGATAGATGTGCCCCTGTGTTTGTTATATGTTCCCCTGTGTTTGATAGATGTTCCCCTATGTTTGATAGATGTTCCCCTGTGTTTGATAGATGCTCTCCTGTGTTTGATAGATGTTCCTGTGTGTTTGATAGATGTTCCCCTGTGTTTGATAGATGTGCCCCTATGTTTGATAGATGTTCTACTATGTTTGATAGATGTGTGCCTATGTTTGATAAATGTTCTCCTGTGTTTGATAGATGTGTCCTTATGTTTGATAGATGTGCCCCTGTGTTTGATAGACGTACCCCTTTGTTTAATAGATGTGCCCCTATGTTTTATAGATGTTCTCCTGTGTTTGATAGATGTGCCCCTATGTTTGATAGATGTTCTCCTGTGTTTGATAGATGTGCCCTTATGTTTGATAGATGTTCCCCTACGTTTGATAGATGTTCCCCTGTTTTTGATAGATGTGCCCGTGTGTTTGATAGATGTTCCCCTATGTTTGATAGATGTTCCCCTGTGTTTGATAGATGTTCCCCTATGTTTGATAGATATTCCCCTATGTTTGATAGATGTTCCCTTGTGTTTGATAGATGTACCCCTGTGTTTGATAGATGTTCCCCTATGTTTGATAGATGTTCCCCTGCGTTTGATAGATGTTCCCCTATGTTTGATAGATGTGCCCGTGTTTGATAGATGCGCCCCTATGTTTGATAGATGTTCTCCTGTATTTGATAGATGTGCCCCTATGTTTGATAGATGTGACCCTATGTTTGATAGTTGTGCTATATTCTTTTACACTGCTTGGCATTAGTGTTGCTACTCTTTTGCTTAGTTTAGCCACTGCAGCCTTTAACCAATACTGGTGAAAACAATATTGTGAGATGATCCAATGTGACTGATAAATGACTGGATATGAATGTTATTGATGTTATTAATACTGTAGGAGCACACAAAAATTATACAATTGCAGCAGTTTTTATCAATTTTATTAAAATCATCCGAATCCAAAGCCTAAACATTCTAGGGTATTTTGCCAAAACCGAAACCTGATAAAGATTTAGAACAAAAACCAAGACACGGGGACCATGGCTCATCTCTAGTACAAATACACAGATTCTCAAAAGGGATATTTATGTCCAGGGACAAATATAGAGATTATCAAAGTGTCTTTCCACTACATGCCATCAAATTGAGCATGACCAGCAGCGATGAAACAATTCTCCAAACCTAAAGTCGGTTCAAAGGGGTCTTTTAACATTGGCCATATTCTTACCTAAATTTGTTTTTTAAAAAGCAGTTTTTGTACATTTAATTAAGAACTTAAACTTCTCTATATTTATCCTTTTCTGTCACCTTTTTAGCTTTCCGATATGAGATGGAAGGGCGATGCTGTTTACAACAGTGGTTCTCAACCTTTTTTGTTGCGTGCCAGTTTCTCATTATGGAATCAGGTTATGTACCACTGACCAAACCTATTCTATCCTCATCACCGTCTCCTTAACTTCTTTCATCAGCTACATCCTTCCCTCCACCTTCACCATGGTCAACACCTTAGCCCTTTTATATATTTTCCAAGACACAAGTTCCCTCCTAATATTATGTAGATATATAACCACTACACATATAAATTTATTCAATGCGAGTCCCGGCGCCGATGGCTGTCATCACGAAGTAGAGTCAGTTGAAAGTTGCTTTTCGGCTGTCTCTATTTCGAATGGCAGCCAATTTAGATTTTTTCTTTTATGAATGGGTGATGTGTGATCAGCACACACACCCATTCATTTCCGGAAGCGCCACCGCCGTACCACTGGAGAGGTGAGTAACCCTCTCCGGGGACTTTTAGGCTTAGGTGGACAGTTAGGGTTAGGCTTTGGGGAAGGGAGGGTTAGGGTTAGGGCCATAGAAGGGGGGTTAGGGTCAGGCTGCGGGGAAGGGAGACTTAGGGTTAGGCTGTGGGGAAGGGCGGTTAGGGTCAGGCTGCAGGGAAGGGAGAGTTAGGTTAGGCTGCAGAGAAGGGAGGGTTAGGGCTATGGATGGGGGTTTAGGGTTAAGGCCATAGAAGGGAGACTTAGGGTTAAGCTGCGGGGAAGGGCGGGTTAGGGTCAGGCTGCAGGGAAGGGAGAGTTAGGGTTAGGCTGCAGGAAAGGAAGGGTTAGGGTCAGGCTGCAGAGAAGGGAGGGTTAGGGCCATGGAAGGGGGTTTAGGGTTAAGGCCACAGAAGGCTGTTGGGAAGAGGGGTTAGGGTCAGGCTGCGGGGAAGGGAGTGTTAGGGTAATAGAAGGGGAGGGTTACTGTAAGGATTAGGGAGTGTGTTGGGGATAGAATACTTACTTACCTTTCGAAGCACCATGTTCGGTGTTCCAGGGATCGATTGCTATGCATAAGCAATCGTTTGCCCAGCAATTTCGGAACTGACTGGGAGCGAACATCCCTATTGCAATAGGGCCATTTGCAAAGTGGACCTACACCCACATTTATTGCATATATTTTTTTAATGATTTAAAGATCCATTTTTTAAATTTGCAAATCATTCCGCAACATA
Source organism: Limnodynastes dumerilii (assembly GCA_011038615.1). Taxonomy (NCBI): domain Eukaryota; kingdom Metazoa; phylum Chordata; class Amphibia; order Anura; family Limnodynastidae; genus Limnodynastes; species Limnodynastes dumerilii. The sequence continues at coordinate 174,573 of WWET01000297.1, forward strand.
TTTTATATAGTTATATGTCTCTTTGGCTAAATTACAAATACTACTACTAATACTACTACTATTAATACTACTACTAATACTACTACCCCTGGTTTACAAGTCTCCTAAAATGAAAATGATTTTCACAATGTTATAACAACACAGAGAGATAATAAATAATTGTCTATAAAAGGTTAACATTTAGACTCCAAGGACAAACACTGACAGTAATGTCATTACATTTTTCTTTTACTCCCCACAGAAACATCCTAATTAATTGAAAAGGGAATATGGAGCCACATGGTATAAAAAGAGTTATAGTTCTATTCTATGGCAATCATAAGGTAAGCTGGGCTTCATCTGAGATACAAAATAATGTTATTGTAACTGATCTGTGGTTTTATATGGATATATTGAAAACATTTTATTAAATAATTTTCTACATTATGTCACAGATACCCTTTTAAAGAAAAAAAAAATTTGTGCATCATTCACTGAGAGGCATAAAAAGGACTCTAATTCTCAGCGAGTAATAAGTCTTTTCTTTTACTTTTCTTTATTAGGAAAGTAAGATGTCCACAGAACATAGCAGGTAACATGTAATATTTTACAATACAGCAGACATCAACACACATATATAACAGAACTTTAAATAGAAGCTAGGTAAGGTAGGGAGCCAATAAGTCTTTTCTAACTGATCCATAGGTAAACATTTGCTTTATCCGTGGTTTCATCTGCAAATGAAGTCTTTTGTGTATGTTGAAGTGTGGTCATGCTGTATAGTATAGCAAGTCCTATGGCCAGATTTACTAAGCTGCGGGTTTGGAAAAGTAGAGATGCTGCCCATAGCAACCAATCAGATTTTAGCTGACATTCTCTATTATGCAATTGGAAAGTGAGAGCTAGAATCCAATTGGTTGCTATAGACAACATCTGCACTTTTCCAAACTCGCACCTTAGTAAATCTGGCCACTAGTGTTTAGCCAACCATGGCAATGTCGTGTATGTTGTAAGCAAAGTTCCGGCACCTTTTTTCGACGGATTTTCCAAGTTTTCCAAGTTTTAAAAGTTTCGATGGCAAAATCATTAAAACGGTGCATGCGGCTGCTTGTGTGTTGAGTCCGATGCATGCGTACTCTGTCCGCGCTGGTTGAAATGGCGCACTGCTCGGCTTGTGGTGCTGCTTGACTTGTGATTGGTTGTGTGGTAGCGCATGAGTTGATGTGAGTTCCGGCACCTTTTTTCTTACAAAACAGCACTGGTTATATAACTAAATAACAATTTTTAAAAGCTACTTTTTTAAAGTAAAACAGAAGAATTTTTTTTTATACTTTATTTTTTAATTCAAAAAATTTAATACAATATTTGGAATATTTATTATATTTCTGTAAATATATTTTGAACATTTGTTTTGCCAAAAACACAGAATTGTTGTTCAAAACATAACCAACATTTCCCTTACACATAACTGTGGAACAATCCTGCCCTTGGGTCGGATAATTGGGGAATGGAACTTAACCTCATTGGGCCAAATCCAGCGCTACGAAAATTCGCACGACGGGCGAATGCGAACGTTCACTCGGGCATATCAACATACACGCCCCTAACACTCCCATAGTAAAGTCCCTGCTTACGGCGGCTATACCCTACACTGGGTACGACCGTGCGACGCACAATTAGGGAATGGAACATAACTTCATTGTGTGACTGTTTAGTAACAAAAACTTACTTACCAAATGCAGGATGCCATCTTTTTGCAATTCAGTTTGGATGAAATCATCAGATCAGGACATTTAGGTGCTGATTCAGAGTTGCACATCCACCTTTTTTTAGGTGCAAGTGTAGACCTGGACAATACCATGTTGATTTGCAAGGGGAGGCAGATTTAAATTGTAAAACCCGAAATTAAAATTAAGAGGTGAAGTTTCTTAGCTCAAATCTATTTTATAGAATAAACATAAAGCTGTACATTATTTTAGTTTTATGTGTAAAAGTAAAGTATTTTCCCTGCATGCAAAAGATTTTCAATTAATTAACGCCCCTTACTTTGAAAAATGGTTTAGCCGAGCTGTACACTTGCACCAAAAAAAAGGTGTAAGTGCATCTGTGAATCAGCCCCTCAATGTCAACTCCAGTCCTACAGATTAACAGCAATTACTGCAATACAAATATATTTACTTGTTATTGTTTGACCTAAGGAAGACACCATACTATACCACTCCACATCAATGCAAATAGGTTAAAATAATATTAATGTTCCTTTTCAGAATAACCTGAACATGATATGGAGAATCAGACATATGTTACAGAATTCCACTTGTTGCCATTTTCGGAAACACAAAGTTTATTATATACCAGTCTGTTCTTCTTACTCTATATATTTGCATTAATCACAAATTCTGTTATAATCGCAGTGATCTATATTGATGATCAGTTACACACCCCCATGTATCTGTTCCTCTGTAACCTGGCCTTAGTAGACATCTGTTATACAACCACTACTGTCCCTAAACTGCTGCACATGTTACTATACGGAGATAACACCATGTCCTTCATACACTGCTTCACACAGATGTACATTTATGTTATGGTTAGTTGCACAGAAGATCTTCTAATATTCATTATGGCCTATGACCGATATGTTGCTATCTGTCATCCGTTACACTATCACAGTATCCTAAATAGGAAAAACTGTCTCTTACTTGCACTTGGGACTTGGATTTCAGGAGGTTTACATTCAATTTTGTTTACGATGCCGGTATCTAAAATGTCTTTCTGTTATGCGGGGATTGTGCGCCAGTTTTTCTGTGACGCTAAAGCTCTGATTAATATCTCCTGTGCTGTGACAACGGAGTTTTATATTGTTTATTATCTGCAGTTATTTGTAGTTGCGTTTCTCCCAGCTGTGTTGAGTTTGGCATCTTACATAAAAATTATCCAGGTCATCTTACACATAAAGTCTAAGGATGGCAGGAAAAAATCCTTCTCCACCTGCTCCTCCCACCTCATCATCCTCATTATTTACTATCTGACTGGTTTGTCTGTGTACACAATACCTCCAGCACAAAATGTAATTGCCCTGGAACAAGTCTTTACAGCGCTGTATTCAGTAGTTACGCCCATGTTAAACCCTCTAATCTACAGTCTAAGGAATAAAAATGTGAAAAGAGCTTTGATGAGATTACTAAAAAGAACATATTGAGCAAAAAGGGATATTGTAGAAAACAGGTGAATAACACAGACTTGCACACAGTGCATGGACATACATGAGCATTGACACCTTCCACCAGAGGAGCTGGGCTTTGTTCACAAGCGAGTGGTCTCTCTTAAGTTACAGTATACATCAGAGGTTCTTAAAGTGTGTTCTGTGGCACCTTGGGGTGCCTGATAGCCATGGCCGCTGTCAGTTGTTGTGGGTCCCGGCAGGGGCAGAACTACCATTGGTGCAACAAGTGCAACAGCACCAGGGCCCATGCCGATGCAAGGGCCCACAGCCGCCATCACCGCACCACCAAAGCTCCCCGCGGGGTTACCTGGGATATCATCGGGGCCAAAGCATATTTTTTGCACCTATTTTGTAGGCCCACAACTCGCTAGTTCCACCTCTGGGACACATCCTCAGGGCCATGCCTCCTATAAGATGTCATCAGTGACATCAGATGAGATGGGGACCCACAGACCTGCGTTAACAGCTGCTCAGTGTGCAGGGAAATTCTTCCCATTGGCTCGCTGATGTTGGTGGGCCCCATCAGTAGTCCCGGCTGTCCCCCAAATGGCAGCCCTGCTCATAGCATTCACAGGGGTGCCGAGAATACAGGACGATCAAAAAAAAAGCAAAATATAAAGATTAAGAGCAAGACAGATAGAAAATATGTAAGTTCAAACCAAACAGAAAAGCAGATTATCCTATATATAATATGTGGAGCGCGGTTAGCGCAATTTCTGGTTATAGCAACATTTAAGGGGTTTCTATTGGAAGCAGCCTCTAATTACCTAACTTCAAGGGTTACCTGGCTACAGTACCCTAGCAGCACCACTACTAAAAAGCAAACAATCACCAGCAGACAGCGCCAGTGAGCAACCTTTCTTTCCTGACTTTATATAATATGGTTCATTCAGCGGTTAGTTTAAGGAATCAGAACGTCACTGAATTCTTTGCATGCTGGGATATATCTTTGAATTGCTTACTGCACACAGATACTGACCAGCTTTACTATTACACTGTTATTTAGACTTGGGATAAAAAACATCACCTCAACTCTAATACTGTTTGCAACAGATGAAATATGACTCCCCTGCAATCAACATGGTTTAGTCCAGGAGTAATTTTCCTCTCTTAATTTCAAGCTCTTTCTTCAGTCTGAATCAGGCCCAGTCTGCTTTTAAAAGTCTGTAAACAGGGGAGAGGTACCATTAGCTCTGGTACACAGTGATGTGTGTGGTCCAATGAAAGTAGAAGATAATCTAATGAATGTTAGGAATCTCATTGAGAATGCTACCAGAATTACCCATGTTTATTTCCTAAAATCAAAAAATTAAGGAGCGAATAAAATCATGGAGTGAAGGTCACTGCCCCCCTCATGTAACAATGGGCCGGATCCAGACCTACATTTGTTTCAATGCGTAGCGTATTTACGCTATCGGAGTTACTAGGCACTCCCCTCAGTCGTACGTACTTTTGCCGTTTTACGCTTTCCAAACCCTACCTTTCCTTTTCAAAGCGTAACTCCTGGCGGCCATAATGGCTGCACGTACTTACGCGCCTAAGCACATGCATACTGTATGACTTAAATGCCTCCTCCCGACTCCAAAGCGTAATTATGGGTGTCATATGGCTGGCACGCCCCTTCATTAGTGGTTACGCTTTTGATACTAGGATGGTACATGTTGGAGAGGAGAGCGCTCCCTAAGCTGTCTCCTTCTCTAAACTAATGACTGCTCCCCTGCTCTAGTGTCCGCTCTAGTGTCCACTCTAGTGTCCGCTCTAGTGTCCGCTCTAGTGTCTACTCTAGTGTCTGCTCTAGTGTCTGCTCTAGTTTCTGCTCTAGTGTCTGCTCTAGTGTCCGCTCTAGTGTCTGCTCTAGTGTCTGCTCTATTGTCTGCTCTAGTGCAGTAGGAGGTGTCAAATGACATCATCTTCCTGTTTGTCTGTTGCACTGCCCGGGCGGGACCTGTTCCCTCTGCCAGTTGGAGTTAGTCACTGAACTGCACAGACATCCAGCTCACAGCCTCCTCACACAGTAACCCTTTGCATGGAGCCTGAACCTGCAGATCTGACAAGCTGCTGCTTTACCACATCCCTGATGTACTGTGAGTTCCTATTGTTGCAGAACCACCATCTAAACTGCTGAATGCTTTAACCCCTTGTGTACCAAAACTGCATAACCTGTTACTACTTGCTGTCTCTACTAAATAAACATATAACTGGTTAAGTGCATATGTGTGGACTACAATCCCTATCCAACATCTGCTGTCAGCTATCTTGCACCACAAGACTCTGCCAATAGTACATATGTTCAGAGTTACATGCCATAACAGCTGCTGCGTGCATGCAAAATAGCGATTCTACGACTCCGGCTAGCGTAAATACGCTAGCGGACGTAGCTCTGGATCTGGCCCAATATCCATAAGTCCTGCATTGCGATGCCTAGCCTAGGGTTCTGGGCATGCGCAGTTATTGAATGACGGCAAATTTATGCACACAGTTTACGTAAATCAGCTGTCATTTGGAGGTTTGAATCTGGTCCGAGCTGTTTATAATTGTCATGTATGTGGATGATCTCTAGTAGGTCAAGAAGAGCCACCAGTGGAAGATTTAAAAAGCCCTTTAAATAAGCAATTAGCCATGATAACTGTAAAAGATTGAATAGCTGTATCAGTAATAACAGACCAGCAACTGTACATTGAAGCAATAGTTTCTAAATATAGGATGTTAAACGCAAAGCTACATTTTCTCTGAAAAGTGTTAATTACAGCTATGACATCAGCACTAGGCTGAGAAACTGTGTAGGTGCACTGAGAACCAGAGCTCAGAGTCAAGTCAGACAGACAGACAGACAGACAGACAGAATGTGTGGGTGAATGTCACAGAGATGGATTTCTCCTTTGTCAGTGCCTCATAGCTTTTACCTTAATGGAGAGAAGCTGTTTTTGTTTTCCTATGCAAAACCTGATACCTTTGCTGTTGTTGAATGCTGTACATCTACATAAATTGTATCCTGCATGAACAATTGATTTCCTGAGTAAATAAAATCTTAACAAGTTGCTGATTTATTAGACACCCATGAACATTAGTTTCTGTAAAATATAGCAGGCTTCAAAAGCCAATCTCAAATATAACCTCTTGTTACACACGTAACTGAAAAACACTTCTTCTGCATGATGAATTTTTATTACTACTAATAGAGAAGAAGAGGGTTAAACCTTAGCATGAGCAAAAGTAAACTCCCCGCGTGTGATGTTGTAGACACGTCTATATGGATGGTCTCGTGTGGTGCTTAAATGAAGCACTGTGCCTAGGGCTGTTGTCTGCAGTTATGGTAAAGTTGGCATTGGGTTCAAGTATTTTTATTCAGAGAAGTTACATTCCAATGTTCTGTTATATTTATAATTTCTTGGCCTCCATCAAATTTTAAGTGATATTAACCAATCAATAATAAATTAAAATTTAGTTCCCAACAAAAGTTGTTGTGTCTTTATTCTAGTTGGTTAAGTTAGTTTTAAGTGGAGTGAATGTTGCAGGGAGGTCACACACATCACACATGGAATGTTTACTACTACTACTACTACTACTACTACTACTACTACTACTACTAATAATAATAATATTAATAATAATAATAATAATAATGTATGTCC
>WWET01000297.1:181680-202778 GCA_011038615.1 Limnodynastes dumerilii
GTAATTGTGAACATATGGGCCATTCACGTATGTGACACGTAAATACTTACGTGTGGGCGTGCCTAATTTACGTTCATCCAAAATACGTCTGAATTACGTGAAGTAGGCGGGGGTGGTATTTAAAGTGTACAGTATGGGCGGCTTAGCTGCGTACGTTCACGTAGTCTATACTTCCGTTAGCAGACGTGCGCGGTTACGTGTGAAAAAGTTAAGGTAGGGTTTGGGAAGCGTATCTTGACAAAATACGTCCGTGCAAGGGGTGTGCCGAGGGGAGTGTAGCGAACTTACGTGCACGAAAATACGCTCCGCGAATAAACGTACGGCACACGTAGTTCTGGATCCGGCCCTAAGAGAGGAAAATTACTCCTGGGCTAAACCATGGTGATTGCAGGAGAGTCATATTTCATCTGCTGGAAATAGTATTAGAGTTGAGAGGTGATGTTTCCCAGCCCAAGTCTAAATAACAGTGTAATAGTAAAGCTGGTCACTATGGGTCTGATCCAGAGCTACACTGGCCCGCTGGCTAGCTCTGGTGCACTCCCTCTGTCACTCCCCCTGTGTGAGCGTAGTTAGACACAGTTACGCTGGGTGAAGGCTACCCTAACTTCAGCCGGCGTAACTGTGTGTAACTACGCTCACACAGGAGCGTAACCTCCCTAACCCAGCCCTAGCCTCCTAATTACCCTCTACGCTGTAGCTACGGAGCTGCCCGTCCCTTCGTCCATAACGACGCTGTAGTTACGGACGCTAGATCCATGGCTCACGAGACCCATGGCTCACATTTCTGTCGTTCTTACACATACGGCCGCCATAAAAACGACGGTGGGCATAGGGCTGTATCAGCGCCTTTGTAACTACAGAAAGTTCCCCAGTGAAATAATGGCGGAGGTGCTGACAATACATCATGCACAATTATTTATACAGGAAATATTCATCCACATACCTGGCACTCATTTATTAATAATAAATTGCTCTGCAAAAGTCTGTATACAGATATTTTAAATGGGTTCAATCCACTTCAATCATCTATTGTTGACTTACACACAGCTGACAGCTAATTTTCGGCTGTGCGTATTTTAGAATTTTTTTTAAAAAAATAACTCTGCGAACCTACGCTGGACCCGGCAGTTTCCGAAGGTTTCTGAAGTTACAGGTTAGTGCAGGGGGAGGGGGTTGTAGTGTAGCAGGGTAGTTTTAGAGCTAGGCTGCGGGGAGGGGATGTAGTGTGTAGCAGGGTAGTTTTAGGGCAAGGCTGCGGGGTGGGGATGGATGGGAAAAGGGGAGACTTAGGGTCAGATTGTAGGGAAGGGAGACTTAGGGTTAGACCGTTGCGATCCTAAATATACGCACGCAACTAAAATCGTATCTCTGAATCAGCCCCATAGTGTGTAGCAGGGTAGTTTTAGGCTTAGGCTTCGGGGTGGGGATGGATGGGAAAAGGGGAGACTTAGGGTCAGATTGTAGGGAAGGGAGACTTAGGGTTAGACTGCGGAGATGTGAGGGTTAAGGTTAGGGTAAGGATTAGTAAAAGGGTAAGGGAAGGGGAAATAGAGAGCGTCACTTATCTGTCTGCGGCAGGCCAGAAAGTTTTGTTCCAGCTCCGTCTTCAGAAAAGGGGTCTCATTCTCAGTGGTGACACACACCCATCTTAAACCTTATTTTTAGTATAATCTTATTGGCATTGTTTCATAGTAAGACTGTACATTTAGCGCCACTGGGTTTTCTACCTAGAATTCTATTCTTTGCATGCAGGGAGAATTCTCTGCTTTTGCGAATTGCACTTAGGAACTCAGCAGCTTCATTTAGAAGCCGTTATTTAGACTCGGATCAGGAAACATCACCTCTTATCTTGTATCCAGCAGATGAAATTTAACTTCTCTGCAAATCATCAAGTGCTGCCAAGGTGTAACTTTCCACCAGTTTTCCTCTTATTTCCAATGACATTGTATTTCTAAATGTATGTCATTTCTTTTGTAGCACATTGACTATTTAGCTAACATCAGATATTTGATCAAAATTCATATTTAAAATGTGATCTGAAAAGGAAACCAGCAATATAATAATCTAATAATGTTACTTCCATAATGACTTGGCTATAAAATGGAGAACCGGACTTTAATATCAGAATTCCACTTGTTTGCTTTTTCTTCCAAACCTGATTACTCGGCATTAATCGCTGGTGCGTTCTTCTTCCTCTATGTATTTGGAGTGCTCATCAATTCTCTTATAATCACAGTGATCTATATTGACGATCAGTTACACACCCCCATGTATTTATTCCTCTGTAACCTGGCCTTAGTGGACATCTCTTATACAACCACTATTGTGCCTAACCTTCTGTATATGTTATTATCTGGAGATAACACCATGTCCTTCATACAATGCTTCACACAGATGTACTTTTATGTTGTGGTGGCTTCCACAGAAGGTCTTCTAGTTTTCATAATGGCCTATGACCGATATGTTGCCATCTGTAATCCATTACACTATCACAGTATCTTAAATAGGAAAATATGTCTGTTATTGGCATTGGGAAATTGGACATTAGGATGCTTAAATGGCCTTGTGCTTACAGTTAAAGTGTCCACCATGTACTTCTGCTATTCACATACCTTACACCAGTTTTTCTGTGACATTAAAGTCCTGTTTAGTATCTCATGCGCTGACAGTGAAGACTTCTACATATTGATCTCTGTAGAAGCACTGATATTTGGCATTTTCCCAGTTATTTCCAGTGTGGTATCTTATGTAAATATTATCAGGGTCATCTTGCAGATAAAGTCCACAGATGGCAGAAATAAAGCCTTCTCCACCTGCTCCTCCCACCTCACTGTCATCAGTATTTACTATATGTCGGCTTTATCTATGTACATGATACCTTCATTAGAACGTGTTGAGGTTCTACAACCGGTCTTTACTGTACTGTATGCAGTAATAACACCTATGTTAAACCCTCTAATCTACAGTCTACGGAATAAAGATGTAATAAGGGCTCTGCTAAGACTACTTGGGGTAAAATTTTGTACTGAACAGTAAAAGGGAATTTGTCATGTATTGTTAATAGCCAGTATATTCTGTATTTAATTTATTTAAAAAAAAAAATATAATAATAATAGTTGTAATTATTATTATTTTCATTAAAAACATTTTCAAATAGGGCTGAGGCACGTTCACCTTTATCCAGCATACAAGTACTCTCAAGAGTACATAATATACTGGGAATCTGCTAAATGACAGGGGAAAAACAAATCAGATATTGACAACAATTGTGCAAAAAATTCTGTTCCCTTCAATTTGGAATATTTAGTCTACAGGGTTAATATACAGAGCGCTCTCTATACAAGGGACTCCCAGGAAGAGTCCATCAGGAATCAGTAGGAAAATGTCACATGACGAAACCCATAACAATAGAACCCAGGGATATAAAATAAGTGTATACTTACAGTTAATCTTCCCTTCCTCTGTTGCCATATCTTCCTCTTCTTCCATTTCCATATCTTCTTCGTCTTCCTCCTCCATCAGATTTATTATAAGAGAGACATACAGGAACCGCACAGACATACAGGAACCGCACATACATACAGGAACCGCACAGACATACAGGAACCACACAGACATACAGGAACCGCACAGAGGTCTGAATCAGGCCCATTATGCCTAATAATTGTTTTATGCTGTCATTAAACTGTACATTGATCCCAATGTTGAATTAATAAAAGAGAGTACACTGGGTTTGAATAATAATTATTAGAAGGACTTCCTCACAACAATGGCTAATAGGTTAAATAGGTTAAATAGGGAAATCCCTTTCAACATAATTAGAGTACATTTGGCACAAAAATATTGCTGTTTGCATTTTCATGGAATGTATTTTGCTATCAAATTCCAGGTTAATGAGTGGAAGTTGGCTCTTATTAGTAAAGGACCTGTGCTAACATAATGGTTTAAGGCATAAGACAATGATTAGAATAATGTTGGACCGGATCCAGACCGCTGATCCGTGCATGTGCCAAAAACCCAGCCCCTACTGTAATATTACCGTTTTCCTCTGCCCATCTCTCGTAATTTGTGTGGGCGGAGATGAGGAACTGCACTGTTGGACGGAACTCCAATCGAAGTTACTATTGTAAAATGACCATAACATCTGGAGGGCGCATTCAGGCAATATAGACATTGCGTGCATAGATGGTCTAACGGTATTAGGTCTGGATCTGGTCTATTGTGAACAAGATATAAAAGCAGTCAAGCACTTGGGGAATATTATGAGATAATGGGGTAGATCCAGACCTACGTTCCCTTTCTGTTTCAACGCGTAGCATATTTACGCCTTTGTAATTACTATGCACTCCCCTTGGCACTCCCTTCACTCGTATGTACTTTTGCCGTTTTACGCTTTCCAAACCCTACCTTAACTTTTGAAAGCGTAACCTCTGTCGGCCATAATGGCTGCACGTACTTACGCAGCTAAGCACACCCATACTGTACGATTTACATGCCTTACCCCGCCTCCGAAGCGTAATTACGGGTGTTGCATTGCTGCCCTTCCCCTTCGTCCGTAGTTACGCTCTTGATACTAGTATGTTACGTACGATCAGAGTTACGGGTCGTAACATCCGCCGCGCGCATGCGCAGTACATACAAAATAGCGATTTTACGTCTCAGGCTAGCATAAATATGCTGGCAGATGTTGTTCTGGATCTGGGTCAATGATTCCAGTTTTGTCCACCATCATCCAAGCATCATTACATTGATTTTCCTGACCTCTATCCAGGGGCGGAAGTAGACCCACTCCGGCCCCATAACAAGAAAGGAGGTGTGAGTCTGGAAGGACTGGCACATGTGCATTGTGATCACTGGCTGGTAACAGGTTAGCATCTAGGTAGGGTTTGGTAAACGTAAAAGGGCAAAAATACGTTCTTGAGGTTTTTGCATATCAGACATAAATATCTTCTCCTTTTTCTCATCTGCATATTCTTCTTCCAGTTCTTTTAAGTAACTAAGGGTGGAGCCTTCTAGTTACACAAATTCTTTTAATTAAAACCCAAATATATGTTAATAGAAAACAGGGACTGTGCTGTACGACCCAACTTCCTCTGGGGTCTACAGTGGCTTGTTTCCATGTACTAGGTATAAGCATGCAGCAAAAGAGTCTACAACCTTTCCCGTGAATTGGGTTTCGGCACCTCTTCCCGCTATCACCTACGCGTTTCAACTATTAAAAGTCTTTTTCAAAGTCCTTCAGTCAGAAAAATATTTTCATAGCTTGAAACCTGGCTAATAAGTTTTCTAGTAATTATATCTATCTATCTAATCTATTTATCTATCTATCTATCTCATATCTATCTATCCATCTATCTATCTTGAATTTATTAAATAGTTGTTCGCAGCACGGTAGTAGGGCATCTGGCCACAGAAGCAAAAGGGGTCAGGATCCTTGCTGTCACGTTCAGAGTAAGGTTGGGATCGGTCCCGGGTTCCAAGGATTGAGACAACCGAGATGGGATGAAATGAAATTGAGCAGGTTTAATCGGGGAAGGGTGCATACAGATGAACACGAGAAAAGAGTCCTATGACCAGTATTAGCATAAAACAAACAGATGCTTGATGAGTGAATAGTCCATAAACAGAGACTTGTGATGATGATAATGTCCCAGTAGGGTGAACAAGGTCAGTCGGATTGGAAAAGCATAAACTGGATCAACAGGAACTGGAACAGCAGGAACTGGAGTCAAGGCAGGAGCTGGATCAGCAAGACCCAGGACTGGAGTCAGCAAGGCACAGGACTGGAGTCAGCAAAGCACAGGACTGGAGTCAGCAAGGCACAGGACCGGAGTCAGCAAGGCACAGGACCGGAGTCAGCAAGGCACAGGACCGGAGTCAGCAAGGCACAGGACCGGAGTCAGCAAGGCACAGGACCGGAGTCAGCAAGGCACAGGACCGGAGTCAGCAAGGCACAGGACCGGAGTCAGCAAGGCACAGGACCGGAGTCAGCAAGGCACAGGACCGGAGTCAGCAAGGCACAGGACCGGAGTCAGCAAGGCACAGGACTGGAGTCAGCAAAGCACAGGACTGGAGTCAGCAAGGCACAGGACCGGAGTCAGCAAGGCACAGGACCGGAGTCAGCAAGGCACAGGACCGGAGTCAGCAAGGCACAGGACCGGAGTCAGCAAGGCACAGGACCGGAGTCAGCAAGGCACAGGACCGGAGTCAGCAAGGCACAGGACCGGAGTCAGCAAGGCACAGGACCGGAGTCAGCAAGGCACAGGACCGGAGTCAGCAAGGCACAGGACCGGAGTCAGCAAGGCACAGGACTGGAGTCAGCAAAGCACAGGACTGGAGTCAGCAAGGCACAGGACCGGAGTCAGCAAGGCACAGGACCGGAGTCAGCAAGGCACAGGACCGGAGTCAGCAAGGCACAGGACCGGAGTCAGCAAGGCACAGGACCGGAGTCAGCAAGGCACAGGACCGGAGTCAGCAAGGCACAGGACCGGAGTCAGCAAGGCACAGGACCGGAGTCAGCAAGGCACAGGACCGGAGTCAGCAAGGCACAGGACCGGAGTCAGCAAGGCACAGGACTGGAGTCAGCAAAGCACAGGACTGGAGTCAGCAAGGCACAGGACCGGAGTCAGCAAGGCACAGGACCGGAGTCAGCAAGGCACAGGACCGGAGTCAGCAAGGCACAGGACCGGAGTCAGCAAGGCACAGGACCGGAGTCAGCAAGGCACAGGACCGGAGTCAGCAAGGCACAGGACCGGAGTCAGCAAGGCACAGGACCGGAGTCAGCAAGGCACAGGACCGGAGTCAGCAAGGCACAGGACCGGAGTCAGCAAGGCACAGGACTGGAGTCAGCAAAGCACAGGACTGGAGTCAGCAAGGCACAGGACCGGAGTCAGCAAGGCACAGGACCGGAGTCAGCAAGGCACAGGACCGGAGTCAGCAAGGCACAGGACCGGAGTCAGCAAGGCACAGGACCGGAGTCAGCAAGGCACAGGACCGGAGTCAGCAAGGCACAGGACCGGAGTCAGCAAGGCACAGGACCGGAGTCAGCAAGGCACAGGACCGGAGTCAGCAAGGCACAGGACCGGAGTCAGCAAGGCACAGGACTGGAGTCAGCAAAGCACAGGACTGGAGTCAGCAAGGCACAGGACCGGAGTCAGCAAGGCACAGGACCGGAGTCAGCAAGGCACAGGACCGGAGTCAGCAAGGCACAGGACCGGAGTCAGCAAGGCACAGGACCGGAGTCAGCAAGGCACAGGACCGGAGTCAGCAAGGCACAGGACCGGAGTCAGCAAGGCACAGGACCGGAGTCAGCAAGGCACAGGACCGGAGTCAGCAAGGCACAGGACCGGAGTCAGCAAGGCACAGGACTGGAGTCAGCAAAGCACAGGACTGGAGTCAGCAAGGCACAGGACCGGAGTCAGCAAGGCACAGGACCGGAGTCAGCAAGGCACAGGACCGGAGTCAGCAAGGCACAGGACCGGAGTCAGCAAGGCACAGGACCGGAGTCAGCAAGGCACAGGACCGGAGTCAGCAAGGCACAGGACCGGAGTCAGCAAGGCACAGGACCGGAGTCAGCAAGGCACAGGACCGGAGTCAGCAAGGCACAGGACCGGAGTCAGCAAGGCACAGGACTGGAGTCAGCAAAGCACAGGACTGGAGTCAGCAAGGCACAGGACCGGAGTCAGCAAGGCACAGGACCGGAGTCAGCAAGGCACAGGACCGGAGTCAGCAAGGCACAGGACCGGAGTCAGCAAGGCACAGGACCGGAGTCAGCAAGGCACAGGACCGGAGTCAGCAAGGCACAGGACCGGAGTCAGCAAGGCACAGGACCGGAGTCAGCAAGGCACAGGACCGGAGTCAGCAAGGCACAGGACCGGAGTCAGCAAGGCACAGGACTGGAGTCAGCAAAGCACAGGACTGGAGTCAGCAAGGCACAGGACCGGAGTCAGCAAGGCACAGGACCGGAGTCAGCAAGGCACAGGACCGGAGTCAGCAAGGCACAGGACCGGAGTCAGCAAGGCACAGGACCGGAGTCAGCAAGGCACAGGACCGGAGTCAGCAAGGCACAGGACCGGAGTCAGCAAGGCACAGGACCGGAGTCAGCAAGGCACAGGACCGGAGTCAGCAAGGCACAGGACCGGAGTCAGCCCAGACATGCCCACAAACAGAATAAAACCAGAATGGAAGCTGCTCAATCAATTTATTAAGTAAATGTTAAACAGGTGCATGAAAGGCAGGGGGTTAACCTGCTAGCCACAATATGAGCTGTTTGTTAAGAAATGTTTTAAGTCTATGCTAGCAATATCATTTTGATTTCTGTGTTAATATTTCTACATGTAAAGAATAAACTATTTGAACATACCGTTACGTAACTTTTTTTTGTATGTATATATTTTTACAGACATAAATATCTTCTCCGTTTTCTCATCTGCATATTCTTCTTCCAGTTCTTTTAAGTAACTAAGGGTGGAACCTTCCAGTTACACAAATTCTTTTAATTAAAACCCAAATATATGTTAATAGAAAACAGGGACTGTGCTGTACGACCCAACTTCCTCTGGGGTCTACAGTGGCTTGTTACCATGTACCAGGTATAAGCATGCAGCAAAAGAGTCTACAACCTTTCCCGTGAGTTGAGTTTCGGCACCTCTTCCCGCTATCACCTACGCGTTTCAACTATTAAAAATCTTTTTCAAAGTCCTTCAGTCAGAAAAATATTTTCATAGCTTGAAACCTGGCTAATAAGTTTCTATCTATCTATCTATCTCATATCTATCTATCTATCTATCTATCTATCTATCTATCTATCTATCTATCTATCTATCTTGAATTTAGTAAATAGTTGTTCGCAGCACGGTAGTAGGGCATCTGACCACAGAAGCAAAGGGGGTCAGGATCCTTGCCTAATGAAACCCTAAATTAGCCATATTGAAGATAGGCGCCAAATGATGATCACTCTCTAGTAACTGCACTATTAATCCAACTGATGACTAATTTGCAAGTTATTAACTGGTACTTATCCTCTTACCACAATCTGACCCCTATTAATACTGCTGAAAAAGATAAGAGGAAGGTAAAAGTACAGAAACCACAAAAGGCACACATCCGATCCTCACCCCTTATGATCCCTATCCTATCCTTTATATTTGTTCCTCTGAAAATAAGGTGCATTATATTGGCTTAGTTTTGTTGGTAAAAAAAACTATGAATTTTTTGTTACATTAATAAAAGTTCAAAATATATAATATTATATTAATATGTACTGTACGTTATGTGACTGCTAATTTTAAAGCAAGTATGTCATTAAATTCAATTAAACTAAATGAAAATGAAATTGATTAAGTAATATAAACCAATGAGGAAATAACTTGATGTAAGACAGAAATAAGAATTTGTAATTGTGAACTAATGAGTGTAAATACAGTCATGAGACCGGACAAGCTATAAAAGGAAGAGTTGTCTGCAGGGATTACTAAATGTATTACCAACTGAGAAAAGATTTAATATCCCAGAGGCCACACACTATGCAACTAATAAGAATACTGAAACCTTACAATACAGCAATCCTAGAAACCTCAATGCTTTGAATAACAACAGAGACATTAATGAAAATGACTGTAGCTGAGTATAGTGCTAGAAAAACTATAGATGAATGAATCTGGAAAATGCTTCAGAATAATCTGATACGGTTATATATTTTAACTGGCACTAATTAATTAAAGGTTTTCAATAACCTATAAAATACCTATAATTTCTCAGTTTTTAGTCCTTCTTTTAAAACAATAAAGCAATTGAAAACATTGTAATATTGTAATTATATCCAGAATTAACATCATGGGCTCTATGGGCCTGATCCTGAACTACGCCGATGCGCTGTGCTTACTAAATCACAGCGTATCGGCGTTCACTTTCCCCGACACTCTCCCTGTGTGGGCGTATGGCCCCTTCCTTACGCCGGCTGAAGGCTACCCTAACTTCAGCCAGCGTCAAGAAGGGNNCCTGCGTAAGGAAGGGGCCATACGCTCGCACAGGAGCGTATGGCTGCCTAGCCCGCCTTCCCACCCTCATTAAACTAGCTCCCCCCGCCCACCTACAATAACCTGAATGTAGGGATGCTGGGGGACGTCCCCTCCAGCGTCCCTACGGCGCTGCTACGGACGCCCGATCCACGATCGGGCATTGCCGCAGCAATGCCGGGCAACATCTGCCCGGCGCATGCGTAGATCGGCTGAAAAGAGCCGGCGGGCGTAATTCAGGATCAGGCCCCATTTATAGACTTATACGGGCTGTATTCAGACTTCCATGCTGCGATCGGAGCGCAAATATATACACGGACGGAGCAAGTTACACCCATCAAAACCCCTGTCACTCCCCTTGTTAATCCATCCTCTTGGAGACTTCCGCCTCCATAGACCAGCCCTAACTCTCCGCTGCCACTTAGGAGCGTATGTGTCCTCCGTCTGCGCGTATCTTTGTAATAGCGGCTACTTCCCTTCATTTAAATGCCTCCTCCATGCGTATATTGCCGTGGGAGTTCAGTGTGGAATTTCCTACATCCGATTCCCGATTCATAGCGATGCATGTAGCATTGAAAGTACATCGCCAGCCCGTTCTTCATAATGTGGGCCGGCGCTTCGTCATATTTATGCAGCCTGGAAGCGGAGTTTGCCACTCCCAGCTCAGGCTGGCGTCAGGAGCAGTTTTCAGGGAGTGTTCCGTCACTGCGACCTTATAAACCTTTCAATCAATCAATGAATAAATGAATAAAATAGATAAGTAAGGAAGAAAGATATGGAGATCCTAATACATGTAGTAAGGGTGCTCTCAGCTATGCATCCTTTGCCAGGACTTATTATGGGCAGGCAAAAACAGGATATAAAAGCCCCTCCCTGGTCCCACAAACTCCACCCCTGGTCCCACCCAAACTCCACTCATTTCATGAAACAACGCCTTCTTTGGCACGACAGGGAAGTAAAATAAACAGTTGCGAGTCCCCTCTGTTGCTTTTGATACATCGCAAATTTTTTTTTTATGAATGGGTCTTATTCTAGGAGGGTGCTGCCCTCTTCCCAATATCTCGAAATGTTCCTGAAGCTCTTTCACCATGCATATTACTCCCCCCTTCGCCTATACCAAATGGGAGCTAGAGATTCACACAACTGTCCCAGGTGTGCAATCCCGGAGGCTGACCTATTACATAGCTTTTGGAGTTGTCCATTACTACGTCGCTTTTGGCTCCAGATTAAAAGATATACTGAACTGCACCTATTAACACATGTGCCACTAACGGCCGAATGGGCGGTCTTTGGTATACTGGATTCAAAAAAATGTTTTTTTTACACTTAGTCCCAGCGCAGTGAAAGCAGCCAGAGGTTATTTTAGTATTGATAGTTGCTCCACCAGAGCAACTGGATTTTTACAGATAGAAAAAAGGTGTTTCAATACTTTTAAATGTGTTCTGGCGCTGGGATGAGGGGAAAAAAGGGGGTAAAACTTTAGATTTTATCACGATAAAAAAGGGTAACAGTATTGCAACAAAGTTGCAGGCTGTAACAAAAATGTAGAAGCATAAACCTCCTCCTGTTGGAAGGGGTACTGAATTCCTGCAATGGGCTTTTTCTTTCACACTGAAAACAGAATAATCATTTCTGAGTTCAGTGCATAAAGAGCAGAGTTTGCGGCAATGGCTATTTTGGTTTAGATTTTATAGGACCGCTGTCAGCCCGGGATTTGACTAGCGGTTCTGCCACCTCACACAAATGACTGCTCTAAAGAAGGGGGAAACCAAACCTGCGTTTCAGCCACTACTGGCCTTTATCAAGGATGGTCCATCCTTGATAAAGGCCAGTAAAGTTTATGCTTCTACATTTTTGTTACAGTCTGCAACTTTGTTGCAATACTGTTACCCTTTTTTATCTTAATAAAATCTACAGTTTTAATCCCTTTTTTTTTTCCCCTCATCCCAGCACCAGAACACATTTAAAAGTATTGAAACACCCATTTTCTATTTGATTGTTGTTGTTGATATTGATGTTTAAAATATAAATAAGGCTCACACACCTGATGTCAGAACAGAGCCAATTGGCTGCAGAGGCTTCCTGTCAATATCAGCAGCCCTCCCCCTTCAGCTAGGGTTATAGGTCCCAGCAGAAGTGTGTGGTGCAGATATCAGGACCATTCCCTAAGGGAAAATTGGCCAGTTTCTCGTCCACCTCCTGCTGGGAGCAATCATTGCGCGAGTGTATGGCCAGCTTTATAGTTATTGTTTTGTTTTGGTTTTGTTTGGCTTTTGCCTCTCACCCCCCTGATGGTATTTTAGAATTTCAGCTCATTTGGAAATTTCTTACAAGCTTGAATTTGCAGAAGTGTAACAGCCAAAGAGTTACTCATTTCCCTTCAATGTTGTGAGGAAGTTATTGACTTAAATAAAATACTTTGAAAGTAGTTGAGAAAATTCATGTTGCTTGATTTGTATGTCCAATTTAGCTCAGACACAAAGATTTAGCGGCAGAAGGTGACAGATTCGTCCCCATAGTAAGGAGGTGGGGCCTGAGTCTGGATGGGTGGGGCTTTATGGAGCCAAATGAGACTGGGGGTGGAGCTAGGCGGTATCGCTGCCTAAAACAGCACTCGGTGCTCCTTGTATGAGTGGCCCCGTAGCAAGTGTACTCCCTGTGGTTATACCCCTGCAGAGATTCCCATTGGACAGTGGATTTCCATTGACTGGACTCATTGGAACGTTAATTTTTTCTTCCCATTTATTGTTTTAGGAAAGTATTAAAATATTTGCAGTGTACAAATGCTTGATCAAGGTCAATATAAATCAATATGAACAAAGCCACTAATCTAATCTCTAAGAGATTCTCCGATCAGAGTTAAAGTAACATACACACAAGTCCCTGACCCTAACCCTCCCTTCCCCGCAGCCTGACCCTAACCCACCATTCCCTGCAGCCTGACTCTAACACTAACCCTCCCTTCCCCACAGTGTAACCCTGGAGAGGTTACTCAGCTTTCCTGTAGTCTGGTGATGCATTGGGTCCTGCGGCAGTGGTGGCATTTTTGAAAGCGTTTCCGAAAATGACTGGTAGAAACCGTTGTATTTCCTACACCGTTCACCTGATTTGGATGTAAATACCTCAAATTAAAGCTGAAAGTCTGCAGTTAAAGCACATCTTGTTTGTTTCATTTCAAATCCATCGTGGTGGTGTATAGAGCCCAAAATATGAGAATTATGTCAATGTCCCAATATTTATGGACCTGACTATATATAATATATTAATTTTATAAATATAAAGGCTCAATCTTATTTCTCTTTTCATTGGTGCAATAAAGGGGCATCTGTATAAATCTGATGAGGGAAGTGTCCAGGCTCGCTGCGATGATAAGCGAGCCTGGATCACTATCGTTCATCAAATTGAAAGGATGCTCCATAAATAGAGCCCTTTATATAATATGCGATGTTTGTTAAGAAATGTTTTAAGTCCATGCTAGCAATATCATTTTGATTTCTGTGTTAATATTTCTACATGTAAAGAATAAACTATTTGAACATACCGTTACGTAACTTTTTTTTGTATGTATATATTTTTCTTATGATAATTTCTGCTTTGTGTTTGATGTTATCAGGACATTCTATAGAACAAAGTCATTGTATTTTAGAGAATTTAACCTGCTTCCTAATAATAGTAAAGCACTGTGTAAAATGCTAGTGCAATATATAAAGCTTTCAATCAATCAATGAATAAAATAGATAAGTAAGGAAGAAAGATATGGAGATCCTAATTCATGTAGTAAGGGTGCTCTCAGCTATGCATCCTTTGCCAGGACGGGATAAAAAAGCCCCTCCCTGGTCCCACAAACTCCACCCCTGGTCCCACCCAAACTCCACTCATTTCATGAAACGACGCCTTCTTTGGCACGGCAGGTAGGTAAAATAAACAGTTATGAGTCCCCTCTGCAATGTCTTTTGATACATCGCAAACATTTTTTTTATGAATGGGTTAGTATGCAAATCGCATACTCACCCATTCATTTTCAGAAGTGCCACTGCCAGACCACCGGAGAGGTGAGTAACAGGACCACCTAAGGGTAAGTAACCCTCTCCAGGGACTTAGGGTTAGGCATGGGGGGGATTTAGGGTTAGGCTATGGGGGGGGAAGACTTTGGGATAGGCTGAGAGGGGGAGACTTAGGGTTAGGCTGCAGGAGGGCTCCATGTTTCGGTGCTCCGGGGATCGATTGCTATGCCTCATTGAGGCATAAGCAATCGATATCCTAGGCAGTTTGGATTAGGTTCCCCCTGCTGGTTGGCTTCACTGCATTTGAAGAGAGATTGAAGACGCTTTGACTAAGTATTTTTGCCTTTTGATCTTAAACACATATGTGCCTTGCTTGTATGGAGACCCTTGTATGTTAGAAGAGATATGAATTAACCCTCTATTTAGCACACTGTGATAAGGGAATATCTCTCAAATGCAAGATTGTTATGTACAATCTGTAAGCATTTGTGCTGGCGGCACGATATATGTATATATTTTGTCATCTTTTAATGATGATATCTTATATCCTCTTTTAGATGAGAATTAATAAAGATTACAAGTTTTAAAGATTTGAGACTGCATTGGATTGATGTGGTGTGCACCATTAATGGTCAACATTTGTGTGGTTTTTGTAAACCCGTCTTTGTGTTGTAGTAAGGAAACCCCCCTGAGTATGGTAAACCCGTGCAATTTCTTGTTTCTGGTCTGTATTTTTTATCATTGCAATGCTCATTCTTGTATAAATTAAAAAGATTTTAAAGGTAAATAGCAGAAATTAGGTAACAGGTAAAGCCGTAAATAGGATGGTGCAACTGGCGCCATAGCAAGTGCGCAGTCTGCCCTGGGGACGGCTGTGGATCTGACCACCACTGCAATGTCCACTGCCTACTGCAATGTTTTTGTAAACCTGGCTCCATCTCCGCAGTTTCCTTTCCGACTCTGACGTCTGAGTGTGGGGGCGGGACTACGGAGGATTGAGCAGCGGCTGTGAGAGAGGAGAGGGAGAGAGAATGATGTCTGGGGGCAGGACTACAGGGGACTGAGCAGCAGATGTTAGATCTTCAGGAGAAGGAGAGAGAATGACATCTGAGTGTGGGGGCGGGACTACAGAGGAATAAGGAGCAGCTGTTAGATCTTCAGGAGAGGAGAGGGAGAGAGAATGACATCTGGGGGCGGGACTACAGGGGACTGAGCAGCAGCTGTCAGATTGACAGGGAGGAGGAGAAGCTTCAGCCAGGAAGACTCTCTGTTTCCTGAAGTAAGTGGGTTCCATCCAGAGATGAACATACGCCAGATCATGTAACGTATCCCTGTGTGATTTCGCACTCTGCATGCTCAGAAACGAACTGCATGCCATCGCACCCTATTTACAGAGCTTCCAACAACCAGTTACTATGGTAACCACCTGTGTTGTTTTCCAAACATCAGTCAGTTCATTAAAACCAGGTGAGTGACAGTTGGAAGCTCAGAAGCAGAGTATTGTGTACCTGGTGGAATGGATCATGTTGGAGGGTCTGAGTTCACGTACAGCGAGGGTGGGGCCCTAGCAAGTGACCTGAACGCATATGGAAATAAGCGCTGATTACGTCAAAACATTTGCACCTCACCCAGGATATATCTAAGTCCAGGGGGCTGTTGTGCTGCGTTAGGATGTGACACTGCGAATGCACTACAAAGGGTTAGAAATGGCTGCCGAAGTATTGCGTCTGTGTGACATCATCTCTACACACAGTAAAAACATTGGGCCGCATCCAGAACTACGTCCGTCTTCCATAGACGGACGTAATTCAATGAACAATAGCTACTGCGCATGCATAGTAGCTATTGTACGTAATCTGCGTATCGTTTCGATACGTAGATTGCACATTACACAATGTACAGATGTAATAGTAATATACAATGCATTAGTAGAGCACATTACACAATGTACAGATGTAATAGTAATATACAATGCATTAGTAGAGCATGAGCACATTACACAATGTACAGAGCCTGTGTCAGTGAATAAGCACTGTTGTATTTGTAGTGACCCATTCACCATTCCCACCTGCTTTCCTAATGCAGCACAGGCCAGGACCATCTTCCTCTTTGTCAGTCCATATCACAATGCCGCTAAGCCACGCCCCTTTCGCGGGACCCTCTAAGCCACGCCCCTTTTTGAATTTCCGCAAATTTTTTGCTCATTTTTTATTTTTCTTTTCATTTTTCAATTTGGGGGGGTTTCTGGGCAACCAGAAACCCCCCTGGGTGCGCCACTGGGCGGGACTACAGAGGAATAAGGAGCAGCAGTCAGATCTTCAGGAGAGGAGAGGGAGAGAGAATGACATCTGGGGGCGGAACTACAGGGGACTGATTGACAGGGAGGAGGAGAAGCTTCAGCCAGGAAGACTCACTGTTTCCTGAAGTAAGTGGGCTCCATCCAGAGATGAACATACGCCAGATCATGTAACGTATCCCTGCGTGATTTCGCACTGTGCATGCTCAGAAACGAACTACATGCCATCGCGCCCCATTTACATCAAAGAACACCTCTTGAGCTATGGTGGCTTATGTTCTGAGGGACGTGTTGGGGGAGGGAAGAGGTGGAGTGTTGTTGTCCACCAGACCCTCCAACATGATCCATTCCACTAGGTACAAAATACTCTGTTCCTGAGCTTCCAACAACCAGTTACTATGGTAACCACCTGTGTTGTTTTCCAAACATCAGTCAGTTCATTAAAACCAGGTGAGTGACAGTTGGAAGCTCAGAAGCAGAGTATTGTGTATCTGGTGGAATGGATCATGTTGGAGGGTCTGAGTCCACGTACAGCAAGGGTGGGGCCCTAGCAAGTGACCTGAACGCATATGGAAATAAGCGCTGATTACGTCAAAACATTTGCACCTCACCCAGGATATGTCTAAGTCCAGGGGGCTGTTGTGCTGCGTTAGGATGTGACACTGCGAATGCACTACAAAGGGTCAGAAATGGCTTCCGATGTATTTGCGCCTTTGCGACATCATCTCTACACACAGTAAAAACATTATATGTTTCATGTTTTTATTAAAAAATGAAACAATTGTTTTTGTTATTGACTGACATTTCCATTCAGACACAGGTGCTTCCATTAATTTATAACCTACATTTACAGTCAGCATCACACTGCACTATCATGCACTCGCCTATACGCTACATGCCATAATCCAATCAAAAGGCCCCATTGTTTGCGCTTTAGGATTGCACACGGCCCACCCCACTATTACAAACGCATCTACATATGTGGATTTGCGCTCAGATCCGGATCGGGTCCAGTGTGTGCGACCTCTTGGGTGACAAACTAAGTTTTCTGAAGCAAATTTATAGCTGAAGAATGTAAAATCCATCATCTCTTAACCATGAGGCAAGAGTGATTGAAGGGGCTGGCCATGCTCAATACAGACCCTCCAACATGACCCATTCCATTAGGTACAAAATGCTCTACTCCTGAGCTTTCAACTATCAGTTACTATGGTAACACCTTTGTTGAAGAGAAAATAGTTTTTTCAAACTCAGGTAATTCATTAAAACCAGGGGAGTGACAGTTGGAAGCTCTGGGACGGAGTATTCTGTACCTAATGGAAGGGGTCATATTGGAGGGTTTGTCAATATTAACTGTGACATGGCAAGGAAGCTGGATTTTTCTAAATTGGTTGCTGCATTTGCAGATAATAATCTAGAAAAGCACTTCTAATTGAAATCCCCAATAATTCAGTACATTAGTAAATGTATACAGTACTTTATTTGTTAAATGTCCTAAAGTTAAGCTTTAAAAGCAAATTAAAATACAATTTAACTTTATTGTTTTTTGGTTTTTTTGGAAAAGGGAAAGAAAGGGCTTCTCTGGGCTTCTATGAACCTCTGAAAGGGCCTTCATGCATCTCCAGATAGAACTACTTCATATAGTTTATACTAGTACCCTTTGGACCTGATTCCCACGTTAGGTTCTTAAATAAACGCAACTAATAGCAAGCTAACTCCCTCGGCACGCCCCCGATTTTCAGGTTCTTAAGAGACTTACGAGTGCCATATATTCCTCCCTTAACTGTAGGTTCGTATTTGTGTGCGTAGGGCATCTAATTACGAACGTGTCTGCATAACCGCGCCTCCTTTTGCTCATATAAATGCCAACCTCCATCCAATCTTCGTATCTGCCATGTTAGTTATTCATGGCACGCCCCTTTCAGCGAACTGCGAACCTAGAGACTTTAGGAACGTTCCCAAGTCCAACGTACATAGCGTATAAAAGTTACTACGCATGCGGGGTATATACCTTTTTAAAAATGCGCACCTAAGAACACAAAAAAAAATTAAGTGTGAATCAGGCCCTTTATCACTAGTATTCTGAACACAGCCCTTTTGACATCTTTATTCCGTAGACTGTAGATGAGGGGGTTGATCATGGGTGTAACGACTGAGTACAGTGTAGTAAAGACCGGTTCTAAGACATTGAAGTATTCTGATGGTGGCATTATATAAGCACAAAACCCAGTCGTATAGTAAGTACTGACAATGATGAGGTGGGAAGAGCAGGTGGAGAAGGCCTTTTTCTTGCCTTCCTTTGATTTTATCTGCAAGATGACTCTGATAATTTTTATATAAGATGTGACACTGAACATGATGGGAAAAACTCCAAAGACTAAAATTTCCATATAGATGACAATATAAAACACTTCATGGCCAGTACAGGAGATGTTAAACAGAGCCTTAACATCACAGAAAAAGTGGTGGATGGTGTGAGAGTGACAGAAGGTCATGTTTAACACAGAGATGGTTAAAACACTTGAGCTTAAACACCCTGATATCCAGATGCCAGCTACAAATAACAGACACATTTTCCTACTTAAGATATATTGATAGTGTAACGGATGACAGATAGCAACATATCGGTCATAGGCCATAACAAATATTAGAATATCCTCTGCAGAGCTAACCAAGAAATAGAAGTACATCTGTGTGATGCATTGTATGAAGGACACGGTGTTATCTCCGGATAGTAACATGTGCAGCAGTTTAGGGACAGTAGTGGTTGTATAACAGATATCTACTAAGGCCAGGTTACAGAGGAATAGATACATGGGGGTGTGTAACTGATCATCAATATAGATCACTGTAATTATAATAGAATTGACGAGGACTCCAAATATATATAGAAAAAAGAATAGACTGATAATTAATGGCGTAAGATCAGATTTTGCAGAAAATAGCATCAGCTGGAAATCTTTCCTATACGTCTGATTCTCCATATTATCCTCAGCTTATTCTGTAATGATAAAATATTATTTTAGTGGTCACTTTGTCAGAGGTATAATGTGAGTTGAATGAACACATCCTATCTTTGCAATATGCATCCTGCATGGTCATACCCTTAAGTGCATTCTATAGTTTTATATGGAAAAATAATTGGTTTATAAAGTCAAAGAAAAAGAATAAAACAATAATGATAAAAAGTTCTATTAAAAGACCATTGTATTCCATGCACTATTTAATGCTTATTGTAAAAATGAATCTTTGAATGAATGTTACATAAATTGTCAAAAGACTAAGAAACTGTCCCTCTCCCAAACCCGATGGACAATAATTTCATAAAATAAAAACACGGAGGGCCAGATTCAATTGTCGGCGGTATTTTCAAAACTATTGCGTCGGAAAAAATACGACGCCTTCGCCGGCTATTTAGCGTAAAAAATTCGGCGATTCAATTGTTTTTTTACCGCTGCGCAAAAAGAGCAGGCAGCGAAGAAGAAATTTAACGGTGAAAAAAAAAACCTTTTTTGAACGTCACAAATCACTTCCTGCTAGCAGGAAATGCCCGGCGCTAATGACAGGTTATTGGCTAGTGTCTGAAATATTGTACTCTTTCGACGTTCAAAAAGAGTTGTTTTTTTTACCAAGGTACCTGCGCAGCGGCCCCTGGCTGGCAGAGCATGCCCTGGCATCCATGGCCATGCTGATGCTTGTAGTTCTACAAGCATCAGCATGTCCTGTCGGGACATAAGACAGGGCATCGTTAAAAATCCGCACCTCTCATAGGGGCGAATTTTTTATTAACGATATCTTTAAAAAACCGGCGTATTTTTAACGCAAAAATAAAGTCAAAGAAAAAGAATAAAACAATAATGATCAAAAGTTCTATTAAAAGACCATTGCATTCCATGCACTATTTAATACTTATTGTAAAAATGAATCTTTGAATGAATGTTACATAAATTGTCAAAGGACTAAGAAACTGGCCCTCTCCCAAACCCGATGGACAATAATTTCACAAAATAAAAACACGGAGACTTAGGTTATTGTTATAAATGGATCAAATGCAAGTGTTAAACTGATCATCATGTGCAGCAGGTATGTGCATACCTGCAGCCGAAAAAACACCACCCCAAAATAACAATAAATGCAAAAAGGCACCTTGAAAATCACCAGTACCCGCTTTTGGCATTACCTGTTATAAATGGACCCGGTTTATGGATTTGTCCTCTAATGCCCCTTTCACACCAAAATCCCAGGTTTTACATGGGATAATGAACACGGGTCCAACCAGCGTTGAAGCTGTTCACGCAGCACCTTTGTCCTGGGTAAATTCCTGGTCATTGTCACTGCACCCGTGTCTGAAGAGGTAGAGAGTGATTCTCCTCCCCCAATTTACACACTTTTAATGGAACCCAGGTAGAATAACCCAGGTTGACCTTTTCACACAGACACCCGACCAGGGTTATTCCCGGGTCCATGCCTTGGGGTTAAAGCGGTATAATTATAATTGGTGACTGTTCGTTTTTTGGACTGAATGGAGGCTACAGAAGCAATGGGGTTGGGGGACAGAGACAACAGAGCTGAGTTATGGCATTGGCTCACGAAGACTGCGGAATAGGGAGTTGCTGCACAAGCCCACATGGCTTTCAGTGCCTCTGACATGACTATTTTGTTATAAATAAGATCCCTTCCTATGAATTTCATATATATTATATTATTTTATTAATGGAAAAAAAAAAAAATATATATATATATATATTTTTTTTTTTTTTTTTTTTTTTTTTTTTTTTTTTT
>WWET01000297.1:246070-272361 GCA_011038615.1 Limnodynastes dumerilii
GATCCAGAACTACGTCCGTCTTCCATAGACGGACGTAGTTTAATAAACAGTAGCTACTGCGCATGCGTAGTAGCTATTGTACGTAATCTGCGTATCGTTTTGATACGTAGATTGTGTATATGCAGTCTTTTAGACCGCATATACGCAATCTATGTACCGAAACTATACGCTGATTACGTACAATAGCTACTACGCATGCGCAGTAGCTACTGTTTATTAAACTACGTCCGTCTATGGAAGACGGACGTAGTTCTGGATCCGGCCCAATGATCTTTGACTATTGCTGAAGAATTTGGAGGAGGGGTGATATTTTTTGTGAGAACTGGACATTGATGTGCACATATTATACAGCGCTGTTAGGGGATAATTTAATTTGTAACATTTTAGTGTCCCTTACCCTGATCTCAAGGGATATGTTCCTTATGGGCCGTATTCAGAGATCCGTGTCCCGATCAGTCCACACGGACAGAGCAAGGAACACCCACCAAAACCCCAGTCACCCCCCTTGCTAATCCGTGCTCTCAGAGACTTCCGCCTCCATAGACTAGCTGTAACTTTCTGTGCTGAGTTCCATGCATATATGTCCTCCTTCCGTGTGTATCTTGTTAATCGCGCCCACTTTCCATCATTTAAATGCCCCCCCCGCCCGCCCATTATTATATAAATTCTCCCGTACATATTTTCCCGATGTATCCATCCACGTGCGACTCACAGGTCCGTCCGTAAGGCACTTCCGTGTGTATCATCAACGTCAATTGCGTACATAAAGTTACTACACATGAGCAGTTGGAACATACCTAAAAATACACATGGAAATGCCCGGGAAAACGTATCTCTGAATACGGCCCTATCTCTGTAGTTTCGGTTATGGGCAATGGGCCAGACACCGCGCACTTTACGTGCGTTCGGTGGTCACGGGGCTTCCCCGCACCAACCTCTAATCTACATGGCTATCCCCGACCATCGTAAATTGAGGGTCTGCTCCTTGGGCCTGATCCAGAGCTACGGCCGCCGTCGCTAGTACGGCTGCCGTAAGTGTAATGCGCGTGCGTCCATAGTAGCGCCGTAGGGACGCTAGAGGGGACGTCCCCCAGCGTCCCTACGCTGAAGTTAGTGTAGGGAGGCGGGGGGAGGGAGGGTAATGAGGCTGGGAGGGCGGCGTTAACGTACTAATGCCGCCGTCCCAGCGTGTCAACTCTCCCTTACGCCGGCTGAAGTTAGGGTAGCCTTCAGCCGGCGTAAGGGAGAGTTAATACGCTCCTACAAGGGGGAGTGTCGGGCCAGAGCAGCGATGTTACGCTGAGCGCTACAGCGCTCAGTGTAACATCGTAGCTCTGGATCAGGCCCCTTGTGCGTACTTACTATCGTATGTAACTAAGTAATGTATATCTGTAAGCACGCATGCGGAACATCTGGCGCACATACGCAGATGTGCCAAGACAGGGGACTTACGCAAATGACTTGCGTAAGTCCCTTGTTGTACTTAAAGTCAGGATCTGGGCCAATGACCGTTATAGGTCTACCAGCCCTCCCAGCGCTCTCCAGGCCTAATCTATGAGCTCTTTCCATAATGATACATTTTAGTGTGCCAGAAAGAGTCATGGCCATAAGAGGGTCATGTTAAAAAAAAAAGCAATGAGTTTAGAAGGTATGATTTAGGTTAAATAGTTTTTGGGGTTGTTTTTTTTTATTTTAAATTAAATGAAATTAAATTTAAAGTTTTAAAAAGTTCAATTTTCTTTAGATACTAAGAAATGTAAAATGTGTTACCCAAAACAGGCAGAAAAAAAAGGGCCAAATGTACAAATTTCAATGACTATTACAATTCTTTACAATGTAATAATAGTTGATACTGCCAGCTATCATATAAAAGGATAAAATAAATAAATAAACAATAAACAAACAAATAAATCAATCAATCAATATTACTAAAATTTACCAAATTGTTGCCAATCACAACTAAATAATAACATATTTTTGGGTGGCTTCAGCAGGGGACAATTAGGAAAAAAACAAAACGTTTAATAAGGAAAAAAAAGTCTAATCAGCAAAGATTGTTAAAAATGAGAATTGTCAACAGATTTCAATACTATGCAAAAACTATAACTGTGAACCCAAAAAGAACCAACAAAAGTGGCATTTCAACCACTTAGTGGTTGAAGATAGAAAGATAAAAAAAAAAAAAATATATATGAATTTAAAATTTCCCCCAAAAAATTACCCAATTTAGTTATCATTCATTCATTAGTCATTCAATCTTTTTGAGAGGTCTCCTTTACTGGGGTTTTTTCCCCCCAGTGTTCTCAACAGAGCTCTTTTCACATCCTTATTCCGTAGGCTGTAGATTAAAGGGTTAATCATGGGCGTGATAACGGCATACAGTACAGCAAAGACCGGTTCTAGAACATTGGAGTATGCTGATGGGGGCATCATGTACAGACACAGCATGGATGTATAGTAGATAATAACAACAGTGACGTGGGAAGAGCAGGTGGAGAAGGCTTTTATTCTACCGTCCTTAGATTTTATCTGCAAGATGACTCGGATAATTTTTATGTATGATGTCAAACAAAACACAGTAGGGAAAAATCCAAATACCGATAACTCCAAGTAGATGACAATTTTAAAGTCCTCGGCACAGGCGATGTTAATCAGAGCTTTGGCATCACATAAAAATTGGTGTATGACACGTGTATGACAGAAGGACATGTGTGACACTGGAATTGTGAAGACAAGTGAATTCACACTTCCTAATAGCCAAGTGCCCAATACAAGTAAGGTACAGTTTTTCTTATTTAAGATACTGTGATAGTGTAACGGATAACAGATAGCAACATATCGATCATAGGCCATAATAAGAATTAGGATATTCTCTGTGGCGGCAACCGAAACATAAAAATACATCTGTGTGAAGCATTGTATGAAGGATACAGCATTATCTCCAGATAATAACATGTGCAGCAGTTTAGGGACAGTAGTGGTTGTATAACAGATATCTACTAAAGCCAGGTTACAGATAAATACATACATGGGGGTGTGCAATTGAACGTCACTATAGATCACTGCAATTATAATAAAGTTGATGAGCAATCCAAATACATAGCAGAAGAAAAATAAACAGTTCAACCAATTTAAAAAATTAGATTTTAAGGTAAATGGTATCAAATAAAACTCAGTCATATCAGTATAGTTCTCCATGTTACTTTGTAATGTACACATTTATAGAATATTGAACCTCATGGAATAAATATCCTAAAGTCTAAGCTGTGTTTCTTTTCAGGTTGTTTTACTTGGGTAATAGAGGCCAGCACTGTGAACAAAAATGTGACAAAAGAGGCTAAGACTCACGTTTTATGTATAGATAATGACAAATATAAGTATAGAAATACTAATGTGTAGTATGTATTGAAGAAAACAGCTCTTAAAAAGAAATGATAATAAAAATAATCTAAATCAAAAATCTTTTCAAACAGATATAGGAGTCTCATTAATATCTAAAGATAGTTGTCTGACCCTACTGCTTTATCTCTTTTTAATACATTGATTTTTATTTACACATTACACATGAATTGCTTTTTTTCAATAATTTTTTTAATCCCCTTCACAAAAAAAAATTAAAAAAAAATTAAAAAAAAAAATATATATATATAGAATATTTCGGTCTTTTTAAATATTTTTAACAATCTCATTGATATTTCCTATAACTGCTACATTGTATTTTGAGAAAAAGGAAAATTTTGTTGGCTACTTTCAAAAATTTGTTCAGTTATATCTTTAACAATTGAATTCTGAATCTTTATTATTTATATCAAAATCTAATATTAAAGTAATTTTTTAGGGTGGCGTTGTTAAAATTCTGTTATTCTTTCACATGATGAACTGGTATGTTTATGGTACTTACTGTTAATTAAATTCACAACATAATATAGGAAACAAATGTTTAGAATTTTTGTAGTTGTCTTTTTTCTGTTACCCCCAAAACAGTGTGTTACAAAACTTACTGCAGTTTCTAAAAAAAACAGTCTACAAAATGTCTCCATTACAGCAAAACATCAGTTACGGTAACATTTTCCTAAAATCACAACTCACCTGCAGATCAGCTTTAAACATAAGACTACAAAGGTGATTATTTTATAATGCCCGAATCCCTATACAATACATAATTAAGAGTCTTCTATAGAGAGTAATAGAAAATGAAATAATTGCATCACCCTTTTAGTCTGCCATGAGATTTCATTAATATTTGTTTTTTCTTCTTTAATTAAGAAATGTGTTTGTTTTATTGTTAAATTGTATTTATAAAAAAATTCATACTTTTTAACAGATAGTAATAATTTTTTTTCCAATTTTTTTGTCTTTCTCTAATATTTAACTTTTATAAAAATAAATAAATAAAACTTTTATTAAAAAATTTTTTTTATGAATGGACCTTTTCTAGAGATTTGATTTGCCTGTGATTAGACCCCTTACCAATAGATGCAGCGCAGGATGTACTTTCCAGGCATCTGAGCATTTTCCAGGCAACTTAACCACTTCTGCTCATATGGACGGGCTTCCTATAGACAGTCAGAGGGGCTGTCTTAATTTTCAGACTCACGCACAGAAAATGGCAGCGGTGCACAATTTGGATCAGAGCGCACTGGACCGGATCCACAGGTCCGTTTGTTAGATGACTTATGCACACAAAGTGCATGAGTGGCCTGTTTTGACTGGAGGGTGCATGTGAACCCCTCCAATCCATCCTCAATGCTGCCTCCAGGCCCATCTAGCACTGTCTTCACACTGCTTCAGACTCTCCTTTATACAGTGGCAGATCTATATATTTGGTTCCCTAAAGCTTGAATTGTTATGGGGGCCCATTTGCAACCAGCAACAATAAGGCAACACCCAACAAGGTCCAAGGGCCCAAATGGCTGAGCATGGGGTGGTGGGTAGAGTCCTTAAAAATGGGCCATATAGTGAGCCCCTTCCCACCAGCAATGAGGTCTGGGTAACGACTGTTATCTTCTTCATTGCACACAGTGACAGCAGCCTCTATTCTGTGCCTGGCTAAATCATAAGAGCCTTCCTCTGGTTGAAGCTGTAGGTAGAGGTCCGGATTCATAACTCCGTACTTGTGCGACATACGTCCTTAATTTACCGATAGTAGCTACTACGTATGCATAGCAACTTTTTTACGCAATCTATGTAACAAAACGATACATAGATTGCGTAAAATAGTTACTATACGTAGTAGTTACTATTGGTAAATAAAGAATGTATGTCACACAATTACAGAGTTGTGAATCCAGCCCAGAGTGTCTGCCGGCCACTACTGATCAGCGGGGTTTCTGGGTACTCACAAAACGCCCCCCTGCATAGAGCATACTCTATGGTCAATATTAAGTACTTCAACCCGTTGGCTTATGATTCTATCACTAAAATAACTTTATTGTAATAATGCACACTTAAAAAACCATAATAGATTTGGTTGAAAAATGCACTCTTTAAAAAAGAATGGGTTAAAAATAAAGTTTGTTCAGGGCTCCTCTGGGATTAGGGGCCCTCAAGTATAAGCATCTTCAGTTTCATAGTAGATCCGCCACTGCCTTAATATCAAGCCCTACATTGGCTTCCTATACCCTTTAGATCTATCTTTAAGCTTCTCCAACATTATAGGCCATCTCCTCCAGCACTGCACCCTACCTCTCCTCCATCCATGCTCCATCCCACCCCCATCGATCAGCACCAACCACAGCATTTCCTCTTCCCTGCCTATCACTACTTCTCATGCCTGAGTCCAATATTTCTCCTGTGCTGCTCCGCTTGAATGGACTGGAATGGTCTCCCTCCTTCAGTCAGACTTTCCTCCATTCTTACAGGCCTTTAAGCGTTTCCTCTAAATGCACCATCTCAGGCATGTCTACCCCTCCAGCACTTAACTCCTCCTCCTTCTCACTGCTCCAACCGCTCCCGCCAGCTTTCCTAGTCCTCCCCTTTCCTCCTGTCTCCTGTTTGTCCACCCTGCTTTGAGCCTCACGGCAACCATGTCTCTCACTTGCCCTCTTCATTCTTCGTTCCTTCTCCTTTTCCTCATTATTGCCATGGTATTACCAGTATTTTGGATTTTGTTACCTTGTTAGTCATTTTAATATATTGATCATTTTTGCCCTGTATTTACTACTATATCTCTGTATTACTTTGCACAGCGCTGCGGACACCAGCACCCTATAAAGATAATAATGGCCCTGATCCAAACTTATGATCATTTTACAAACACAAGTGTACCTAAATGACACACTACTAAGGATAATGCACCCCCCTCACATACATAACTTAGATGACTTATGTGTTCAGAACATTTCCTTTTCTGGTCATACGTAATGGCTTATTATAAGTAACTGCCTAACCCATAGTGTACAATATAACGCCTCCCCCCACCCATAATGCATATATTCAGCCAGGTGTAGTGATGTCACACCCTTTCACACAGATCTCTGATTGTACGTAAACAAGTTACATACAAACAGTGTTCTGATGCGTGACATCTGGCACATTTGCGCAGTGCGCCTCCGCAGTACGTGTAAATCGGACGCCAGGCCCAATAATTGTATGTAGGTTAGTGTCAGATGCTGTTGAACTTCAAGGCTATTGCTTTCATAAAGGCCAGTAAGCCCTAAGTTTGCTATCTCTGTTTATTACATATACTCATATACATATTACATATACCCATATTACATATGCTCATATACATATTACATATACTCATATACATATCACATATACTTATATACATATTACATATGCTCATATACATATTACATATACTCATATACATATTACATATACTTATATACATATTACATATACTCATATACATATTACATATGCTCATATACATATTACATATACTCATATACATATTACATATGCTCATATACTTACAGTATTACATATACTCATATACGTATTACATATACTCATATACATATTACATATGCTCATATACATATTACATATACATATTACATATACTCATATACGTATTACATATACTCATATACATGTTACATATGCTCATATACTTAATACATATACATATTACATATACTCATATACGTATTACATATACTCATATACTTATTACATATGCTCATATACTTATTACATATATATATTACATATACTCATATACATATTGCATATACTCATATACATATTACATATACTCATATACATATTACATATACTCATATACATATTACATATACTCATATACATATTACATATACTCATATACATATTACATATACTCATATACATATTACATATACTCATATACATATTACATATACTCATATACATATTACATATACTCATATACATATTACATATACTCATATACATATTACATATACTCATATACATATTACATATACTCATATACATATTACATATACTCATATACATATTACATATACTCATATACATATTACATATACTCATATACATATTACATATACTCATATACATATTACATATACTCATATACATATTACATATACTCATATACATATTACATATACTCATATACATATTACATATACTCATATACATATTACATATACTCATATACATATTACATATACTCATATACATATTACATATACTCATATACATATTACATATACTCATATACATATTACATATACTCATATACATATTACATATACTCATATACATATTACATATACTCATATACATATTACATATACTCATATACATATTACATATACTCATATACATATTACATATACTCATATACATATTACATATACTCATATACTTATTACATATATATATTACATATACTCATATACATATTACATATACTCATATACATATTACATATACTCATATACATATTACATATACTCATATACATATTACATATACTCATATACATATTACATATACTCATATACATATTACATATACTCATATACATATTACATATACTCATATACATATTACATATACTCATATACATATTACATATACTCATATACATATTACATATACTCATATACATATTACATATACTCATATACATATTACATATACCCATATACATATTACATATACTCATATACATATTACATATACCCATATACATATTACATATACCCATATACATATTACATATACTCATATACATATTACATATACCCATATACATATTACATATACCCATATACATATTACATATACTCATATACATATTACATATACCCATATACATATTACATATACCCATATACATATTACATATACTCATATACATATTACATATACCCATATACATATTACATATACCCATATACATATTACATATACTCATATACATATTACATATACCCATATACATATTACATATACCCATATACATATTACATATACTCATATACATATTACATATACCCATATACATATTACATATACCCATATACATATTACATATACTCATATACATATTACATATACCCATATACATATTACATATACCCATATACATATTACATATACTCATATAC
Organism: Limnodynastes dumerilii; assembly: GCA_011038615.1. Taxonomy (NCBI): domain Eukaryota; kingdom Metazoa; phylum Chordata; class Amphibia; order Anura; family Limnodynastidae; genus Limnodynastes; species Limnodynastes dumerilii. The sequence goes on from WWET01000297.1 coordinate 254,644, forward strand.
ATATTACATATACCCATATACATATTACATATACCCATATACATATTACATATACTCATATACATATTACATATACCCATATACATATTACATATACCCATATACATATTACATATACTCATATACATATTACATATACCCATATACATATTACATATACCCATATACATATTACATATACTCATATACATATTACATATACCCATATACATATTACATATACCCATATACATATTACATATACTCATATACATATTACATATACCCATATACATATTACATATACCCATATACATATTACATATACTCATATACATATTACATATACCCATATACATATTACATATACCCATATACATATTACATATACTCATATACATATTACATATACCCATATACATATTACATATACCCATATACATATTACATATACTCATATACATATTACATATACCCATATACATATTACATATACCCATATACATATTACATATACTCATATACATATTACATATACCCATATACATATTACATATACCCATATACATATTACATATACTCATATACATATTACATATACCCATATACATATTACATATACCCATATACATATTACATATACTCATATACATATTACATATACCCATATACATATTACATATACCCATATACATATTACATATACTCATATACATATTACATATACCCATATACATATTACATATACCCATATACATATTACATATACTCATATACATATTACATATACCCATATACATATTACATATACCCATATACATATTACATATACTCATATACATATTACATATACCCATATACATATTACATATACCCATATACATATTACATATACTCATATACATATTACATATACCCATATACATATTACATATACCCATATACATATTACATATACTCATATACATATTACATATACCCATATACATATTACATATACCCATATACATATTACATATACTCATATACATATTACATATACCCATATACATATTACATATACCCATATACATATTACATATACTCATATACATATTACATATACCCATATACATATTACATATACCCATATACATATTACATATACTCATATACATATTACATATACCCATATACATATTACATATACCCATATACATATTACATATACTCATATACATATTACATATACCCATATACATATTACATATACCCATATACATATTACATATACTCATATACATATTACATATACCCATATACATATTACATATACCCATATACATATTACATATACTCATATACATATTACATATACCCATATACATATTACATATACCCATATACATATTACATATACTCATATACATATTACATATACCCATATACATATTACATATACCCATATACATATTACATATACTCATATACATATTACATATACCCATATACATATTACATATACCCATATACATATTACATATACTCATATACATATTACATATACCCATATACATATTACATATACCCATATACATATTACATATACTCATATACATATTACATATACCCATATACATATTACATATACCCATATACATATTACATATACTCATATACATATTACATATACCCATATACATATTACATATACCCATATACATATTACATATACTCATATACATATTACATATACCCATATACATATTACATATACCCATATACATATTACATATACTCATATACATATTACATATACCCATATACATATTACATATACCCATATACATATTACATATACTCATATACATATTACATATACCCATATACATATTACATATACCCATATACATATTACATATACTCATATACATATTACATATACCCATATACATATTACATATACCCATATACATATTACATATACTCATATACATATTACATATACCCATATACATATTACATATACCCATATACATATTACATATACTCATATACATATTACATATACCCATATACATATTACATATACCCATATACATATTACATATACTCATATACATATTACATATACCCATATACATATTACATATACCCATATACATATTACATATACTCATATACATATTACATATACCCATATACATATTACATATACCCATATACATATTACATATACTCATATACATATTACATATACCCATATACATATTACATATACCCATATACATATTACATATACTCATATACATATTACATATACCCATATACATATTACATATACCCATATACATATTACATATACTCATATACATATTACATATACCCATATACATATTACATATGTTGTACAAGCATCAGCATGCCCTGTTGGGGCACAACATAGGGCAGCGTTAAAAATCCGCACCTCTCATAGGTGCGGATTTTTATTGTTAAAAAACCAGCGTATTTTTAACGAAAAAAAAGAATTGAATAAGAAAAAAAATAACGCCAGTAAATTTAAAAAAAATGCGTTAAAAATACGCCGGCGAAGGCTTTTTTTCTAACTAAATCGGGCCCCCAGAGTTTGAAAATAAGAGCAAATCTGTTGGAAAGTTACACCTTGGCAAAACCACACTGTATTTTCAGGAGGATTCAAATAAATGTTATTCTTTGCATGCAGGAAGAATCTAGACTTGATTAGGAAACATCACCTTTCAGCTCTCAGACGGCTTCCCCTGCAATTCAACGTGGTTCTGCCCAGGTGTAACTTTTCACCTGTTTATCCTCTTATTTTCAGACTCTGGATCTGGTCCGACCCAAGCGCAATTTTGTATCCTATTTGCTTATTGCAGTAATCAAATCCCCAAAAACCTCCAAGATATAAAAAAAAAGGAGTACTATCACAACCATAGAACAGTTCAAGTAACATAAATATGCTGCCATTTAATAGAGAGATCATTACTCACCACAATACAGCAAAGAAGACTGGAAAGGAAGGAGTGACACTTATATAGTGTGTGGATCTTTATGTTGTTTAATAAAAAACTTTACTATAGGGAGTAGAAGAAATTAGGGAATGAGTTCACCCTTAAGGTTTTGTCTTTTGTTTATTAAGGTTTTAAAACAACCAAAACTTCTTTGAACTATTTCTCTTTTATTCAATTTTGATTATTTTAGGAAAGATTGTGTTTGGTTTTAACATTTACAACAACGTTACTGTATTGTTATTTATTTGAACTTTCTTGCAATAAGAGATGTCATTGAAAAGAGTGGAAGTCTTGTCTGACTGCTCAAGCACAACTGGCACGGGGTTTTTTGAAAATGCCTAAGACCAGAGCCGGCCCTAGCTATAGGCAGTATAGGTGAGTAGCATATACCGTATTCTTGTTAGGGGGGGGCACCCCAGGGCAGAAAAGGAAATCCAGCACATGTGTAGCAGCTCCCCACCCTTGTAAAGCAGAGCGGTGCTGATAAACCATTGTACCTCCACTGTGATCCTCTAATAGCAGTGTTGATTTTCTACTAGGGGGCACCAACAAAATCTTGCCTAGGGCACCAAATTGTCAAGGGCCGGCCCTGCCTAAGACCGTCCTACTGCAGTCAATGCAAAAGTATCTGGCCCAGATTCACAAGACTGTACGTGTTGTACATACGATCTTAAAGTACTGATAGCAGCGACTACACATACGTAGTAACTATTTTACATAATCTACCTATTGTTTTGTTATGTAGATTGCATATATGCAGTCTTAAAACTACTATCGGTATTTTAAGACCATATGTGCAACACGTGAGGTGTTGTGAATCCGGGCCTTCCTTCCCATAGATGTGTGTGTGTGTGTGAGTGTGTGTGTGTGTGTGTGTGTGTGTGTGATATTGTAACTTACTAACCAGCCCAGTTATTTTTCTGCTTGAAGACAAAAAAGGAAGCATCCTACAACAAAACTTTATGCAGACAAAACGCATTCCACAAACCCCACTATATTTTGCTTGTTTTTCTTCCTGTGCCCCAAGTTAGCGTGAGATCAGTGAAGTCCAAATCCATCCAATTGACATATTCAGACAACACAGACCTTTGATCACAGTGACGGAGGAGCTTCCATTCCGGATCAACACTAAATTCCATACGGGCGAGGAATGGCCACTCCACTCACGCGTACTCAGGTCCCTACCTTAACATTTTCAGACCGTCTCCGTGTAACATAGGGGCAGGATGGAAATGTAGAGCTGAAGTCAACCCTTATTTCTCTGCCGTACAGTCTGGTGGCCTTCCATGCATTGCGATGTAGAGAAATTTGTAGCAGCCTGTTCAGTTCGCGCTACTAATAAGTCTCCCAGGTCAGCACCCATAGGTCCTCTTCAACCATTATTCCGTTCCCAGGAGACCTTGGTCACATCTCTCCATGGATTTCATTACTAACCTTCCGGAGTCTGTAGGTTGTACGGTCATCTGGTCATAGTTGTCCTATTTAGTAACTTAGTTCCTTTATCAAGTTTACCATGTGCCAAAACCTTAGCCAATTTGTTTATTCTTCATGTTTTTCATCTCCATGGTTTACCTGAAGATATCGTGTCTGATCGTGGGCCGCAATTTATCGTTCAGTTTTGGAGGTCTTTTTGCAAAAATCTCGGTGTACACATCAGCCTTTCCTCAGGATACCATCCCCAAACTAATGGGCAAACTGAGCGGGTCAACCAGGTACTGGAGCAATATCTTTGTTGATATTCTTCCCGCCTTCAAGATGACTGGAGTCCCAAACTACCCTGGGCGGAATTCTCTTACAATAACTCTGCACATTCTGCTACTAAAATATCTCCATTTTATTGTGTGTTGGGCCATCACCCTAGAGCCGCCTCACTGGTATCTGACAGTTCTTCTTCATGTCCAGAAACCCTAAACACTGTCAGGCATCTCAAATCTGTTTGGAAAAAGGTCAGGTCCTTGATTTGTCAAACCGTACTCTGAACCAAGAACAGGGTGGATGGTCGCAGGCTTACTTGCTCCCTTAGAGTTAGGGAGTATGGTTATCAACCAATAAATCTTCGTATCCGCGAGCCTTCCAGGAAATTAGATTTATTGGGCCGTTTCAGATCATCAAAAAAATCAACCAAGTAGCATTTAGACTCAAACTTCCTTCTTAAGATTCCCAATCCCTTTCATTCTTCTCTCCTTAAACCCTTTCACACTTCCAAGAAATTTCCTGGATCTGTTCATTCCCGGCCACCACCAGTCACTGTGCAGGACCACGAAGAGTATCAAACTGAGTCGATCCTTGACTCCAGAAAAGTTAGTGGACACTTATTTTATCTACTTCATTGGAAGTGTAATAGCCCGGAAGAAAGGGAATGGGTCAATGCGTCCTGGTGCTCTCCTAGCAACAGGACAAACTTCAATCAGCAATTTGGCGCGCTCCAGCTCCCCATTCATTGGTCCCTCTTTCTTTAAAGCCCAGGCAGCTACTGCAGGTAGTTGCCGGTTATAGCCTCTTGCTGCCCGTGCTTTTCACTCTCTCTCTCTCTCCTTGCTTCTTGTCTCTTGCTTCTAGCTTTGCTCTTTGCCTTGTGCCTTTTTGCCTTGTGCCTCTGGCCTTGTGCTCTCTCTCCTTTTGACTCCTGAGTGCCCTGTTCTTCGTTAACCCTTGAGTTCCTTTTGTTCCCCGTCCTTGCCCTGCTCCTTGCCTCTGTTTGCCTGTCAGTGTCTTGGTGTGTTTCTGTGAGTCTCTCACTGTTTATCCGTTGTCTTGGTGATTTTCCCATGGGGATCCCTTTCTTTCCCGTCTGTCTCTGTGTTCTTACCCACACACATAGGAGTTGTCCGCCGAGGGCCGCGACCTGCTTCTCTTCTGCAGCCCAGACTGTCCCCACCATTAGGGGCTTCAGTGAACTCCAGATTGAGGTTAGACTCCGCGCCCTGGTGAGCAGTCTCCTAACATTTACATATCAATCTACTATCCCTCCTGGGATACCATATGCAATTTACTGACCCTCATTTGATGCCACATATTCTTTACTAACTTTCATGACTATACTGTACCTCCCGAGGAAGAATTTGCTGTAAGTTGACCATCTATTAGGAATATTATAAAGAAAAAAGTGCTGGTTGTTTATTGCTCTTGCCAAGAACAGCACAATTGGGTTTCAGTCTGGGTAGCTTGTGTTTTTATTTACCTATTAAAAACCTAATACATTGTTAAATAAGTAAACATTTCTAGTAGATACTAAGGGCTAGATTTACTAATCAGATTCTAGCTGACATTCTCTAGTATGTAATAGGAAGATGAGAGCTAGACTCTGATTGGTTGCTATGGGCAACATCTCCACTTTACCTTTTAAGAAGTTTAGTAAATCTAGCCCTAAGACTTGATTGGCATAAGGTTATTATTATTATCATTATTAGCGTTTATTTAGAAGGCACCACAAGGTGTCCGCAGCGCCGTACAAAATACAACAACAAAACACATTACAGACATACAGGGAAGGTATGGACCGCATAGTACAAAATAAAATACGGTATAAATATAAAATATGTAGTAATATATATAGGTTACAAATATGCAGACAGCATCATCTTGTTTTCCATGTGCATGTTCTGGTCTGGTAGTGTGCATACACTATGTGTGAATATACAATCAAAAGAGAGACTGGTCATATGAGCATATGCAATGTGGCTTATTATCTCTTTCAGAGCAGTGTGAAAAAGAAAGCATGCTCTCTGCTGCAAAACATCCTGTTGACTAACCTAACTCTAACTCTAATAATGTAGGAAAATGCAATTAGTCTCCAGTTCTCCATTAGACTTTTAGTGACACCATTGTAAATAGAAGGTGCTTGATTGTATTACATAGTAGTATGAAAACTGGGGTTGAACATAAAATGCAAATCTATAAAATTGCAGCAAAGGTCATTATTATACTTTTAATATTAACAAAGATATGCAAACAAATGAATTCCGCCCCTATGTAACATCACCAATGACGTCACATGGGGCAGGACCCCGCGGCTGTGTCCAGGGCCGTACATTTTCTGAGGGTGGCCCTGCAAGAAGCAGAAGCAGGTGGTTATAGAGTGTATATTAGAGGTAAACTGCCATTCAACGGGACTGACAGCACAAATATTCATTATTTTACATAAAAAACGTAAGAGAATAGGAAAAGAAAGAAGAAAAGGGGAGATGGAAAAATAAGAAGAGAAGAGGCAGAGAAATAAAAGAGGGAAGAATGAGAAATGAAATAGTGTAAGAAAGGAAGGTGGGAAGAGGATAGTTGTCTCAACAGCCAAGGGGAGAAACAATCCCAGGATAAAGGTAAACATGGGGTGTAAGGGAAATATATTTTAGATAGAACCCAGGAGTGAACGGTTACAATAGGCCTGATCTAGACCTACACCCGCTACCATAGTTACGGCGGGTGTACGTGTAAGATCGGCTGTTTAGCCGATCTGCGCCTGCGCTGGGCATATGTTGACTGGCGCAGTTAGGGAAAATCTGTAGCCAGGATCGGGAGTCCCTAACTGTAGCGTAGATACGGTTGAGGGGCTTTTATTCGCCGTAACTACGCTACAGTTATGGAAGGAAGGCGGGGGGGGGGTAGGGAAATGAGGCAGGGAGGGCAGGCTTAGCTAGTTACGCTCAGGTCCGAGCGTAATTATACTCTTGTTAAGCCGGCTGAAGTTAGGGTAGCCTTCAGCTGATGTAACAGAGTGTATTTGCGCCCGGACCGGGGGTAGTGTCGGGGAGTGCATAGATGTTACGCTGAATGTCAACCTCCAAGGAGATCCTCAAACCTGGGCCTGCAGCCTCTCTCAGGAACATCCTGCTAAGATGACAGTGGAAGCTTTCTTCAAGGCCTTGGGACTCCTTTACGATGACCCTGATCGCATGGCTACTGCAGAAGCCAAGATTAGAACCATCCATCAGGGACGTCGCACTACAGCGTTTCGTTGCTGGGCTACCGACTGCCAATGGAACGACCCTGCCCTCTGGAGTCAGTTCCGGGCAGGTCTCTCCGAACAGCTTAAAGATGCCCTGATGCAGTTTCCTACTCCAGCGAACCTAGGTGATTTGATGCTGCTAGCTATAAAGGCAGATCGTCGATTGCGGGAACGTCGCACTGAACAGGACTCATTCCAGACTACTCCCTCGGTCTACACGCCCCCAGCTCCTCCTATGGATGAGGAACCGATGCAACTGGGATCTTTCAGATTATCTCATCACGTATCCTGGAAGGAGCTTCCCACACCTATCATGGCCTGTGATCTCAACGGCCAACCGCTCTCCGTAGGCTGCATTACCAGGTCCACTGAAGCTCTACATCTCACCGTTGGCGTATGCCATTCAGAGGAAATAGAGTTTCTTCTTATCCACTGCCCGTCGGCCCCTCTCATCTTGGGGCACCCATGGCTGTTAAAACATAATCCTCAAATCGACTGGACCAAAGGGGATATTATTCGCTGGAGTGAGTCGTGTGCCATCTCCTGTCTTACCTTGCCTGTCCATAATATCCAGATCCCTGAATACAGACTCCCTCCTCAGTATTCCTGTTATCTTGATGTCTTTTCCAAACAATCTGCAGAAGTTCTATCTCCTCACAGGTCATATGACTGTGCGATCGAGTTGGTCCCTGGGGCAAAATTGACCAAAGGTCGGTTATTTTCATTATCCCATCCAGAAACTGAGGCTGTGGATGAATATATCAAGGACAGCCTGGCCAGAGGTTTTATCCGTCCATCCAAATCCCCTGTAGGAGCTGGAGTTTTCTTTGTGCAGAAGAAGGACGGAACCCTGAGACCTTGTATTGATTATCGTGGCCTAAACAAAGTGACTGTTCGTAATTCCTATACTGCCTCTTATCTCGGATTTGTTCGATCTCTATAATCTCATCCGAATTTGTGAGGGGGACAAATAGAAAACAGCGTTAAACACACACACTCAGCCACTACAAATATCTGGTCATGCCATTCGGACTCTGCAATGCCCCGGCTGTATTTCAGGATTTCATCAATGATGTTCTTCGGGACTTTCTTGGCAAATTCGTAGTGGTCTATTTAGATGACATCCTGATATTCTCTCCTTCACTACATCTACATGTAGCATGTGGCTCACGTTTTGTCTCGTCTCCGGGAGAACTTTCTGTTAGCCAAGCTTGAAAAATGCGAATTTGAAATATCACAAGTAGTGTTCCTCGGGTACATTATTTCTCCTTCTTGCTACTGTTTAGTTTTTAAAATGGACCCCGACAAGGTCAGGGCCATCCTGGAGTGGACTCAACCAGCTGATCTCAAAGCTGTACAACGCTTCCAAGGCTTCGCCAACTATTATAGACGCTTTGTCAAGAACTTGTCTATTCTGATGTCTCCTATCACAGACTTGTGTAAGAAGAAAATTGGGGTCGATCTGCAGTTGAGGCCTTTCATAAGCTCAAACAAGTGTTTATTTCAGCTCCCATCTTACGTCATCCTCGTCCTGAATTACTCTTCATGGTAGAAGTTGACGCATCGGATGTGGGCGCAGGAGCCGTTCTTTCACAGAAAGACTCAGAGGACTCTAGACTTCCATCCATGTGCTTTGTTTTCTAAAAAATTCTCCAATGCGGAAAGGAACTATGACGTCAGCAATAGGGAACTGTTGGCCATCAAAATGGTCTTTGAAGAATGGCGGAACTGGTTGGAGGGGGCTGTTCACATGGTTACTGTATTGACTGATCACAAAAACCTTGCCTTCATAGAATCAGCTAAGAGACTCAATCCTAGACAGGCCGGATGGGCATTATTCTTTACCCGTTTTCACTTCGTGATTACCTACCGGCCTGGATCATTAAATAAGAAGGCAGATGCCCTTTCACGTTCATTTCTTCATAAGCATGACCCCCCTATTGTCCATTGTCCCCAAATCTGTCATAATTGCCGGACTCACACAAGACCTCCATGTTCGTATCCAACAGATGCAAGACCAAGCTGCTCCTCAGAAACCGTCTCACCGGCTGTTTGTTCCTACCAGTCTAATCAAATCATTTATCACAAAGTGTCATTCCAACAGATCATCCTGGTAGAAAGAAAAAGTAGGAGCTTCTCTCCCATACGGTCTGGTGGCCTTCCATGCACCGCGATGTAGAGAAATTTGTAGCAGCCTGTTCAGTTTGCACTACTAATAAGTCTCCCAGGTCAGCACCCATAGGTCCTCTTCAACCATTATCCGTTCCCAGGAGACCTTGGTCACATCTCTCCATGGACTTTGGCCCTGATTCAGAGATTGAAAATAAAAACTTAAAGTTACACATGGGCTAAACCATGTTGATTTCAGGGGGAGTCAAGTTAATTTTATTCTATGCATGCAGGGTGAATGCTTTGCTTTTACTTATTGCACACAGATACCTGATCAGCTTCACTTTTAAACTGCTAATTAGACTTGAGCTGGGAAACATCACCTTTTAACTATAATACTGTTGCAACAAATGAAATTTGACTCCCCTGAAATCAACATGGTTTAGCCCAGGTGTAACTTTAAGTTATTATTTTCAATCTCTGAATCAGGGCCTTCATTACTAACCTTCTGGAGTATGTAGGTTGTACGGTCATCTGGGTCATAGTTATCCTATTAAGTAAGATGGCCCACTTTGTTCCTTTATCAAGTTTACCATGTGCTAAAACCTTAGCCAATTGTTTATTCTTCATGTTTTTCATCTCTATGGTTTACCTGAAGATATCGTGTCTGATCGTGGGCCGCAATTTATCGCTCAGTTTTGGAGGTCTTTTTGCAAAAATCTCCGTGTGCACATCAGCCTTTCCTCAGGATACCATCCCCAAACTAATGGGCAAACTGAGTGGGTCAACCAGGTACTGGAGCAATATCTTTGTTGCTATTCTTCCCGCCTTCAAGATGACTCGAATCCCAAACTACCCTGGGAATTCTCTTACAACAACTCTGCACATTCTGCTACTAAAATATCTCCATTTTATTGTGTGTTGGGCCATCACCCTAGAGCCGCCTCACTGGTATCTGACAGTTCTTCTTCATGTCCAGAAATCCTAGACATTGTCAGGCATCTCAAATCTGTTTGGAAAAAGGTCAGGTCCTCGATTTGTCAAACCGTACTCTGAACCAAGAACAGGGTGGATGGTCGCAGGCTTACTTTCTTTCTTAGAGTTGGGGAGTATGGTTATCAACCAATAAATCTTCGTATCCACCAGCCTTCCAGGAAATTAGGACCTTGCTTTATTGGGCCGTTTCAGATCATCAAAAAAATCAACCAAGTAGCATTTAGACTCAAACTTCCTTTTTAAGATTCCCAATCCCTTTCATTCTTCTCTCCTCAAACCCTTTCACACTTCCAAGAAATTTCCTGGATCTGTTCATTCCTGACCACCACCAGTCCCTGTGCAGGACCACGAAGAGTATCAAATTGAGTCCATCCTTGACTCCAGAAGAGTTAGTGGACACTTATTTTATCTACTTCATTGGAAGAGTAATAGCCCGGAAGAAAGGGAATGGGTCAGTGAGAAAGGTATTCATGCTGAGGACCTCATCAGAAAATTTCACAGTAGATTTCCCTTGAAACCAGGTCCTAGGGGCTCCTTGGCTCCTCGTCAAGGGGGGATACTGTTACATGCAACCGCTCCCGCATCGGGCAGCGTGTAACAGAGTTTTAATTGTGCCAGGTCCTGCCCCTACCTCTGAGCTAGTTACACACCGTCATCTGCCTCAGACGGCATGTAACATTAGTCACCGCTCCTCTCTGTTTTCCTACGGCTTCGGATCCAGCGGCGATTTCCGACGCACACCGCACACTTCTTCATGGGCGCCGCTATCTCAGCCATTGCCCAGCAACTAGGTCACGAGCCAATCAGTTTAGGAGGCGTTCCTGGCTTCCCTGCAATGCGTCCCGGTGCTCTCCTAGCAACAGGACAAACTTCAATCAGCAATTTGGCGCGCTCCAGCTCCCCATTCATTGGTCCCTCTTTCTTTAAAGCCCAGGCAGCTACTGCAGGTAGTTGCCGGTTATAGCCTCTTGCTGCCCATGCTTTTCACTCTCTCTCTCCTTGCTTCTTGTCTCTTGCTTCTAGCTTTGATCTTTGCCTTGTGCCTCTTGCATTTTGCTCTCTCTCTATCTCTCTCTCTCTCTCTCTCTCCTTTTGACTCCTGAGTGCCCTGAGGCTGCGACCTGCCTCTCTTCTGCAGCCCAGAGTGTCCCCACCATTAGGGTCTCCAGTGAACACCAGATTGAGGTTAGACTCCGCACCCTGGTGAGCTGTCTCCTAACAGGGACCGAGGTGTTTGGGTAGTCATTGGAGGTAATGTACTGGTTGGTCCTCTAAATATATATATACATACAGACAGAAGGCAGTTGGTTTATAAGGCCCAAGGTGGTAACAGGCAGGGGATCAGAGCACACACACACCAGGAACACAGGATAACAACTAATGACCAGCAAGGTCCTATTTTTTCAGGTTGGGAAGCTAATTCATTTAGGGTCCAACAGCAGCCCCTATGGGAAGTGGTTCCTAAACTGTGCGCCGCAGCTCCCTGGAGTGCCGTGGAATGTTTCTATTTTCTCTTCTATTCTATTTTTGTCTTAGGGGTGCCTTGAAAAAAGAGACCTTAAGGGTGCCTCGAACTGAGAAAGTTTGGGAACCACTGCCCTAGGGGCAGGTCAAGATAATGTCCATGATACACACAAAAGTCTAAGACTTCCCCTAGGGGTGAGAGAGGATATTACACATCCACAAGATGTAACATGCGGTCGGAGCTATGACTGCAGCACCGGCAGAGTTCTGGATCCTGTCCAAGGTAGTCTGGAAACGACTCTATGCACTGTGTTATATCTATGCTAGTTAAAAGTCCATCAAAATAACAGACAAAAAATAAGAGTAAGATCACAATCGCTTCCCACTTATTGTTTCGGCCATGATACACTCACATCCACAACCTGTGTATTCCCCTCTCCTGCCACTGGCCAGTGTACATTCCCCTGTTGCCCATTTATAAAGATGAGAAGTAGTGTTAGCCTTTAATATAATAGATTTAGCATTTAGTAATGAACAGCTGTAGTGTTAGATATGAAAATAAGAAATAAGAATATTTAATTGAATTTTATTTTTATATTTATTTTTTTTAATTTTTTTTTAGTATGGATGATGCAATTCCAGACGGCATCATTTCCCTGCAGGTCAGAGTTTCTCTAATGTGTGGCATTGTGCGGAGATTACCAGCATATAAATAACCTTCTGAATTCTCAATATTCTGTCCTGTCAGGGGCAACGTTACAGGTCCCTCCTGGTATATTACTGCAGTGGATGCAAATATTAAGGTAAGAGCATAACTCTGCTTCACTGGAAAGATTTACCATTATAACAAGAGGCCTCTTTAATGTAATGTAAAATCATTTCTAGTTGCAACTCCGCAGCTCGAGATCAGAATCGGCCGTACCTGCGCGCTCTTCATATCTCAGCATGAGTAGAAAATCATGCAGAGAAACGTCAGCTGGGAACCACTTACCTCTAGATCGGGCGCAGAATCTTGGTACGTATTTTTACGATCAGTTAAACTGCGCACGCCTTGAACCCAAATACACGCACGGAAATGGCCGACTGATTCACAAACACAAGTAGGAGTGCCTTGCGTAAACTAACATATGCATGGGAAAAGTTAAGGTAGCCCTCGACCACTCGAAAGTGGATAAACCGTATTGTTTAGGTGTGAGGCCATGCATCTTCCCTTACTTAGTTGAGGCCACATCTGCTGTGTGTTTATTACCTATAGATGTGTTTTTTTTAAAATGAAACAAATAAAGGCTAGTTTTAAAATCCTATACTGAATTTACATTTTGTGCAAGAATTTAACTTTGTAAAGATGCCATTATTTGTTTTAATTTTTTTAGATTATTTTTCCCTTTAAATTTTGTGGCCAAACACCATTACATTTACTTATTTAACTGTGTTGGTTGTTTGTGTTGTTTAACTTCTTTAAATGTGAATTTTAAAAGGTTTATGAAACTCTATATGCAGTGGATCATTGAATTTATAACTTCATACCGTGTGCATTTATGTGTTTTGTTAATTATGTCTTATGATTATTTCTATTTAAAGTTGTATTTTGAAGGCTATTATTTTAACATATGTTATTGGGAGTACTTTCTGTTTTTAAAACAGTAAGAAAAAGGTACTTTTCATTATCATAATCAGTGAGTTTAGTTATGTGTCTATGAATCATAAGCAATTTAGAACACTTAAACACACGGCCGATTCACAGATTTCATTAGGAGGTCTGTGCGTAATATCTCTATCGCGCATGCGTAAAATCACAAAAAAAAAGATGCGCACAGCCTGCATATATTTATGCACGTTATTAAGTGTGAATCCGGTCCTTGATTAAGCACTTACGCATAATCCTTCAGTACGGACCAGTCCCAATTTCCGTGGGGCGGGTGCGTAAAATTATGGGAGGGTCCAGAAATGCCGTATGCATGAAAGGAGTGAACTGCCATGGAACGTACAGTATATAGGATCGCACTGTTGTCATTTCACTTCCGCTGAGGAGGAGTTACGCTTGCGCTGCGTACTTATGGGTCCGGTCCAGAAAAGTGTTTTACATTTAAAAAAACATTTCTTTTAGAGCAGCAGGAAAATATTAATGGAGAATCAGACATCGGTGAGTTATTTTTACATTTTGGCATTTTCTGAGAATCCAACAAGCAAGACATTTATTTGCGGGTTGTTTTTCGTGGTATATCTGGTTGGCGTCCTGGTAAACTTTTCTATTATCCTTGTTATATACCTGGATTCCCATCTACATCACCCCATGTATCTCTTCATCTGTAATCTGTCATTTGTAGACATATTATACACAACCGTCACGGTCCCTAAATTTCTCTACATCTTGTTGTCAGGAGATAATATGGTCTCTGTGGCTGAATGCTTCACGCAGTTTCATTTCTACCTTGCTACCGGTATAACGGAAGATATTCTCTTGTTCGTTATGGGGTACGACCGATACATCGCTATCTGTCTCCCCTTATACTATCACCGTATCCTGAGTAAGAGAAACTGTGCTCTGATTATCGCTGGAATATGGGTGACGGCCTGTTTTAATTCATTACTTTTCACAATATCAGTATTAAATATGTCCATCTGCCATTCTAACACCATCCATCAGTTCTTCTGTGAGGTTAAATCTCTGACTATCGTGTCCTGCACGGCCTCCGGAATGCTTTATATAGTTATTACTTTACAAATATTGTTATTTGGACTTGTTCCGTTTTCCTGCACTTTAATATCCTACATAAACATCTTTTCTGTCATCCGGCGTATCAAGACCAAGGATGGAAGGAGAAAAGCCTTCTCCACCTGCTCGTCCCACCTCTCCGTCATCACCTTGTACTATACGTCTGCTCTCCTGAGTTTTCTGTTGCCGACACATTCCGATATTATGGATTTTGTGTTCACTGCATTTTATACGACAATGACACCCATAATAAATCCCATCATCTACAGTCTGCAGAACTCAGATGTCAAAGTGGCTCTGCTGAGATTGATTTGGCAGAGACGTTAACGGCACTTAAAGACCATCTTTTCTATTTGGTCATTATTGGTTTGCAACCTGCTTTTTATTGGGTGGATTGATGGAAGTATTGGGCCAGTAATTAAGGGTCTGATTCAGAGTTTTTGCGTAGAAGAAGCGCAATTCTGCTGCTCATACAAGGTGTACACTATCCAGACCTGTAAAAGTCTGGATAACCGCTAGTGTGTTGTGTAACAGATATTAGCAAGAGACAAGTAACAGGGAAACAGATACGACGGAATGTATAAGTGATGATCGGAACATATCATTGTAATTATAGAGTAATTTACTCCAGTCAAGCACATTAAAGAAAAAATCCTATAAATGTGTGACTTGTGTTTTTAATAAACATGTTTTTCCATTCTATAGAAATATTCTATTTTCAGAAGCCATTGTTTTTACTTAAAGAAATAAAAGTAGTTGCGTTTACTGTGTAGTATATTGACTTTGATGATGGAGTCATGAGCAGGTAGAGTGTGATACACAGATGCATCTGTAGAGGGAGACAAAGAGCACACAACGGTCCAGCATTTGTCATATCCATGTTTGTAGCACATTCACCTCTTTCATACTTGTATACTGGATACTAAAGTTCTGACCCACAGCACGGAAAAGGGTTACCTGTAATAGTTGTTGGGTTTTCTTGGGAGTGGGTTCCGAAACGGCTGGAAAATCAATTGTTTTTGCTTCCAAGAGGCATCCCGCAAGACCGAAGACACTGCGCCGAAATGTGAGTATAAGTGTATTCCCAATCCTTACCCTAATCTTTACTCTAACCCTCCCCTTCCATTACCCTAACTCTACCTTTCCTGCAGCCTGACCCTAAGACTCCCTTCCCTGCAGCCTAACCCTAAGACTCTCTTCCCTGCAGCCTGACTTTAAGACTCCCTTCCCTGCAGCCTGACCCTAAGACTCCCTTCCCTTCAGTCTAACCCTAAGACTCCCCTCCCTGTAGCCTGACCATAAGCCTCCCATCCCCGCAGCCTAAACCTAGACTCCCCTACCCACAGTCTGACCCTAACCTTAATCCTCCCTTTCCATGACTCTTATCTTAACTGTCCCCTTTTATAACCCAAACCCTCTGTTCCCCTTTACCTAAACCTAATAGTCCCTGCATAGTGTTACTCACCTCTCCGGTGTTCAGGACCGGTGGATGCAGTGTTTGTGGCGGAGTCTCCTGCAGCGGTGGCGTTTGTGAAAAAGGAATTGGTGAGTATGCCGCTCTCTACTTCTTAAACAGCCATTTCTGGACGCAGACTGACAACGGGTTTTCCTTTACACATAACATTCCTGTCTAAGGCCCACCCACATATATTCTTTCTAGATTATCAAACTAAAAATTAATTAATTAAATCAAACCCCAGCACATCCAAATACAACTAAACGTATTATAGGGATAGATGGGGAAAATGACACCAAACAGCAGATATTTGGAGTATTGGATGAAAACTCTCATGAGCAGGACCCTGATACCTTGGGTTCTCCCTTTACTACTGCACTCTCTGCCAAATCTGCTGCACCCACCGGTCTCCTCCCCAATACCATTCACCTACACAAATACCTCTTTTATTGCTTGTAAAGTCCTACCGGCTATATGTTATATGTAACCGACAGGGCCGGCCCAAGCCCAAATTTTTTGGTAAGCAAACATAGTTTTTGCGCCCCCCCCCCATGGATGGTGTAATAAATTAAACACACAAGCTTAAAGCGCATTAAGTGAAATAGAAATAAATCTGGTACATTGCATTGAATTGTACACCATTATAGGAAGATTATTGAATACAGTGAATTATAGAAAGATGCAAACATATTTATTTTACATTTTAGGCATAGCTAACATAATATTGTGCTTCTTTTTTGGTAGTAGCATTAACAGTTGCTTAGTAAATATGACAGTCTTTCTTAACTCCATTATTTTAATACAACTTCCCCAGAAACATAGCACAATAGCATATATAAATATGCTCCATAGGCTGCCCAGTACTCATCATCATGTCTGCCCAGTACTCATCATCATCATGTCTGCCCAGTACTCATCATCATCATCATCATCCAGTACTCATCATCATCATCATCATCATGTCTGCCCAGTACTCATCAGCATTATGTCTGCCCAGTACTCATCATCATCATCATCATCATGTCTGCCCAGTACTCATCAGCATTAT
>WWET01000297.1:298837-322886 GCA_011038615.1 Limnodynastes dumerilii
AAAAAAAAGAATTTAGATGCTGTGTAGAGAACGATGACTTTTCTAGGTATACTCTCGTTATCAGAGGGGCAAAGGACATGGCTACTTAATCTCCAGCCACCTGCCTAATGATGCAACAGGCAGGTGCCATATAGGAGACTGTAGAAGTAGTGTGTGATGCATAGACCGGTGAGAGGTTGAATGAGGTTGAGGTGTTCTGGAACACTTGCAATATTTCATGGTTCTAAAATGTTTGACTTGTTTTATTACCACCTTCTGGACCTGATTGATGAGGGGACCCAGGCCACCATGGAGGAAGTGTGACGAGTAGCATCCTATAGCACTGCTGACTCCATTATAGTAGCGTGTAATAAAGATTTTTATTATAAAAGAAAGCGTGCAGCAACTCTTTCTTCCACCTCTCCATAGGACAGCCTGTCACCTCGCCATACAGCTCTGTGTGGCATTATAGCACTTTACACTTGTTGTTCAGCCATCGCTGTAAGGAATTTACTGCTGAAAAGTATCACCAATAGAAAGTCTTGTCTGCAGCCGGATCAGCTCTTCAGCGAATCCAACAAGAGCAACGCAACAAGCTAGACTGGAATAAACAGACGGGACCCGCAGATAACATTCTGTCATATCAGTATCAATCGGCTGCCCCCACGATTCCCCGTCACAAGGGTCTGACGTCTGCATGGAGTGGCTTTTGCAGATATTTCCCTGGAATATGGGTCCGGAGTCACAGTTACATAGTTTTCGTCTTGCGTACGTTGTTTTAAGATTTGAGCTACTGCGCATGTGTCGTAGCTTATTTATACTATCTACCTACCATTTGTGTACATAGATTGCGTATAGACCGCGCTTATTGTACAGAAATGGTACATAGATAGTATAAATAAGCTACATCGCACACGTCATAGCTCAGTTCTTAAAATAATGTAACTGAATCCGGACCTTAATAACTGTTCAACCTAAATGCTCATATTTTTTTATTCCCCATTCTAAATCTGATTTGCAAAATTAAGGCATTAGGAGTATGTAAAATATAATTGCTTTATTTACAGTTAATTAAAAAACAAGGAAAAAAAACACTTATCTGAAGCTTTACATACACAAACGGTGTTATCGCACAGTCTGCATCTTAGGTTTGAGCTGTATGACACAACTCTCATCTCCGCTTCTTGTAGCAGGTGTGAGGCTGGAATATTTCCTGCATGTTCGTCAGGAAACCTTCTGAATAACCTTTAGGGGATCCCGATGCAGAGCTGCTCCTTGCCCTTCTCTTGTACCATTCATTGGTGGTCTGGTTAGTGATGGACAGGTACCAGAGAAAGCAGGTATATCCACCCAGCAGGAGAATCAAGATGATCAGGAATCCCAGTGTGAAGACGATCCTTGGGAACGTCAGGAAAAGGTGCTGGGGAGACAGAGGAGCAGGAAACGGGTGGGTTTTATGCAAAGCAATCGCTGACAGTCCCACAAAACCAAGCCCAGCAACCTGTGGTCCTCAAGGTGTTGTGAAACTACAGGTCAAAGACTAAAGCTAGCAGTGCATTCTGGGACTTATAGGTTCACAACCCTCTGAGGGCTACTGTTTAGCCTGTAATTTTTGGCTCCAGCTGAACATGACAAGTTTTTTTTTTTTTTAAATTGGGATACACATCGTATACACAATAATGGTTCCTGTCTGGTCATAGTTACTAAGCAACTATAGGTTCTAGGTGTTTAGGTACAAATCTAATGCAGACATGGCTTGATCGAAAGGTGAGCCTATGCCAGCTGACGTAACCTATCTGTGTGTGACTCTACTGCACATGCTCAGAACTGAAGCACCCGCAGTCCAGGCTGATTCTGCCCTGAGAACAATTCGAGCTGCGGCAGCTTGTGTTCTGAGGGGGGTAGAAAGGATGGAGGGACGCAGTCTGCAGATAGAAAGGGTGAGCCAAGCAAGTGTACCCAATGCAGAGCCAATCGCAGAGGTAAAAGAACCGATTACATAACATTTGCACCAGCGGCAGCTCATATCTAAGTGCAGGGGGTTCAACCTTCTATGACCAATTTCAGACTCTTGTGTTAGGATGTGACACTTCAAACACATTACTGAGGATCAGAAATCACTTCTGAGGTGTTGTGCATACACTAAACCATTTCTACATACAAAAGAATCAAAATATTGTTCTAATATCTTCTGACAGCGGTGCCGCATTATTCAGAACCGCCATCACATTCCGCATTACACTGCTGCTCTACTCACGCAACGTATGGGCACATAGCGGCTTTGTGTTAAGTTGCTGTGTGCCGTAACCGCTTCCATTACAAAGGCGCTGTGGTGTGACCTCACACACCGTCCCTCCTGCTTTTGCTAACGCACCTATAGCAACGTACAACGTGTGCATCTCTGGACCAGCCCCCATTGTGTTCCCCAACACAGCTGCTATATAAAGCCCACCTGGATAATGAAGACGATGCCAACAATGTCTTCGTGGCCCTCACTGTCCACATAGGCTGCAGTCATCATATGCGAGAGCAGCACCACCTGCAGGAGGAATCCTGTAATCACCGTCGCCAAAGATAGAGCTGTGAGCGTTAAACTTAGCAGGTAGAGTAAGAAGTAGCGGATATTCAAGGCTCCAATGCAGTTATTGACCCACACGCAATGATGGTCGAAGCGCTGCACGCACGTCCCGCATACATCTGGAAGTAGAATGGTGGATTAAGTAATGCCCAGGAATATTAAGCTATGCCACAACCAATGAGCAACAGTTTATCCCAGTGGCCACTAGAGGCCCAGCTGCAGTTAGTGTATCACAACCTTCTACAGAACACTGCAAATACAAGAATACGTCTCACCACAATGCTTCGACCGAGCAGGCTTCAACAGCCGACAGGTGGGGCACTTATTTCCACGGTGGAATATGATGTCATCATACTCGTAGACCTGTGCACAGGAAGCTTCATTCTGTTTGGTCACTGCTCCTAGAATACAGAGACAGAACATGGCCTAAGGGTTAAACTATGTCTATATGTCTATAACTATACAGATAATGATCTCCTATTCTTGAACGGTCTATATCTCTTTCTCTTAGTTCCACTGCATCATTGTGTCTTCCTCATTCATACAATATAGACACCATGTTAAGCAGACAATACTACTTCCTGCATGGGCACTGGTTTCTGGGAGATGTAGTCTCAGTATTAAACTCTAACGTTTGCTGATGATGTCACCACCTATGCAGTCACACATGCGATGACTTACAATATCACCAATTTATCTCAACTATACCAAATTTCCAGCAGATCTGAGATCATCATCTCTCCTAAGCATATGCTGAAACAATCAAGACACTACACACTGTACAGATATCTGTCTATGCTGCACAGGAGACTGGTCATACCTGTGTATTCACTACACACATTTGTCTGACATTGTCCCATCGTGATTGTGATTTTTAGAATGTTAATAAAACGAAATCATACAATTCTACTTTTTAAAAAAAAAATTTTAACAGCCAATGGGCATCATTTCTTTGGCGTGTGAAACCGTAACCTTTTTGTAATCTGTGGGTATATGTTTTTGATCGTGGCTACTGCTATTTACAGGATAAAGATAGTTTATAGTTATAATCCGCAGTTGTCTACAATAGAGCAATCAATCAAGTCATTCTGTTACCTGGATCTATTGTGCAGCACTTGTAGAAGAGGTAAAGATTGATTGATATTAACCCGTATGGGAGGAAAACCAGTGTCCAGCTCAGCTCCAGCTCTAAACTATAGTCAAGAACTTCCCAAGTGTACTCAGCAAACACCAGAGAATCCAGGATCAGGTGTAAGACCACAAACGCCGCACTCCTAGAATCAAACATAATATTACCGGTATATCATGTCCAAACACATGGAAATAACACATCTGTCACTGCCCACCCGTCTCCTGACTGTACTCCAAACAAACGGAAATTACACATCTGTCACTGCCATCCTCCTGTGTGCCCACCCGTCTCGTGACTGGACTTCTTGGCACAGTTTTTACAGAGACTAAATGGTGACTGCTTGTATAACGTAGTATCACCATAGTTCTCCATCCAAAGGTAGCAATATAAATACAGTTTAATGTTTATCTATTAGTAAATAAAAATAACGGGGGAGGCATATTTAACTCCGGTGAATCATACCCAATTATAATTTATTTGACTAGAATAATAATTTGCTTCCATGTGCATAGGAAAGTCATGCTGGGTACACACTATAGGTTCTTCTGATGATTATTGTGCAGATCACAGTTCTATCAGTTAGCACTGACATCTCCCCCGTGTGTACTGCCCATCAATGCTATAGAACAATGTGAAAGCATTGCATCGTATGATTAGATTTTTGGAAGCTCATAATTTTTATGATCAATGGGCCGGATCCAGAACTACGTCTGTCTTCCATAGACGGACGTAATTCACTGAACAATAGCTACTGCGCATGCGTAGTAGCTATTGTACGTAATCTGCGTATCGTTTCGATACGTAGATTACGTATATGCGGTCTTTTAGAAGCGGTCTATATGCGGTCTATGGAAGACGGACGTAGTTCAGGATCTACCCCAATGTTGTCACTAATGTTGGAAGAAACATTCAGTGTCTGAAGCATGATCTTCAGTGCAATGATTCCCCGGCCCCTTCCAGCACAGGGCCACCTTTGTGGGTGTGTATTATCGTTGCAACAGAGAGTTATGGGAACACTTTCAAACAGATCTATTTGTCAAGATATTGCATCGTTAAGAAAAAGTCCAGTATGTGCCCAGCTTCAGGCAAACACATTTCGGGTAATTTAATGTAAAATCAAAAGCATAGAATGAAATGTATTAAAAAAAATATTGAGCCTTTGCTCAGCTAATATACATAAAGTAAAAACCTATGTAAACTTATCCAAACATAGACAACCTGCAGCTCTTCAGACGTTGTGCGACTACAACTCCCAGCATGCCTCAACAGAATAGGTGATAGCTAACAAAGCATGACGGGACTGGTGGTAGTTACACATCTGACGTTGACTATGCCTGCTCTAAAGGCTGCTGGGGGGTTATATAGGGAGAGGAGTCTGGGAAAGAAAATTATTTTCTTTTTTCCAGTGTCCCCCCCCAAAGGATGAAGGAGAAAAAAAAAAAAGAACACAGTAATGCCCCTCTGGTCATGAAGGGGTAAAGCATAAACATGCTGACCAGGTAACAGGCTAATCTGCTGACACACCTTGTATGGAAGCAGCTGTTAATGCATCTCTGCAGAGGTGTTGGAAGCACAGCAGAGAGGACCTGCAAAACAAACAGATTCAGCATCACATACAGCGACTTCATCATCATCTAATCAAAAGCTTCAGTATCTGCCCTATATTTAAAGGAAAACTAACTAATGTGGAACAATTATCCAACTATAAGTTTACATTTATCAAGTTTAAATGGGAAGTACTTCAAAATGAATTCCTGTTCCTGGAATATAAATCCCAGAAGCATTGATTTACTGCAATTACCTATATCTGGCAAATATAGGACTGCGGAAACAATTAGTAAATGACTTTAGGCTGGGATATTGTTCTTGCTGCCTGTTTAATAGAAAAATCACTACTGATTGCTGCAAAAAATCAAAACAAACCTACAGTAGTTTAATTGCAGAGAAAGCAGTGTACATAAATGCTTATTAGATTAACATGCATCATACATCCAGGAAGGGTGGATGGGGTGACATTGTGCAAACTATACACCCTCGAATTAATTCATGTTAAAAATGGGTTAACATCATTAAAAGCACCAATAAGATTAGCTCAGTCGCATATATAGCAAAACCAGGTCCTCAATGTTATCATATAATCACATATCTTCAGGCTGAATTACATAGAAACATAGAAAGTGACGGCAGATAAGAGCCACATGGCCCATTCAGTCTGCCCATTTGTTTATTTAAACTATACTGACCCTAGATCCTATTTACCCTCCATTTAGTTTAAGATTTAGGATATCCTTATATTTATCCCAAGCATGTTTACACTGTTCTTCTGTGTTACCCTCTACCACCTCAGATGGGAAAATATTCCACTTATCTATCACCCTTTCAGTGAAGTCATTTTTCTGCACATTTCCTCTGAACCTGCCACCCTCCAGTTTATATTCATGCCCTCGTGTTTTATTACACCTCTACCTTTGAAAAATGCCCCCTCCTCTAGCCGGTCACAACCCTTGATATATGTGAAAGCTGCTATTATATCCCCCCTCTCTCTTCTCTGCTCCAGGCTATACATGTTACTTCCTCTAGCCTTTCTTGGTATAATTTGTGACACAGGCCGTGGACCATTTTAGTCGTTGGGCATTATCCTCTAACCTTGTCTTCCTGTAGCTTTAAGTTATTATACAATACTATAAATCGTGATCACCAGTACAATATATGTCTCACCATTTCAGCTCTGAGAAACACAGCATCCAATCTGCTTCTGTATCTTCCCCGCAAGAAGCAGAAACTAGAAACACAGAGACACAGGAGAGCCACATAGATGATGAAAAGCCACAGAAAGTCCATCGTGAGACTAGAATAAAAAGCAGCACATTAGGATCCGATGCTCTGTAAGGGAGCTGGATAGGTCCTGGGTCTAGCTGTTGGGCAAATGTTTGTAGCGCATTCTGAGACTAGTAGTTCCACAGTCTTATTATTAACATTTATTTATAAGTTGTCACACAGTATCTGCAGCGTCGTACAATAGGGAATACAAATTACAATACACAACACAATATAGGGGTATGATAAATTAGAGTACAAAAAGCATGGTAAAATAACATGACAGTAGCAATATAAT
Organism: Limnodynastes dumerilii; assembly: GCA_011038615.1. NCBI lineage: Eukaryota > Metazoa > Chordata > Amphibia > Anura > Limnodynastidae > Limnodynastes > Limnodynastes dumerilii. Next base: position 305,642 of record WWET01000297.1, read on the forward strand.
GTAGGATGAGAGCAAAGAAGTGGAAAAGAGGGGCACAATACCTAGAAAGCAACGAGAGAGAGAGAGAGAGAGAGAGTGTTTTGGGCTGTCTCTCTCTCTCTCCCTCTCTCTCTTCTCTTCTGTCTTCCTCTCTCTTGACCACTGTTGGGGCTGTGTGAACCTCTGTCTTGCTGACCGCCATTGGAGTTGCATCCTTCGGAGACAATGTATTTACAGTACGGCAGTAACTCTAGAGTGACATTGCTCCTGGGCTGACTCCTTTCCTTTTTGCCATTCATACAATATTTATGAAGCTAGTTGGCATATCCAAAAATGCAAACGCAAATCTGGCAATTCAGAATAGAGGGCGGGGCTGAGATGACAAGTGGGCGTTCCCTCTTAGTCAGTTGATAGTGTAGACGTTCCTTCTCTGTGTACCCACTCAGACACTTCTAACAGATACAGAATGCCTCCTTTACAGGTCCACAGCTTAAAAGGGCAGAGTGCAATTCCTGGACTGGGTCTTATCTGTGTGGAGTTTGTGTGTTCTCCCTGTGTCTGTGTGGGTTTCCTCCGGGTGCTCTAGTTTCCTCCCACACTCCAAAAACATGGCTGCTAAATAAATGAACCCTAGCCTGTGTGAGTGTGTGTGTCTGTGTGTGAGTGTGTGTGTGGGTGTGTGTGTGTGTGTGTAGAGAGGGGGCTATGTAATAAAATGAAATATGATATAGTTTTTGTTTTTTTACATATTAACATTGGCTGTAAAAAGAAAATTGCACTTTGCTCTTATTCCAGCCACAGTAATCTTCTGAATCGTGTCATGAAACGCAACAGAGCACGTAATGAAGTGCTTACAGGATCTGTCTCTAAAGTCGATTTAAAGTTATTTAACCACCGGTGCGGTCTGTGTGCACCAAAACTTAACGGGCGCCGCCATCTTGATACACCCGGAAGCCGGCCTTCAGTTGCCTTCACCGAACTGAAAGAGTGAGTGTTCTAAGATGGCGAATAATCGAGCGCCGATACAGGACAATTCAGATCTCTGCATCGAGCGCCGACTCATCGATCAAATTCAACGGAAAGAAATAGGTAGAGAAAATTACGAAATATAAGTTACAAAATGAAGGTGCAGAGTTTGTTTTAGTATGTGACATTTAAGTATAAGGTATGAATTGGTACATGAGGTGTATATAAATGGTTTAAGACATAGTAATAATACGTGATTATTTAATAATTTATTAGTATTTCTATAACTGTATACCAAGATTGTCAGTGTTTTTTGTCATTTATGTATATTTAATATATGTCATACATTTTTTTCACAGGTGCCTAGGATAACCAAGGTAACAGGCCACAGACCCCAAGAACTATTGCTCTCATTGTGCCAATGGGTAGGTAGCAATTCATAGGGGCCCTCACAAATTAAATGCATGGGGTCCCCACAGGCCTTAATCCACCCCTTAATTCTACCATGTCACCATAAGATGAATTATTCTCCACACATACCTGTAAATATATTTAGCTTGGCATTTGCCCTTGGGTATAGGGCATTACTGGTCAGTGCTATTAAATTCCCTCCTAATGAATAATAACACTTGGTGCATCTCTGTGTCAGTTACTTATCTCAGAGTGACATCCTCAGCCTCTCACATTACCTCCACTGCAGGAAGACACAGGATTACAGACAGGGGAAAACAATAGGCGTCACTTGTCATTTAGAATTTCATCCATAACAAAGCATTTCAACAAACATCACAAGTCGGGCTCCGTTATTTAGGGCTTTTTAATGATTACATCCAGAGTACAGTATGTCTTGCACAACACCAGCGGTTATAAATGATCAATGAGCCAACAAATTAAAGAGGATTTAGCAAACCATGTTTTATCACAGTCCAAACTGCAAATATACCAGAGCTGACAGTATTATATTATGGTGGTCAATGTGCGAAAAAGATACCAGATCAGCTAAAGTTATAAATTGAAGCAGTTTCTCCACTGCAGTACAACAATCTGTCCTATGCCCCCAGTTGATTAAATGCCGCACTCTTCTGCCAGGTCAGGTCAGGTCAGGTAATCACCTGAAAAAGTACCCCAGAAAAAAAAGTACTCACCAGGATGCATTATTAATAGTGTATATAGCATCAATGATCCTGCAAAATGATGTATGTGATGCGGACATAGCAATTTATGGTATATTATACATTAAAGGATGATCAATGGAATAATCTTATCCACAAGAGTTTACCATCTAGGGGCCAGATCCAGAACAACGCTTGTGAGCGAATTTACGCGTGGCGGAGACGTAAAATTACATTTTGGTAGGTATTGCGCATGCGCACCATAGAAAATACGCTCAGTAACGTAGCGTAAATGTGAACGTATGGGCCATTCACGTATGTGTCACGTAAATACGTACGTGTGGGCGTGCCAATTTTACGTGAGTCCAAAATACGTCTGAAATACGTTATGTAGGCGTTGGTTTGTATTTAAAGTGTACAGTATGGGCGTGCTTAGCTGCGTAAATACGTGTTGCCCATACGTACGTGTGCGGATCACTGCGGTTACGTTGCCAAAAGTTAAGGTAGGGTTTGCAAAGCGTATTTTGACAAAATACGTACATTCAAGGGGTGTGACAAGGGGAGTGTATAGAAGGTACGCACGCGTAAATACGCTACGCAAGGAAACGTATGGAAAATGTAGTTCTGGATCTACCCCTAGGTGCTTATGACAGTAGCAAGCAGTATGCCCATTGCAAAAAGAAAGGTCTAAAATGCTTTTAATATGAACAATATTATTTAATTTGAGTTTTAGTTCACATTTACACAGAATTTTGGACAATTTTAAGATAATTTATTTAAGGTTATTGAACTTACTGCAATTATTGGATGTGGGTATTGTATGTAGGGAGTGCATCCTGACTGAGCACAAGACACGCCTTCTCTAGCTGAAATAAGACACGCCTCCTCTGGCGGTATATAAAACGCACTTCCTATTGGAACACAAGACGTGGCTCCTCTGGTGGTGTATAAGTAATTGAGTCAAAACTCATTTTCTTCTCTCTTGGGGTCAGCCTGCGGGGAAGGGAGTCATTGGATCAGGCTGCGGGGAAGGGAGTCATTGGATCAGGCTGCGGGGCAGGCTGCGGGGAAGGGAGTCATTGGATCAGGCTGCGGGGAAGGGAGTAATTGGATCAGGCTGCGGGGAGGGGAGTCATTGGATCAGGCTGCGGGGGAGGGGAGCCTTAGGGTCAGGCTGCGGGGAGGGGAGCCTTAGGGTTAGGCTGTGTGGAAGGAAGTCTTAATTTAAGGGGAGGGTTAGGGTAGCGGAAGAAGAGGGTTAGGGTAAGGATTAGTATAAGGTTTGGGGTTACATATATACTTACCTTTCGCCATTGCATCTTCATCCTGGGGATGACCGATTGCTTTTCCTCTGCAAGGCAGAAGCAATTGATTTGAGAGCCAGTTCGAAACTGGCTACTATAAAACAGCCCTTTTGAAAAAGACCCACCCCAGATGCACACCCCTGTAAGATGCACCTCCTATGGCTGAGCACAAGGCACAACTCTTTTTTGTCTGGGGAAAACATGCTGTTGCAGCTGATTGGCTGCATGTGCATCCTGGCATTCTTTGTACTGATTGACTACACAATCATCCTGTGCATCTCAACAGGGGACCCGTGCAGCTAGCTAACTGACTGGTTATTGAAACTCCAGTCCATCGTGTGTGGCACCGCCACCTCCTGACCGGAGTTTCCCTGTCCAGATCTCGAGCCTGATATATTTCAAGCAAGCCATAAGATCATATATTCATACCAGAGTGTTTCTGGTGCGATTATTGGATGTCTGGAAATTCCACCCTGACCAATCACTACAGCGATAATTGTCCTGATCACCCCATAATTGTATGATTGAGCCAGTGTATGGCCAGCTTGAGCAAACAAACTCTGGATCAAAGAAATGCAGAAAGTAATAATGAACATATAACATTTTCCATGGGGCCCCTTCGTTGTTGCTGCCCCGGCCATGTGTCTCCTTCACCTGCGCAGTCAGCACAGTCCAGCTTGTATTCATCGTCTCGCTGTGTAAGACATCCTGTCAGCCAGATATCACTCAGGCTTCTTCCCCAATGAATGGCTGATTAGGTTTCAAGGCAACCGGACCGCCTGTCATAGAAGCTCAATTCTCTCTGCCGCTGGGGTGTAACTGATACAAGAGCTGTGCAGATCGTGTAGGGCCTGGGCACTCAGCACCTGCTTTCCCGTCCGTTCCCTATGGTCCTGCAGCGTGCCAGGTAAGGACTGAGGAGAGATTATTTTGGGTGCAGTTTAGGTCTTTAATGGATGGTTGCCCATCTGGTCATTGCACTCCCTCCCTGTGTAATGCGGAGGTGGTAAAATCACTATTACAGCCAATCACAAACACTCAGTGCTCAGCCGTGTGCTTACAATGTTGTTGCTGTATGTATTCATGATCAACTGGTTTGCATCTGATGGACAGTCTGACCCGGATCTAGGAGTAATTGCATGGAAAGCTGCATGGGAAAACCATGGGCTGGATCCAGTCGTAAGTAAGTGCTTGAAATGAGTTACTCCTGGGCTAAACCATGTTGATTGCAGGGGAGTCATATTTCATCTGTTGTAAACAGTATTAGAGTTGAGAGGTGATGTTTCCTATCCCAAGTCTAAATAACAGTGTGATAGTAACGCTGGTCAGTATCTGTGTGCAGTAAGCAATTCAAAGATATATCCCTGCATGCAAAGACTACAATTACCTTGAGTCCCCCTGCAATCAACATGGTTTAGCCCAGGAGTAACCCATTTCAAGCACTTACTTAAGTCTGGATCCAGCCCTATGTTGCAGTGTGAGGGGGGCAAATTAATTTCATTTTTATACATGCAGGGAAATAGTAGCTGATTTGGCTTATTTCACACAAATACAGAACTCTAATTTAGAGTTGAGCTGGAAAAAATCTCCTCTTAGCTCATTCTGTTTGCACTCTTGTGTTTGTCTCCCCCTGCTGGTCTCATTCAGAGGCAGATTTGCACATATTTTTTTTGGGAGTTACTCCTAACTCTGGATCAGCCTCTCTGAGATTTCCAAACGTGCGCTTTGAATTTTTGCACTTAATAATACGCCTGTGTCCCCGCTACGATGGGCTGCTTTCAGAAATAGAGACAGTCGAAAGTTACTTTTCGACTGTCTCTATTTCAAATAGAGAGCCTTTTTAGAAATGTCTTTTTATGAATGGTTGAGTGTGCCGATTGGAATACTCGCCCATTCATTATCGCAGGACCCGCTGCAGACAGTGAGTAACCTCTCCGGGGACTTTTAGTGTTGGGGGGGGGGTTAGGGTTAGGTGCTTAGGAAGTTAGGGTTAGGCCCATAGAAGGGGAGGATTGGGGCCAGACTGTGGGGGAGGGGGGGATTAGGATTAGGGGTACACGGATCTGAATATAAATAATCCTCCCTTGTCATACTGTTTAACTTATTGCAGAAAAGTCAAGCTCCCTGCGTGACACACTCAAGATAAGACAGCAGAAATGTAGGGATTAATAATGTCACAAGATCAGGTTTCAGTTGCCATCTCCTGGGGTAATTGACAGCACTCGTTACAAACAGTCACATTCGGTATTAATTGTCAGTAATAAATTACACAAAACATAAAAAGAAATCAAAGCCTAGATGACTAATTATTACACAAACATAATTCCTTTCTAAAGTGAAGGGACTTAATGTACTACTCACAGAACAGCGTAGACCTTTCTGACATAATAGCAGTTTCTCTCAGCAGGCTTTTGACCTTCTCTCCAGGCAGTGAGAGACTGAGGGAACAGCCTCACAGTCTTGTACTCTTGTTTTACAGGGGAAACTTTTCAATTAGCCTAACCTAGGCTGGAACCCTTAAAAGACCAGAAATAGGCCTAGTGGTTCTATTCACAACCCCAGGAACCCTTAACATTTTTTTTTAGCAAAGCCAAAACTACTTTGCAGACTGTTTGAAACACACAGCAACAAATAAGAGCAACTTTCCTGGGGTTTAAAAACACAAAAGACAAAAATCTGGAATTACACTTCTCGTCTTACCAACTTTTCCAGTGCTTCTATTGCAATAGTTATTAACTTTTAAACTGTCTCACATGTCCATTGCTCAATCATTTTTATTTGCATGAATATAATTGAAAATGAGACAGTCTGTGCTTCAACCTGCAATGACTGCAGTAGGTTTGGTTACATATGTATAAAAGGAAAAGGGATTAAAAGAACAAGAAGGGCTCGTGGGGAAATAGTGATGCACTGGGTCTCCTGTACAGGTTGTTTAAAAATGACAAAAAGTAGAAAAATGTAGAGGTCCTGAGTAAATTTGACCATAGAGCTCTATTCACCATAAAATACTGTGGTAATTACATTGATATTCATCATAAGATACTCTAATAAAAATAATATTGACACACAGATGTGTTGATAACAGATAAATAAGTAATATACGACCAAAGAGTCAGTGTCATCTGACATAAATTGGTGTCCAAAACAGAAATGATCATATCACAACTCATTTGACAAAATCTGTATCATATATTGAAGTGCTTAACAAACAGTATGCGCTGGTATAATCCCTCCGATCATCAGAGTTCACAAAAGGTTAAAAAGTTCAAAAACTTAAATGTGGAATATAGTGTGACAATGATAGACATTCATTTGATGGTTTGAAAATTTAATATACCATATGGTTATATATACGGTTATATATACGGAACAAACTCATTGTACAGGGTCAAGCATAAAACTGAGAAACTGATAAATCAATGACTTGAAAAAGGATGACAGACCCTAACCCTCTTCCTAAGCCTAAAAGTCTCCGGAGAGGGTTACTCACCTCTCTGGTGGTCCTGCGGCAGCGTTTCCAAAAGAAATGGGTGAGCATGCCGATCACATACTCACCCATTCATTTAAAACAATCTAAAATGGCTGCTGTTTGAAAGAGAGACAGACGAAAAGCTACTTGTCTTACAGTGACAGCCCTCGGTGCGGGGACTCCCACCGGTACATAAGGGATATTTACATACCTCCAGCTTCCACGGGTGTGGTTTGTCAATCCGATGTTCTGAATTTTGAAAGTGGACATGGCGGCACTAAATTTCTGCCAGCGTTCCATCATCGGCTGTTTTCTGTCCGCAACCCCTGCCTCATCAATAATGATAACGCTAATTCCGTGCACTGACCACTAAGCAGGGAAGCAGAGCAAAACTTTTGGTATCGTCCTCGTGCCGATATATATATTTTCTCTAAATCAGAAGTGTGTCTAAATGGATGCAGGCGGCATTGTGCTTTCTTCTGTATCACTTTTAAAGAGACCAGAATGGAAATAACTTCCCCCTCCCACATAGCGGAAGCACTTCCACTTCCTATCCTGTGATCCCATCCGCACCTTTGGAAATTTTAGTAGGACAGAATTCTATATCCATGAAATCCAGCTGTCCTAGTAGCATGCTGCTTGCACATTCACCACTTACCAAAATGCCTTTGCAGCCCCCTTGTGTATCTAGGTACGCTCGATCCAGACTTTTGACAGCTTCTAACAAGCTATGGCGTATGGCCAGCCAATCCAGACTTTCTATTCATCGCCATTTTAAGTGCCAACGGTTAGATTCACTTAAGGTAGGGACCTGCTCTGCAAACCAATTTTATCAAATTGTACATGGACTTACAGTATTAGAGTTGAGAGATGATGGGCCAGATCCTGAGCTAAGTACGCTAACGTATTTACGCTAGCCGATGACGTCAAATCGGCTATTTGTATTTACCGTGCATGCACGCGACAGATGTTACGCCACATAACTCCTAACGTACGTATTATTAGCGTAAATACGAAGGAAGGGCCGGGGGCATCAATACGACACCCGTAATTATGCTTTGGAGACGGAGGGAGGCATTTAAATTGGACAGTACTGGCTGGGATTGGCCGTCACGTACGTAAATCCATTATGTACGTCAGTAGTTACGCCAGGAAAAGTTAAGGTAGGGTCTGGATCTGGTCTAAGGTACCTAACATGGGCATTGCATAACATGTTCCCTAGATATACACAAGACCAGGCGCTTGACAACTGTGAGTAATGCTGGTACACACTGAAACTTACAGTCTGTCATCTTGTTAAACAGCAGTAACGATTTAAAGCCCTGACCTGCTTATCGATATCCCCATACGCACTGTTTTCTAGTTTCATTGGAGATCGTTTTACAAACTGTTCCCATAAATCATTGCTGCAATGATATGGTTGTCCACAAGGTGGCACCATGCAGAAATATGAATGGAAATCATTTCAGTGAAGATGGTGTGTCAGAACACAGTGAAGTTTTCTTCAGACATCAGGACATCGCTGATCTGAAAAATTAGGAGCTCCCAAAAATCTAGTCCCTCAGTGCAATATGGTTTATGACAATTCTGCAGCACCATGGGACAGTACACACTGGTAAGATGTCAGAGCTAACTGATTATTTTCTTGTGATCTGCACAATAATCATCAGCTAACCCTTCACAACCCAGCTTTACACCATAACCCCTACCTCAAAAGGATTAATATCATCAAACTTCACTGCAGCAATTCACATTCATAGTTCTGCATAGCGCCACCCTGTGGACAAACATATTGTTGCAGGAAAGGATTATTTGAACAGTTAGTAAAAGCATCCACAGGAAAGTATACTGGAGGTCGGGGCTAGAATCATTGCTACAGATTTGTCCATTGTCACTATAAATATCAGTGTGTACCCTGCTTAAATCCCTAGTGTTACTCTTGTTCCCCCATGTGTTGGTGACCTGTGCAGGTTGATAGCCTCTCATTCCCTTCCTGTATGATTAATCTTATTTCCTACGATGATTAAGTGGCCAAGCCTATAATCCTCACCTAAGCTCTGACAGTCAACAGCTCCACAGTTCTTCAGCTACCTCTGTAGGGTCCATGTATCTTCTGACAACGTATTTGTTGTAATCACTCTCTTCTGGAGTCCCCTAATGAAGCAAAATTGCCGTTTCCCGGTCTATAGGGGTGTGACTGCCCTAAGTGACTGCGCTCGCTCTTTCTGTAAGTGACATTCATGTGTACCACCCATTGTTTTCTTATTACATTTTCTAGAACTCCTTGTTTTCATGTGTTGTTGTCCTGATTGATCAAGATTGTCACAGCTGATACAATATTAACTGTGGAGTCTTACACATAATCAAAATACTGTTTACCAGATATCTCACTAGTGTGTACTGTCCAAAGATCTCCTCATAGACACAGGACACACTTGCAAAAAGCAAAAGATCTCTTTCCATGGGTATATCTGGCATATTAGGAGCTCCAAATGATCAGATCAAAAGATCACAGATGGTTTAAAAAGACTTTTGAGCATCTCTGGACAGTACACACTGGTGAGATATCTGGGGAAACGCTCTTTTGATTGTGTGATTCTAAAGATTATCTAGACTATCCATCTATCTATCTATCTATCTATCTGTCTATCTATCTATCTATCTATCTATCTATCTATCTATCTATCTATCTGTCTACACATACACACACGTGTGCTGTACATTCAGGTGTACAGTGCTACTTCTCTTATTTAATATGAATACACCTATAAACATTGTTTTCTTCTTCTCCTCCTCCTCCTCCGTTTTAAGAACTGAGCTACTATGCATAGCTCTAAAGACTGCGCTTACACAATCTATGTACAGAAATGGTACGTAGATAGCGTAAATAAGCAATATGCACGCGTAATAGCTCAATTCTTAAAACAACGTACGTAAGACGAAAACTACGTAACTGTGAATCCGGACCCCTGTATGACCCTGAGGGCTGGATCCAGACCTTGTTAAGTGCATGAAATTAGTTACTCCTGGGCTAAACCATGTTGATTGCAGGGGAGTCATATTCCATCTGCTGCAAACAGTATTAGAGTTGAGAGGTGATGTTTCCTATCCCAAGTCTAAATAACAGTGTGATAGTAAAGCTGGTCAGTATCTGTGTGCAGTAAGCAATTCAAAGATATTTCCCTGCATGCAAAAAATACAATTACTTTGACTCCCCCTGAAATCACCATGGTTTAGCCCAGGAGTAACTCATTTCAAGCACTTTACAAGGTCTGGATCCAGTCCTAAGTGCCTGTTGTTAAGCGCCTGTGGAAATATCCTCTCTCCGCTGCAGGAATCTGCTCATTGAAATGGAGAAATGACATGTGAGGACTGAGCTAATTCAGGGCTTTGCCTTACTTTGTGGATATGAGAATTCATCCCCTTGTGGGTTAATCTCCGCAGCCCGGGCATGTTTCGTGTCTTTGCCTCTTGCAGTGTGGCAGCTTCTTGTATGTGTGAATAACACTTGCTGTAGGATATGTGTGGACATATATTTACATAGGCAGCAAATTAGTCTCCTTGACAAGTCATGTTGTAGAGTGCGAGGGTACAAACGCCTTTGTTTTGTACATGTAGGAACAATATTACCCGCATAGAGCTGCATATGAAAACACAGGCCGCGCTTCTAATCCAATATATGGAATATGTGCAAGGGCCTGATCCAGAGCCACACTGGGCCGCTCTCCGAAAGTACGGGCAGCTTAGCTCTGGTGCACTCCCCTGACACTCCCCCCTGTGGCCGGCTACCCTAACTTCAGCCGGCATAACAGTCTGTAATTACGCCGGCTACAGGATCGTAACTGCCCTAACCCAGCCCTCCCTTCCTAATTTCCCTCCCCCCCGCCTACCTTCCGTAGCTACGGCATAATTACGGTGCTGCATGCCCCTTCACTACAGCGTAGTAACATACGCCCCGGTCCAGGGCGCCCAGAGACATTGATTACGCCGGACAACATCTGCCTGGCGCATGCGCAGAACGGCAGAAATGCCGTTCTTATCCATACGGCCGCTGGAAAAACATATATAAATGTAGAGGTGCAGCCAAGGACCAAAAGTGACCACTGTGTACAGGGCCAGATTAACAATGGGGCTAATTGGACTACAGTCCCAGGCCCCCATCTGAAAATTGGCCCCCACACACTGTAGATCTCACTGCAGTGCATAAGGAGAGGGGACTGATATCCTCCTCCAAAGCATACTGTATAGTGTAGGCCCCACATGGCCCTCAATAGGGCTCTGACTGTGTAACTACAAGGAACAGGAGACAGAGGCGTCATTGAGAGGCTGCACAGCCACGGGATCCTTTTCTTAATACTCCGGTTTAGCAAGGAAGGCCTGGCTGCCCTCAAACCCCCACCACCACCATGACCCCACGCCTGCCACCCTTGGTGATCACCTAGTGGTAGTGCTGGCCCTGTGACAGGTCTATCATTCCGTAGGCCCCCTTGTACCCTCTGTAGTTACACCCCTGATCCAGTCTAGCATTGGATCCCCACCGCCACTGCGTCCAGAGCTCAGAGGTCTGAATCCGGTTCTCTGTGGTGCACGTTGGCTGGTCAGCATTCCTCTAAAGCTATAGACACGCTGCAATTGCATTGACCTCAACATTTTCCTACATAACAAGGTTAAGAAACAAAGCATACATAAAACATGAGGCATGCCTGCAGATTGCCAGATTGTGACAGCATGCTGCGTCTAAGGCATAACTTCAAGCCATATAACACACTTTTTTTTCCCCATAGGCGCCTTGTCTTAAATGACTTAACAAACCCAACAGTGTTACCGCAGACTCTCTCAAAGGCCTTGTGGTCTGGACAGATTTTACTGTATTACCAGTAAAACTGGGCATTAGGATTATGAACTGATATCAGAGTGGTAACACCACACAGAGTGCGGGCCATGCATGTAACTTAGATGCCATGGCCGTGTCTTGCGCCAATTAAAGGCCGCTGACGACAATGTATTCCGACCAATGCCGGGTTACTAACAGGACCGTGTTCTTAATAGATTCAATTCAGGTGTTTCATAGGATGCTAGCAGATTTGTGCTGATGTTGGTGAAGTAAAGCTTCTAGGTAAGCCAGGTTTTGATAGCTAGGTTAGCGTTAGGCTGCATGACATGGGGGGGGTTAAGGCTAGGCTACTACAAGGGGAAGGTTAGGGTTAGGCTGTAAGACAGGGAACCTTGGAGCATCCTCTAGACGCTGCAACGACGCATTAAACTGCTTAGGTGTCACCACCATTACCACCGTCACGAATCAGATAATCGAAGCGGCAAACCACACACAAGCATGAGGAACGAACTGCCCTGGCACGTACGGAATTTAAGATCGCACTGACGTAACTTCGCTTTCACTGCGTAGGAGTCACGATCGCAATGTGTACTTAAATCTGGATCTGGTCTATAATGCTCAGTAAAGCCAAAGGTAATTTATAAGCTCAGTTTAATAACAGCCGATACACTGTGACACAAATAGCTGGAACATAAAAGGAAAATTCCAGCTCTTTTACCCTTATATGCAAAACCCCTTTAGCCATTTAAACCATGGCTTCACCAAATCAGCCTTCATCTAACAACCAAGCTATGAAGTGTTCCAATATGAGTTTTAGTTGGCAATGCATTTGCCATAGAGAGTAGAGCATGTCCCGGCGTGCCCAGTGGGATCACTTTTTGGCAATTGGCACAGCAGCTATGGGTCCTGGAGGAGAGGGGAGGCTCTGGACAGCAGTCCACTCGTCACTCATGTAGGCTGTGACGGGGTTAAGCTGTCGGCATCTGGCAAGTTAGACACTGCTCAGCAATCAGAGGCTTTGAGTGGCAGCTTACTGCTCCCCCTGCTGGCAGAGTACAGCGGTAGATTGTCAGCTGCTGGCAGGTTATTTGTAAACAGCGCTTGGCACTAGAAGCCTCTGAGTTGTAAGCACTGTCTAACCAGATGTAGTTCTCAGCTCAGATGATCTGTATTTCAACAGTGAAGTGATGACCGCCATCATGGGTGGATTCCAGCATTCTTTCCATGACTGCTACTTAATCTTAACCCTCCCCTAACTGTAACCCTAACCATCCTCATCCCACAGCCTGACCTTAATTGCCCCCTCTCCGCAGCCTAATCCTCACCATCCCCTTCACGCAACCTAACCTTAACCCTCCCCTCTCCATAGCCTAACCTTAACCATCTCTGTCCCGCTGTCTAACCTTAACCCTTCCCTCTCCGCTGCCTAACCCTAACCATCCCTGTCCCGCAGCCTTACCTTAACACTCTCCACAGCCTAACCTTAACCCCTCCCTAACTGTAACCCTAACCATCCTCATCCCACAGCCTAACCTTAACTGTCCTTTCTCCACAGCCTAATCCTAACCATCCCCTTCACGCAACCTAACCTTAACCCTCCCCTCTACATAGCCTAACCATAACCATCCCTGTCCCACAGCCTTACCTTAACACTCTCCACAGCCTAACCTTAAACCTTCCCTAACTGTAACCCTAACCATCCTCATCCCACAGCCTAACCTTAACTGTCCTTTCTCCGCAGCCTAATCCTAACCATCCCCTTCACGCAACCTAACCTTAACCCTCCCCTCCCCTCTCCATAGCCTAACCCTAACCATCTCTGTATCGCAGCCTAATCTTAACCCTCGACACGGCTGCAGCGGCATTTATATGCTATCTAACCTTCCAACAGCTCTCATTATATGCACCGAGTGGTCGGCGACGGCACTGCCCACATGGCAAATGCAGCAGCACAGCACTAGTTGCCCCTTTCCCCCTCCAGATGACTGCTATGGGACCTGACTCGCTTTTTCCATCCCTGCACTATGTCTGTGCTGTTTGGTTCATGGGGAATTGTAGTTTGACAACATCTTGAGTGCTGCCTATGCCTGACACACAGTGTTCTCCTTCTTTTGCAGTTACATCGATGCCAGTCACCAATGAAGCTTGGCCGGAGGCATTTGGCTTTGGGCTGGGGGGCTCAGGCCCCTGCTACATTCTGTGGGTGGAAGATGGAAGCTGTGCTCATGCAGCAGGATTGCAGCCTGGGGACCAGATACTGGAAGTAGAGGGAAAGCCAGTGTCTTCTCTGACCGCAGAGGCCCTGACACAACTGGGGAGGGAGTGTCTCAATGTTCCCCCGAGCATTGGGGTGATATCACGAGTGCAACATGTGGAAGTCACAAGGAAAGCACAGGAGGAGATTGGCCTCACCCTGAGTGAGGGGAGACCCCTGCTGGTGGCCAGTGTTACCCCTGGGTCTCCCGCATCATACGCTGGAGTAAGAACTGGAGACTTCCTTCTGGAAGTCAATGGCCTCCCGGTGACGGCTCTATCGGTGGCGAACCATCTGATTTTTTCAGATGGCGATGAAGTCCTTCGACTGGGCCTCCTGTGTGTAGGCCGGAGGCAGAGACACAGTAGAGTCTACAGTGCAAGCGGAGGAGGATTAGAGGCCGCAAGTCAAGCGCAAAGGCTCAAAGCTCAGGAATTTAACCGGAAAGTAAGTTGAGCATAATGTAGGTTTCCCCTGCAATGTCTACTAATGGGATGACTGAGGTATCAGACATACTAGTATAATCAATGCAGTGACTACCGCCATGTTGTAGGGGATTCATTTATTAATATCTTTCAATAGTTCTAGAGTGCTCTTACCCATATCAACCAATCGGGATGCAGTTGCCAGTTCGGAAATTGCTATTTTGACAGTGATACCGCCATCGCTTAATAGCGGCTGTTTCAGTACAGACAAGAGTCAAGACTAAAAAAAATGTTATTGCGGAACAGGTGTAAGGTTAGGCTGCCGGTTGGGGTTAGGCTGCAGAAGATAGTACATTTCACCGGTTGCAGTCTCCAGTCCGATGGCCTGTTTTGCGAAATATGTTTATTTTGAATAGGGGGCCATTTTAGATTTTTTTTATGAATGGGTGAGTGTGCCGATCGGCATTCTCGCGCATTTTTTCGCAGATTTGCCGTATGACAGCTACGGAGAGGTGAGTAACCTCTCCAAGGCATTTTAGTATTAAGGGGGGGTTAGGGTTAGGCGCTAGAAGGGGAGGGTTAGGGTCAGGCTGCGGGGAGGGGGGTCTTAGGGTTAGGCTATAGAGAAGGGAGTATTAGGGTCAGGCTGCAAAGAAGGGAGGGTTAGGGTAATGGAAGGGTAGGGTTAGGGTTATAATTAGGGGAAGGGTTGGGGTTAGTTTAGCCACTCACCTTTCAGAGCAACGTGTTTGGTGTTCCGGGAATCGCTTCAAGGCATAAACAATTGATATCCCAGTCAGTTCAAGCCTGGCTAGGAGGGAACGGCCCTATCGAAATAGGGACGTTCTTTGCGGGGAACCACACTCCATGTCACAATTGCAATATTTGAATACACAGCAGTCACAGGAATGACCGGGGTCTCCACTATATTCCCGGGTTGTTCTGAAATTCCTATCTTTCAAAATGGTGAACCACATCCAACCAATCAGATGTTTGCTTTTTATTGAAAAACTAAAGGGTAATTGAAAGGCCAGAAACTAGAAATGTATTGCATTTGCAAGATATTCCATTGACTAAGCACAGAGACGAGGCTCTCAATGTAGAGAGATATTTACACTCATACAAGCTGTGCATACAAGATGATGAGCCGTGGGCGAGAAAATAACGTTTCAAAAAGCTGTTCCATAATAATTAACAGCTTGTTAATGACTGGTAGATAAAATAATGCGTCTGTTAGAATTCCGACCATCCACAGACCACAGTTTCTTATAATGATGAATAATTCTCTATAACATGGTCACTGCTGCATGACAGACATCAATCTTATATAGTAAAAATTAACCACTCGTCAATAATTATGCAATATATTATGTGGTCAGGAAGCCAAACTATTTTTTTCCCCTTCAATAAGCGGTTGAGATAGCATTATTGGGTAAAGTGGGAAGACACCAAAATTGGTTTGGTGGGCAGATACCAGACTGTGGTTAATTTGAAAGATACTATTAATGTGCTAAGTTGGCAGATTCCTTGCTTGGGTAGGCAGATACCAAGCTTGCATTAAATTGAATGATATTGGACTGGATCCTGACTTAAGTAAGTGCTTGAAATTAGTTACTCCTGGGTTAAACCATGTTGATTGCAGAGGGAGTCAAGGTAATTGTATTCTTTGCATGCAGGGATATATCTTTGAATTGCTTACTGCACACAGATACTGACCAGCTTTACTATCACACTGTTATTTATCACCTCTCATCTCTAATACTATTATATTATTATTATATTACACAGATACTGACCAGCTTTACTATCACACTGTTATTTAGACTTGGGATGAAATATGACTCCCCTGCAATCAACATGGTTTAGGCCAGGAGTAACTAATTTCAAGCACTTAAGTCTGGATCCAGCCCGTTGTGCTTGGGTTGAATTGAAAGATATCGTGCTTGGGTTGAGTTGAAAGATATCGTGCTTGGGTTGAGTTGAAAGATATCGTGCTTGGGTTGAGTTGAAAGCAACCGCTATTGGTTTAAGTGGGAAGATACCATGATTGAGTTAAGTGGAACAATACCACGATAGGGATAATTTGGTAGATACTATAATTGGGTTAAGTGTGAAAATACTATGATTGAAAGATACTATGATTGAAAGATACCATGATTGGCATAAGAGGGAAGATACCATGAATGATTTAAGTTAAGGATTTGGTTAAGCTGGAAGATACCATGATTGAGTTAAGTGGGAAGATACCACAATCGGGATAATTTGGTAGATACTACGATTGGGTTAAGTGGGAAAATACTATGATTGAAAGATACCATATATATGGTATTAGTGGGAAGATACCATGATTTATTTAAGTAGGAAGGTACCATGATTGATTTAAGTTAAGTATTTGGTTAAGCTTGAAGATACCATGTTTAAGTTAAGTGGGAAGACAATTGGGATCATTTGGTAGATACTGTGATTTGGTTAAGCTGGAAGATACCACGATTTTGTTAAGTGGGAAATACTACGATTGGGTTGGGTTGGAAGATGCCATGATTAGGTTTAGTTGGAATACTATGACTGATTTAAGTGGGAATATACCAATAATTTTCATACACTATGCACTACACATATATGATGAAGGAAATAAGTGTGGGCATAAAAGGACATATAAAAGTAATCTGGTCAGTGTCTGTGTGTTTTACTCCCCCAGGTTTGCCCAGGTTTAACTTTTCACCTGATTATATCTTATTTTCTCTCTGGACACAGTCAAAATGACTCTAAGTCTGGCCCGCTGGTAGTCATATTCCCGGCACAAATAAATCCGACGGAAGAAATACTGACACAAATTTCCCTATTGAAGAATTCCCGACATGGAAAAAATACCGACAACAAAACTTACCGACTTACCAACAAA
>WWET01000297.1:336974-357848 GCA_011038615.1 Limnodynastes dumerilii
GCGGCGTCATGCGTAACTAGTTACGGCGGCCTTAGGATTGGGCGTCCCTAACTGTTACAGCGAGGGGGGCGTTCCTCACCGTAACTACGCAACCGTTATGGAAGGAAGACGGGGGAAGGTAAGTAAATGAGGGAGGGAGGGCGGGGTTAGGGCAGTTACGACCCTGTGGCCAGCCTAATTACCTACTGTTACGCCGGCTGAAGTTAAGGTAGCCTTTAGCCGGCGTAACAGTAGGTAATTACGCCGGCCACAGGCAGGGGGAGTGTCGGGGGGAGTGCACCAGAGCTGCGCTGGCCGTAACTCTGGATCTTGCCCATTGTGTGTTCCTTTCTGTTCCTTCAAGCACATATATATATATATATATATACACGTGTAATGTGTATGATCAGTGAAACAACTACAAAGTATTGTGCTCTAGGTTTAACTTTAAATGGGCCAGATCCTGAGCTAAGTACACTAGCCGATGACGTAAAATCGCCCATTAGTATTTACTTAAAAAACCCGTAGGTCTGGATTTACCCCAATAAGTGTATAGAATTGAGGCCCGCGGTGCAAGAGGGGGTGACCAAATTGTGGGTCATATCCAGATCTCCGTCCGACACCTGACTTACGCCTGCAAACTGCATAGGTCTGGTGTCTGGAAGGACGGTCGCATGCATGCACCAGATGTCACGCATAATGTCTGCGCAGATATCCAATAGGAGATCTGTCCGATGTGGCGGGTCTTTCCCTCCACCCGCCAGAAGTACACAAGGGTTGGATTTCAGTAACACAGTGTGGGCCTGGTTTAGCACATACATGTAAATCCCTAGAGTCCCCCGCACGTACGGAAAGCGCGCATCCGATCTGGATCTGGTCCCATATCCACATAAAGACATAGGATCCCTCTGATTCACCAAAGACATCAGACCGACTTTATTTCCACCGCAGCCACGTATCATACCACTAAAACACGTTTTCCAACACGTGCGGAAGTAAAACGGAGGTGATTCTGAAGTGTGGATCAGTATGCAGTGTGAAGGTGCACCTTTATTGTACATTGCAATCAGTCACACCTGCTTGTGTATGCAGCCTGGCTGTATTGGCAGAAGGAAGCTGTATAAGTCTGTATAAGGTTTAGTGCATTCTGATTGGACGGCACAAATGCGCATATTGCAAAGTGAAAGGGGGAAAATCATAATTCATAATCATGTGTCTATTGTTACTGCCATTCCAGCTATATTCTATTAAGCCTAGGCATTGTTAGTGGTGTAAGTATAGCTGGCATAGTAGCAATATCAATAATGGAATGGATCCAGATTTAGTAGTAGGGGCCGCGTGGAAAATGGCCCCAATCTTCATGCGCACGCTACCAGCGTGTATCTGGAAGTCGATCGAGGAGGAGGGGGTGCCGAGTGGCGCCATGCTTAAAGCATGTCTGTGTGGTGGGAGGGGGATGGTATATAAATCATACACTAAAGGCCAGATTTACTAAGCTGCGGGTTTGGACAAGTGGAGATGTTACCCATAGCAACCAATCAGATTCTAGCTGACATTCTCTAGTATGTAATAGGAAAGTGAGAGCTAGAATCTGATTGGTTGCTATGGGCAACATCCCCACTTTCCCAAACCTGCAGCTTAGTAAATCTCGCCCTAAAAGCTTTGGCTTAGCCTATATGTAAGATCGTCAGTTACACACCGGAAGCATTTTACGTCAGGCCGGTGTGTAAACGTTAAGGTGAGAGGGTCCTGCTGGCGGAAAGCCGTGAGTGTGAGGGAAGTGTTTTCTGCCCTTATGCAAATTAGGATCGTAAAGCTACCCAATAGCAGAGGTCCTCTAGCATAATACTACTAAATCTGGATCGGGTCCAATGTCATTAATGCGATTATAATGACTCATCAATATATAAAGCACATTCTTGTACATTCCTGGCAACAGGTGTAAGAGCTCATTCATTGAATGACTATTTGCAGCGTGCATTGGAATATGAATAAACCTGCAGCAGGAGATGGAGAGTAAGGAAACAAGGAAAAGAGATTTAGGGCTCGGATGCCTAAGCAGTGTTACTAATGGCTCCTGATTACTGGCCATTGCAGAGAGCCATCCAGAGCGTGTTACAGACATGGGTCCGGATTCACGGTTACATAGTTTTCGTCTTACGTACGTTGGGCCTGATCCAGACCTACGCTTGGCTGCGTTTTTCCGATGACCGTGAGCGTAAAAACGGCCATTTGTACTTACTGCGCATGCGGCAGATGTCACGCTCATCTTACGCTCAGAAATTGTGACCGTATGGGCCTTCAGCGTATCACCTTCGTAACTACGGTCGAGAGGGCGCGCCTGGCATGCGATTTTCGGAAATATGCACCGAGGGCGGGGCGAGGCTTTTAAATCATACAGTATGGGTGCGCTAAGCGCCGTAATCAAGGAAAATAAGGGAAAATCTGCGCACCAAATTCAGCTGCTTAGAATTCACTTCTAGGGTGTAGCTGCTTACGGCCGCCCGCGGTTACTAGGGGAGTGCATCGGAGGCACGCTGGCGTAAATACGCTGCGCACATGAGCGTTTCCTGAGCGTAGGTCTGGATGCATAGTGGCTTATTAACGCTCTCTGCGTACCATCTCTGTATGTAGAATGTGTAAGCGCCATACTTACGCAATCTACGTGCAGAAATGGTACGTAGATAGCATGCGCAGTAGCGCAATTCTTAAAACGACGTACGTAAGATGAAAACGACGTAACTGTGAATCCGGACCATAAAGAGATCCCTGTGGATCCCACCAGCTCTCGCCCTGTGAAAGCAGAGTGTTGGCTGAATATAAATATAGACATCAGAGGCTGAGCAATGGAATGATATATGGATAATGGAATGGCAGCTTAATTGACATGAGCCCTGGGGCTGGCTGATGGGCATGGCACAGCCTAAGAGCTTACATGCGTCACAGTCAATTCCAACAGACCAAAAGAGGCAACTTGTGGCTCTCCAGATGCTGTGGAACTACAAGTCCCAGCATATATGTACCAGCTGGGGGGGCCACCAAGACCCTAGAGGGGCTGTCTGTTTTATTGAGGCATGAATGAGGCTGCTACTGTGGGAAGCACCTGTCGTGTTCCTGGATTTCCAGCAGGAGAATAGGGATTACCTAGAGACTAAAGACCCATAGCAACCAATCAGATTCTAGCATTCACATCCTTATTACATACTAGAGAATTTCAGCTAGAATCTGATTGGTTGCTATGGGAAACATCTTCATTTTCCCTTTCCCGCAGCTTAGTAAATCTAGCCCAAGGAGAGAAGGCAATAGATGAAGGGTAAAGATGGAGAATCAGAGCCATATCTAGGGTCTGGGTGCCCTGGCTAATCAAAGCTCTTTGTATATATATTTATAGGTCAGGATCCAGGATTCATTCCCAAGGCCAACTTACGCACGTGACGTGTACTTAAGCAGAACAAATACTTATGCATCGGAAGTCAGCTGACCTATATTAATCTGACGCTGGGATATGCTGGGTGGACAAGATTCAGAGATGGAAAATAAGAGAGGAAAGTTACTCCTGGGCTAAACCATGTTGATTGCAGGGAGAGTAAAGTTAATTGTATTCTAGCCTCCTCGTACTCTTGCACACAGGAGAAAGTCCTGTACTTAATTCAGGGTTGCCGTCTTTTCAGAGCTTCCCTCCGGGAGAACCCAGAGGTAAGCCATAGATTTCTGCAAGGGGCGGGACTTAATGATGTGATTTATGCAAATTGTGTCATTAAGCCCCACCCCCTGTCAATCACTCCTGTGATCTCCAGCGTTTCAGGGGATGGACAGGGCTTGATGACATCATCAAGCCCTGCATATCCCTAGTAACTCTAGGGATTACAGTAATAATTTATGGCTAGTGGGGATACCGGGAAACCTGCCCAAATTTCGGGAGTCTTCCAGATATTCCGGGAGAGTTGGCAACCCTGCTATATTATCGAATTGCTTACTGCTCACAGATACTGACCAAATTAACTATTACACTGTTATTTAGACTTGGGATAGGAAACATCACCTCTCTGTAAAAAGAAAGTAAGAGCTTGAATCTGATTGGTTGCTATAGGCAATGGTCCGGATTCACAGTTACGTAGTTTTCTTCTTACGTATGTTGTTTTAAGAATTGAACTACTAGGCATGCGTAGTAGCTTATTTATGCAATCTACGTACAGAAATGGTACATAAATAGCTCAATTCGTAAAGCAACGTACGTAAGACAAAAACTATGTAACTGTGAATCCGGACCAATATCTCCACTTTCCAAACCCGCAGCTTAGTAAATTTGACCCCTAAGAATACATTTTCCTGTGTTCTGCCCTCCCAGCGCAGCGAGAGCAGTTATCTGATAGGCGCATTGGTGCGTGCCCTTGTATAATCAACCCCATTGCTTGCAATGTTCAATACCATTACCCTACCTCAAAATTTCTAGTCTGCTTGCAGTTAAAATGGTGGCAGATCAGAAGTCTGGTTCAGTCCGCAGTCCATTAGCACACCTATACTACGGCCATTTATCAGAAGCCAAGTCCGATGTGTCAGTATGCAATGTCTTGCATGAGGAGTACACTAGAGGGCGCCAGAATGCACAGCAGAGCAATCACCTATTAACTGCTTAACCAAAATTCCTAATCGTTATGCACTAATTAATACTGACATGTAATATTACACATGTAATATAGAACACATCCGTGGTGGGTTTATTTTTTTACTTGTGCTACATTATCTTTAATGACCTATATATTTTTTATGATAAGTGCCGTCCACTATAATACTTGCCTTGCCTGCAGCTCATACTCAAGAAGATGCAAATAATACTACACAAATAGCACCAGGAAGGACAGCTCCTCGGCCTCTTTACTGGTTACTTTGTGTAATAGCAGAAATGCTGATCTAGCTGATGTGAAATGCCAGACAGCCGGTGCTTTATTCCAATAAAAGTGCAAACACTTAGTTTAATGCACATTATTATCCTCCCTGCACTTATCGAGGACAGATACACCATGCACACAGCACAAGCCATCTCGCCAGCAGTGGGCTTGTAATATTTTGTCTGTTGCTGGGATTATCTCCTGCCGTCTGCATCTGGAATTACACAGATCCACCATAGACAGAGAGCACAATTCCTGCCCACCAAATGCTATTTACCCGTTGTATGAGCCAGGGCAGGCTAGCCAACCTTCCTCAAAGAAACACACACCTTCAAAAACAATGATCCAGCACAAATCAGAGTTTAGTCTTGAGGCCTGATACCTCCTAACCCTGCCAGTCCTTGTGTGTCAGCATAACTGGTAGGGTACAGCTGGCCGTACTCTCAGAATGCAATATATGCATCCACTAAGACTAAGGAAGGGCTAGATTTATTAAACATAGCAACCAATCAGATTCGAGCTCTGTATTTTCTATTACATACTGAAGAGTGTTAGCTAGAATCTGATTGGTTGCTATGGGCAACATCTCCACTTTTCCACAGTTCAGTAAATCTAGCCCTAAGTGTCTGATGATTCACTTTTCCCATCCAGTCTGTCCCTTTGGTACAAACTCATGATAACCTCTGGCCAAACTTGATCCTCTCCCTTTCCTCTCTTCTCTCTCCTTTCCTTCCTTCCTTCCTTCTTTCTCTTCCTTTTTTGTATCTCTCTCTCTTTCTTTCTCTTCTAATTCTCAGGGCCCGATTCAATTGTAAAAAAATCGTTCGGCGGCGTATTTTTAACGCTTTTTTAAAAAATTTTACCGGCGTTATTTTTTTTTCTAATTCAATTCTTTTCTAGCGTTAAAAATACGCCGGTTTTTGAACGATAAAAATCCGCACACATAAAGGGACCTTTTCAAACACAGTAGACATTTGGAAGGAGACACTAAGCACTTTAAAGAGTGATCAATTTAAAACACTGTAAATATCTTCATGTTAAAGATCTGACCCCTTGAAATGAACCAGCGGAAGGTTAAATGGTAATACATATGATAAAAGATTTATGCTTGGTCAAGATACTTATGAGCCTCGTTGCATATGCAAATGATGGGGTAAGCATTAATCAACCAAAATAATAAAAAAATAACATTGCAAATACAGAGATTTGTTTTCCTAACGCAATAAAATAAAAAGGAGCCTGAAATTGGCAGGATAATGGAGATGGACGATAACATAGAGCGGCTCTTTCCTAACCATTGTTTGTTCGGACTACAAGTAGTAGCACTTTGCAAGCTCCATAGCTCACATTAAGAGGAATCGTTCTCACTGCACACAGCAGGCGATTCAATTATTAGCATACTGTAATCATTTGTATTCTTTCTGCCTGGGAGATGTGCAGAGCTGTGATACATTTCCCCCCTGTTCTAGAAAACTCATCTTGTATGCCCAGCGGCCATTCTTGTGTCTATAATTAATCCTTTAGTGTGTGGGGTGGTTAGAATTGTTATTCTGTCAACTGGTAATCGTTAGATACAACAGAAAACAAAAATCTTGTGCTTCCCCCCCTTCCCCGCCACCCCTTCTTCCTCCTCCAGCCTGGGTGACATTCGTATTACATGCTTAAACTGTTACCATCCCAGACATTAGAATTCTAGGAGCTGAATGATAAATGGATTCAGAAAAAGAAAAGTTCAAAGCTCTCATTTTAAAGTCAAAAATCCATTTTTATTTTATTATTTAAAATGATTCAGTGTATGGTTAAAAACTCCACCATAACAAAATCTTTAAGCTTTGGACGCTGGTGTTATTAAGAAGAAGCCTAAATGATCACTTCTGATTAAACCCACTAATATATCATTACAAGAACACTAAAATTGCTTTAAAGTCAGGGTTGTATTGATTAATATAACCAAGAAACACTTCTTAATCAGACTGAATACAGTGCATCCCCAACAGAACACATTGGGCTGGATGCAGACTTAAGTGCTTGAAATTAGTTACTCCTGGGCTAAACCATGTTGATTTCAGGGGGAGTCAAGGTAATTGTATTCTTTGCATGCAGGGATATATCTTTGAATTGCTTACTGCACACAGATACTGACCAGCGTTACTATCACACTGTTATTTAGACTTGGGATAGGAAACATCACCTCTCAACTCTAATACTGTTTACAACAGATGAAATATGACTCCCCCTGCAATCAACATGGTTTTGCCCTCTCTTAGCAGTGGCACACCCAGGGGGGCTTTCGGGGAGTTTCTGGTTTCCCAGAAACCCCCCCAGATTAAAAATGTAAAAAAATATATTAAAAAAATGTGCAAAAAAGTGACATTTTGAAAAAGGGGCGTGTCTTAGCTATATATTAGCCAGACTGACATGAAGGATGATTGTCCTGGTCTGTGCTGCAATAGGAAAGCTGGTGGGGATGGTGAATGGGTCAGAACCTATTCAACACTGCTTATGCAGTGACACAAGCTCTGCTCCATTGTTTAATGTGCTCTACTAATGCCTTGTATACTGCTATTGGTATTAGATCTGTTCCTTCAATATAAAAACTACTATTTTACTGTGTGAAAGAAGTAACTTATAAATGACCTAAAAAATATCAAAAACAGGACTTATCCAATCTGACTTCAAATCTACATTATAAATGTCCTGCTTTCACAGAGAACGTGTACATCTTACATGTCTTGGCAGTCAGAGTCATATTTAGTAGCTCTTTACAATTTTAAACAGTCCTTCAACCTCTGTCACATTGCATAATGTCTTATTCCCTAACATACACACACACTCACACGCACTCTCAGGCTGGGGGTATAGGGGTCATTTTTGCCCCATGACAGTAGGGTGCGGGTCAGGAGCAGAGATTGGATGGGGCAGAGCTTATGTGTCCCATTTTTGAGCTCCAAAATATAGGGAGGTATGCTATATACCCCACATGTATTACACGCATTGGAAACCCCCCCTTCAAAATCCTGCTTTTGCCACTGCTTAGGCCCATATTCAGAGTACTGGACGTATAACATATACGTCCGGTGTTCAGCGATTTTTACTACTGTGCCTGCGTAGTCATTTTTTAACGTAATCTACATATCTTTTTCTTACGTAGATTACATAAATGCAATCTGAAAGACCGCATTTGCGCAATCTACGTAAAGAAAAAGATACGTAGAATAAGTTACTCCAGTACTCTGAACATGGGCCTTAGTTTCAAGCTCCTTCTTAAGTCTGGATCCAGCCCAATGTGATTTAAATTTTTTCGGGTAGACCAGATGGACCAAGTGGCTCTTATCCGCTGTCACTTTATATATTTCTATGTTAGCTACATCAAATCATCACTGATTTGTTTTTTTGTCCTGTGTGTGTCTACCATATTACTTATCTTTGTGTCTTGGGGCCTGATCCAGAGCTACGAAATTTTCGCACGACGGGCGAATGCGTACGTTCGGCCGTGCGTATAAACATACACGCACCTAACACTCCCATTGTAAAGTACCTGCTTACGGCGGCTATACCCTACACTAGGTACTACCGTCGGCCGTACGAATTTTCGCACATATTACGCAAAGCGTACGGGCTTAGCACGCCCATACTGTACAATTTAAATGGCTATCCCCGCCTCCGTGTAGTAAAACGAGCGCCCAGGCGACCGTCGTACTGAACGCACGCCCCTCGAGCGAACATTTCGCACACAATACGACCGCTATACGCTCATGTCGTCCAGCCGACCGGAAGCTGTCATACTGGGCATGCGCAGTGCGAATTTTCGTACGAAAATACGCAAAAAACGGTCGTACGCTCACTCGAAATCGGCCAATTTCGTAGCTCTGGATCAGGCCCTTGGTATTTAAGTGTATATAAGGCATAGTAAGCCCTGCTTCCTGCCAAATCAAAGAAACGATGCCTTACTAAGGATAGGCCCCGCCTATCCTTAGCAATGCTCAGGGCTTGAGGCAGTGATTTGCTTTAAAGCACTACCTCAAGCCCAGATCCAGGGAAATTTCCCAGCTCTTCCTAGATTCCCAGAGCAATGCCTGAATTTCTGTAGTCTTCTGGACTTTTCAGGAGAGTCGACAACTATGATATAATGTGTTTCCCTAGAAATAAAAATGTGAGGATTTCTTTAAGGTCGTCTTTAGGTATCATTGCTATATACATTTACTTGTTCTACATTATATTGTAAACCATAAACTTCTGAGATTTTATATCTACTGCTTATATCAGCTTGTGCTAAGAGTACAGTTATCTGCAACATTCTATCTATTGTGACTATGACTCCCATCAATGTCCACCACTTGTGTCATGAGGGCAGAATATTGTGATATGTTGGGTGCCAGCAGGGGCTGCCTTCCATGCAGCCAAAGCATCGTAACAGACCAAGTCAGATGCTTGGTTGCATAGGGAGAGGAAGACAGAAGTAATGATGGTAGGACCTCGTCTGGAATACTGTGATCAGTTCTGGAGGCCGTATCTCCAGAAGGACATAAATACATTAGAGACTGTGCAAGGAAGAGCAACTAAAATGGTGCATGGCCTGTGTCACACAGCATACAGAGACAGACTACAGGAAGTAACATGTATAGCTTGGAGCAGAGAAGGGTGAGGGGGACATGATAGCAGCTGTCACATACATCAAGGGTTGTGACCAGCTAGAGGAGGGGGCATTTTTCAAAGGAAGAGGTGTAATAGAACACGAGGGCATGAATATAAACTGGAGGGTGGTAGATTCAGAGGAAATGTGCGGATAATGACTTCACTGAAAGGGTGATAGATAAGTGGAATAGCGGGCCATATTCAGAGATCCGTTTGAAAACGCGAACGCAAATATACGCACAAACGTAGCAAGGAACACCCACCAAAACCCCAGTCACTGTCCTCGGTAATCCATGTTCTCGTAGACTTACACTTCTATAAACCACCTTTATCTTTCCGAGTGCATTCCCATGCGTATATGTCCTCCGTACATGCGTATCACGATAGTCACGCCTCCTTTCCTTCATTAAAATGCTTCCCCCCGCCCATTTTTATTTAAATTCTCAAGTGCGTATTTTAAAGTGGGAGATCCGGATGTATGTATCCAAGTCCGTCCGTGAGGCACTTCCGCACCTATAGTCTACGTGAACTACGTAAATAAAGTTACTACGCCTGCGCAATTGAAACGTACCTAAAAATACGCACGGCAGGTGTTAGAGGTAACACAGTAGAGCAGTGTACACTTGGGATAAATATAAGGATATCCTAAATCTCAAACTAAATTGAGGGTAAATAGGATCTAGGGTCAGTATAGTTTTAAATAAACAACTGGACAGACTGGATGGGCCGCGTGGCTCTTATCTGCCGTCACTTTCTATGTTTCGATGACCAACAGCCTGGAGTCTATTCCATGGTTGCCTACTTTTCCAAATGGATATCAGGGAGATTGTGAGAGCACTATCAGGGCGCTGCACGAAAGGGGTGTGTCCTGTAGCACCAAAGAGGTGTGTCCTGTGAATAGCTCCACCCATAGGTGTATCTAGCGCTGCCAGGAAAACCATTTTACAATAAAAATGTCAGTATTTATTGATTATTAAATTGTCAGTGAATACTTTCATTACTATCTTTATAGAAAAGCTAAAAGTGATGCTGCAGCTGAGTCTTTTATTACATCTTGGCCTCCATGAAATTGGCCATCTCCATAGACCTCAATGGATGAAATTAGAATCAGGGAGACTCCATAGACCTCAATGGAGGAAATTAGAATCAGGGAGATTACCAAACACTTCAGGCAGTCAGGGAGATTACCCAATCTTCAGGGAGTCTCCCTGATATTCAGGGAGAGTTGGCAGCTATGGTCTATTCTACACATACACTGGACGGATGGGGGGTTTGGGGGGTGCAAGCCAGTGACCTTGCACAATACTGATACATAATTTGCTGGTATCTTAGATAAAATGACAAAATCTTGTAGGATAGATTTACATGACACTGATTTCCCAACGCTTGCAATAAACCTCCTTGTCTGATGAAATGGGATAATATATAAATAGATCAGGGTATATTATTTCAGGTGACCCAGGATAGCATTATACCTTGTACAAGCTCTCTAGGATAAGTAATCTGAAAACATGTTGTTTATTTGGTTGTAGCTTTTGTCAGTGCTGAAAAGATTGAGAGTACTTGGAGAAATTGCTGGGTATCTGAACATGTCAAGAGAAAGAGACATTAGATTCCTGGGAATTCTTTACCAAACCCTATAATTAACAGCATTTTGATGTTCTTAAGCTGTTGTGCCACAGGAAAGGGGACGTCTGAATCGTTTGCAGTTTTGTAGCAACGGAGGGGGGGAAAGGGGGGGTATCGCCAAGAAAATCCAAATTGTGGCCATAGCCCCACCAAGCAAATCTGATAGGTGCTTAATGCTACTTATCACCTGTAATCATGTTTCTCTATGGGGATGTAGTTACCCCTGCAGCCATCCCATTTTCAACACTGAAGGAGCCAATGCTCTTATTTCAACAATGTTCTTGTTCTGTTTAGGATTAGGCTGCAGAGAGGGAAGGGTTAAGGTTAGGCTGTGGAATATTGATGGTTAGGTTTAGGCTACATAGAGGGAAGGATAAAGGTTAGTCTTTGGAATAGGGAGGGTTAAGGTTAGGCTACGTAGAGGGGAGGGTAAAGGTTAGTCTTTGGAATAGGGATGAATAAGGTCAGGCTGCAGAGAGGGAAGTGTTAAGGTTAGGCTGTGGGATAGGGATGGTTAGGTTTAGGCTGCATCGAGGGGAGGGTAGAGGTTAGTCTTTGAAATAGGGATGGTTAAGGTTAGGCTGCGGAGAGGGAAGGGTTAAGGTTAGGCTGTGGGATAGGGATGGTTAGGTTTAGGCTGCATAGAAGGGAAGGTAAAGGTTAGTCTGCGAAAAAATTAATAGGTAAGGTTAATCTGCGGAGAAGGTAGGGTTAAGGTTAGGATGCGGGAATGAGGATGGTTAAAGAAGAATTAAGGTTAGGCTGTGGAGAGGGGTGGGTTAAGTTTAGGCTGTGGGATGGAGGATGGTTAGAGAAGGATTAAGGTTAGGCTGCCGAGAGGGGAGGGTTAAGGTTAGGCTGCAGAGAGGGGAAGGTTAAGGTTAGGTTTGTTGAAACATAAGCATACCTGTCGCCACTGGACTCTTTGTCATGGGAACGACGCTGTCTCTTCCTGAACTGACACAAACTGACAGCAGTAGCGTTGTAGTGCCGCAAAGCGACCTGTCGAAAGACAAACCATCGGAGTGGAGAACTACACCTTCTTTTTGCATTTCTCTTGCAAGCAGTATAATGACTGTAAATAAAGCACTTTGTATATGTAACTAGTTTTACTGACACTTAAAATGCTTTATCCATCTATCAATGTCCTGACAATTGATCGTGAACTAAATCCTGGTTATAAAATGATTCTGTTCCTTTAAAGATATAATTAACGCTTCTGGGAAGTTCATATTTAAGATTAAACCAAAAGCACTGTGTTTAGAATATTTGCACTTTCGGGCCTTTATTGACTTTCCATATTCTCTATGCAAGGTCTCCTTGTGCCAGTATAAGGTAATGGATATTAGAGCACTCAGTATATTATATTCCATTCCTCTCTGCTATAGTGCATAGCCTAATGCAACCTCTCAGTGATTCTGTGGGAGGTAGTCAGGGAGTGTACAGAAAGGGTACACTTCGTAAAATAAAATACTCCTTAGAATATAGGGACATATCTAGGGGTTCGGTCATCCCTAGTAAAAAAACTACTTCCCTATGCTTCTCCAGAATTTCCTCTGACTCTTGTATATTTATAACACAGGAAGTCTGTTATTGTATGGTACCCACTCTACTACATGTATCAACTATAAAATATTTACCTTTTAAATAAATATTTTTTTTTCTATTCTTTTTTTTTTCATTTCATTTCCTTTTCTTTTCTTTTCCTCTCCTTTTCTTTCCTCTTCTCTCATATCCTCTTCTTTCCTCTTCTCTTCTCTCCATTCCTTTATTTCTCCTTTCCTCTCCTCTACTTTCCATTTCCTTTCCTTTCATTTTTTCTTTTCATATCCTTTTCTTTCCCTTTCTTACTTTTTCTTTCCTTTCACCTCCTCTCCTTGTCTTTCTTTTACTCTAATTTTCTTTCCTTTCCTCATCTTTCCTTTCCTCTCCTCTCCTTTTCTTTCATTTCATTTCCTTTTCTTCCATTCCTTTCCTCTTCTTTTCTTCCATTCCTTTCCTTTCCTCTCCTTTTATTTCCTTTCCTCTCCTTTTCTTTCCTTTCTTTTTCTCATCTTTCCTTTTCTTCCATTCCTTTCCTCTCCTTTTCTTTCCTTTCCTTTCCTCTCCTTTTCTTCCATTTCATTCCTTTCCTCTCCTTTTCTTTCCTCATCTTTCCTTTCATCATCTTTCCTTTCCTTTTCTCCCCTTTTCTTTCCTTTCTTCATCTTTCCTTTCCTTTCCTCTCCTTTTCTTTCCTTTCCTCTCCTTTTCTTTCCTTTCCTCTCCTTTTCTTTCCTTTCCTCATCTTTCCTTTCAAACCATGGAGGCCGTGAAGCCTAAAAACGTGCTGAAGGTTTACAGTGGCCATGATTTTGCCCTCAAGATGTGAGAGAACGGGATGTAGTTGCTGTTATTTCTGTGGGCCCGGGATGGAGATCTTTTCCACAGAAATCAATCCTATTGTCACTATCATTTATATTGTGTAATTTTATAATCATTTAATAACTGATATCAATGGCCCAGATCCTGACGTAGAACCGGATTCAGATTTAATAACGGCAGGGCACTTACGCACGCAAGGTGCATAAGTGACCTACCTTCACCTGCATGCTCCCTCCAGATGTTACGCTAGGGTTACTATAGTTATATTAGAAGGGAAACCCTATAGTAGCCCTAGCAACAATCGAACTTTGTTCCGTCTGAGCCCAATTCCGTGGAAATGGACTTTGCTTCCCTTCCGCCCGCTAAAGCGAGCGGGGGGAAGCATTTACATTGTACAGTGTGGGAGGGGGCTCCCACACTGCAGCGGATCAGCGGTTGTACGGAGTGACAGGGGGCGTGCACTCCCTTCTGTCTCGCATAATTACAGTCCCCCGCACGCACGGAAAGCATGCGGGAGTCTGAATCTGGTCCCCAAAGTGTGCGGGGATCCGCAGTTACGCACCCGTAGCAGGTACCTGCACTCCCCTCTGTCGGTAGTAAATCTGGACACTTACCTTAACTTTTACGATTAGACGTTAGATGACTTGCGTATGTCCCCTGTCGGATGGAGGTGAGTATCTGGGCCAATATCCTTATCCAATGCACAGCAGTGGGTACACTTTCCCATGTCGTAGGAAACATACAGGCCAATTAATGATCTGAACCTTTTATTAACCTCAGCTGAGTCATTATACAGTAATTGTGTTGTGTGTATGCCTACACACGTCTGCTCTTGTATTCGCTCCAGTGTGTTTATTTTGATTTATTTTTTTCATTTATATACTGTATGTATTAGCTTTATGTTTCTATTTCCATCATCTCCGAATCTGTCTCTTGTGCCCAAGCCTCATCCCGGGTATAGAATACATGTGTGAACGATGAGTTAAAGTTTCGCTGGGTGGGAAGTGAGAATATTTCTAAATTGATGCAGCTGGGAGAGCGACATAGATACTCAGCCTGATTGTGTCTGGATCTCAGATCTGGGATGGTGTCCAGGTTTTGTTTTACGCTGGTATAATCTCCCCAGAGGAGCTGAGTTAGAAGCAGAATTGAGGTCAGACAGGAGAGCTTGTTATTTTTAGGTAACAAGTTGTTTTTTCACAGTTTTCAGATAATATTCTCCCTCCCAGCCTACAGTGAAATGAGATTTATGTCTCTGCTATCTGGAGACGGTTTACTGAGGCCTGTTTAGAACAGGGCTGGTTATAAGTGTCACTTGGATTTACTAAACCTACAAAAGTAGAGACAGTCATTTTATGGGCCTATTAATCTACTAGGAACCAGTGACCTCAGAGAGGTAAGAGGCAGCCATTTTGTTGGCCTATTTATCTACTAGAAACCAGTGATCTCAGAGAGGTCAGAGGTAGCCATTTTGTAATTTAGGAACCAATGACCTACCTCAAAGAGGTAAGAGGCAGCCATATTGAGGGGCTATTAATTTACTAGGAAACAGTGACCTCAGAGATGTAAGAGGTAGCCATTTTGTGAGCCATTAATTTACTGGGAACCAGTGCCCTTAGAGCGGTTAGAAGCAGTCTATTAATTTACTAAGAATCGGTGATCTCAGAGACATAAGAGGAAGCCATTTTGAAGGCCTGTTAATTTACTAGGAACCACTGACCTCAGAGATATAAGGCAGCCATTTTGGGGCCTAATTATTTACTAGGAAACAGTGACCTCAAAGTGGTAAGAGATAGCTTTTTTGGAGGACTGATAATTCACTAGAAAGCAGAGACCTGAGAGAGGTAAGAAGCAGCCATTTTGGGGGCTTTATTAATTTACTGTGAACCAGTGACCTCAGAGATGTAAGAGGCAGCCATTTTGAGGTGTGATCCAAAGTTAATAAAAATACTTTAATTAAAAATGGCTTTTTTCAAGTAATTGTTACATAATATTAACAACACTATACAGTACATTCAGCTGACTTTATTCAAGCGCAAAGCACAGCGGAGTGTAAACCCAGCTTTGACCTTGACATGACTTATGAAGTCATGCCAAGATTGCTGAACAAGATGGCAGCAGTTGCAGAGGAGCAGAACTTTACTCGGGCTGCATAGTTTTTGCAGCATTACACTTAGCAAAGTGACTGAACAGAGATAAAGGATTGGAAAGGGTGTATTTTTTGCATGTCTTTGCAATACAGAGTGGCACATGGACAGTTTACACAACACTGGCGATCTTCGTGTCTCATATTAATGTGACTCATGTCATTAAGCCCTTTACTTACCCAAAATTGCCACATGTGACAGCTTCAACATACCTTCAGTCTTTTAGTCATTTAATGCCATATGAGGGTAAATTGAGCAGTATGGTATATTAATCCATGCTATCTGGATTGAAATTCTCACCTCTCCATTAAGATAGATGGACTGGATCCAGAATGAAATGAGATTTCAGGCACGGAAGACTATTCGTATGGAATGGTCATCTATGTATATGATCCTATACTCTGTGCATGCAAGGGTAGAACACTACCCTTGCACACATGGACCTTCCAAGCCCTGGACCCTTATGCATCTGCCCCACATAAAATGGAGCCATCGGGTGGGGATGGGGTAAAAGGGTAGCGGGGGGGGACAAGAGAGTACAAAGTAAGGGGGGAGTGGGTGAGAAGGGAACAACACTAGGATGGAGGACCCTGCTCAAGTGAGCGAACACACTAAGTGGGAAGGATGACCTTACAGAAGACATAAGGAGTGTGAAGGAAATGGACTGCTGGTGTGAGCGGAGGAGAGGGGGAGGAAGGAGAAGAAGGGATAGATGTAGGATGCAGTGACGATGTTAAGTGGAGGAGGGGTAGGCTAGCCTGAGCAAGTGCGTTTTGAGTGAGCGATTGTAGGGGAGAGTCTGACTGAAAAAGGGAGGTCATTCCAGTGCAGAGGTGCAGCATGGGAGAAGTCCTGGACATGGGCATGAGATGTGGTAATCACTAGGGAATTCTGACAGAGGTGGTTGTCTTGGTGAACTTACAGTGTAGGTGTTCCCTCTTAGTGAAATTATAGCAAAGTGAGTGTTGCTTCTTAGTGATATCACGATATAGGTGCTACGTCTTGGTGTTAATTGTAAAACTTAAGGTAAGCCTTGCCTGTTGGAAAACCATCCATGGGAATGGTTATAATCGAACACAAGAATTCCTCTATAGTGTGGCCCATTGCTTCCAGATCTATCTGTCTTGTAGATCCAGTAAAATCACAATATATTTAATAACCAAGTAAATTAGAAAACATTGCACTAAGGCTAGAAACTTTTATTTTGCGTATTACTAAAATGTGACTTTTACATCCCTTTGAATATAATTAGCCATTAAACGTGTTTCCTCTGAATCACACTTGTTATTAGCGAAAGTACTTTACCAAACACTCCATAGAAATGGAAATGATCCCGGTAATAACAGAAAGGCCTTGGGTTTATAAGACGTTTGCTAGTTTAGCTGCGCTGAAGAAAAAGAGATGGGTTAATAAGAACTGTGTTCTGTGACTGCGTGAACTGCCTCACTCTACTTCCCACCATTTACTGAAATGACTTAGAGTTCCTCTGGGTATTCTTATTGAGGTTTCGCAGCCAGCTCATTAACAGCTGCATCCCGTGGGGGTTTCGGCAAGAATGAAGGAGGAGCAGGTCACAGGGGATAGATAAGATATCAACTCCGAGGAGGAAACATAGATTCAGTACCACGGACAGCAGCAAGGAAACAGGACGGATTGACAGCAAAGTGGTACTTAGGAAAACGATCCCAGTGACCTTCACTCTGACCCTTGTAATCAATAGACTCCCAATGTCTATCTGAAGCTCCTGTACGCCAGGGGTACAGGAACATGGGCAAGCATCGTGGATTTTCCAGGCATTTTCGGTAGGTTATCACTTTCTCTTTGTAACGATCCACAATTTATGCAATAGGGAACTGGACAAGAGACATAATGAAGCACTATTAGGTAGAGATTCCAGGCTACATCCGTCAAGGAGGTCAATAAATTAGGAGATTACCAAGGTCTGGACAGATAGGATGAATTCTTTGTCTCTGTCCCCTCTCCTATGCATAACTTGACTGCCCCCCTTGTATAAACTAGTTTTATGTGTGACCACTTTTAGATATGATGTGTTATATATAGTGTTTTGTGGTGTCTTAGAGATAAAGGAGCTGAGTATAAGAGTTGATTTTATTTAACTTCAATAAAAAACACAATTTAATTTGCTTCTTTTTAGTTTTTATGATACTTTTCTTGATGTTTTTATTTGGGGAAAAACTATTAACCGTTAACTTAACTGATGCAATATTTGCAGGTTTTTTAATTCAACATTTTGTTAACATTATCCTAAATACGGAAAAAAAACCGATGAATAATTGTCTGACGCCCTAATGTACCAGATTGTTTGGTATCAGTATAAACCGCCTGAATACTCAGATGGACTGTATTGAGTCACATGTGACATGTCCGCCTCTGCATTAGCTATAGATTGTTTGTCATGCTAGAAGCTGGGATAACTGACTGCGGTAAATACACAGGAATTAACACATAATAACACAAAAATGGCATTACATCATAAAATGGAAGTGATCCAGGACTGGATCCGGACTTCCAACAGCTCTGCTTTTGGACCATTACCATTGCTTACACAGAGTTCCGCCATATGGACCCTCCCGGGATAACATGGCTGACATTAAACCATAGTTGTCAACTTTCTATTTCTCTTCTTGAAAATTTCAGATGGCTGGATGGGGGGCGGGGCTAACGGAGGTGATTTAATGTAAATCACTGCCAGTCAATGCTGCAATCCATAGTTGGGCAAGGCTTACATCGTCAAGCTCCACCTATCCTTAGTAATGCTGTGGATCACAGTCAGGACTGCCACTAGAAATTCCGGGACCGAAACACTCCACCCCTATGTGAGATTAATGAGCTGCGACATCACCTATAGGTGGAGCGCGGTAGACCTGCAGGAACTATTCACAGCGGGCTGATGAGAAGGGAAGGCCTGTTATTAAGAAGTTATTCCCTACGCATCGGCCCGCTGATGGGCACCCTGGTTTTGCCGGTAGGAGACTGGTGACAATTGGGCCTGATCCAGACCTACGCTCATGAAACACTCATATATGTAGCGTGTTTACGCCAGTGTACCTACCATGCACTCCCCTTGGTAGCAGTTAGTTTCCCTTCTTACACCCAGCAAACTCTACCCTAACTTTTCTGATCGTAACCGCAGGCGTCCGTAAGCTCCTTGCGTAGTTACGATGCTTAGCGCGCCCATACTATACGATTTATATGCCTCACCCTGTCCTCAGTGCGTATCTACGGATTTCGTAAGGCAGACACACCCCCTCGAGCATTGTTACAAAGCTGGTACGCTCAAGGCCCATGCGCTCAGAATTTCTGTGCGTAACATCTACCCCGCGCATGCGCAGTAAGTACAAATAGCCGTTTTTACGCTTACGACCGCCGTAAAAAATGCACGTAGGTCTGGATCAGGCCCAATGACTCGTCTGTCTCCTGCCGTCGATCCCCTCTGTTGGAGAGCTGGAATGAGTATTGGCAGGCTCCCATCCCTCTGGGCCCAGGACTCCGGTCCTGGAATTCCCCCCCTGATGACAGCCCTGATCACAGTATTGATAGGCAGAGGGGCGGGAGTTGAGGCAGCGAATTGCATTAAATCATGTTATCGATCCTAAATGTGGGAGATTTTCCTGCTAGGTGCAATGCCTGAATTTCACAAGATGTAGCAACTATACATTAAAAACATGACTTTACTGTCATTTTAAATAAGAAACTCTACACACACACACACACACACACATACATACATACATACATACACACATACACACACATACATATACACACATACATACACACACACACATACACACACACACACACACACACACACACACATACATACACACACACACACACACACACACACATATACACACACACACACATACACACACACACACACACACACACACACACATACATACACACACATACATACACACACACACATACATACACACACACACATATACACACACACATACATACATACATACATACATACACACACACACACACACACATATACACACACACACACACACACATATACACATATATACACACACACATATATACACACACGAGCACACACACATACACATATATACACACACACGCACACACACACATACACACACACACACATATACACATATATACACACACACACATATACACATACACACACACATATACACACACACAGACATATACATATACACACACACACATACACATATATACACACACACACATACATACACACACACGCACGCACACACACACACTCATTACTGCGACCTACCCTGCTGTTGGAACATGTAGGGGAAAGATAAACATGTGATTGCATTGTATAGTGCCAGGATTGCGACACTCGTAACACGCTTGTGCAGAACACAAAAGTGGGCGTTTTCCAATGCGAGGGATGGATTCCGGTCCCGGTTATTACTTACGCGGTGGGAGGAGTCTGGTCAGTGTAGATTGTCATTTTCCCTATTATATTACAGTAACAAAGGCGCATCTATTACCCCATGGCACGCCAATCCTTTTATCATGCCGTGTCCTGACTTTCCTGACTAATAATGACTTGTTAATGCATAAATTTGCCTCTCATTTACAGAAAGAAGTGTTCATTCTCTTTACACGACAGGGTGTGCCTGGACGGGATTCAGGCCATATTTCTGGAATCTGTTTATTAAGCAGGCATGCAGCTGGTACACCTGTAACACGATCCGTCAATTAGCGAGGAGTGTAAGCGTTTAATGGCAGCTTAATGATTAGCGTAGGATGCCAAGCGTGCCTGGGTATAAACATGTAACTAGGATTCAGTCTTGCCGCAATATGAGTGAGTAATATCATGGAAAGAAAGAGAAAAAAAATATCAAACAGCCTTTTGCTTTTTGGGTTTGTAAAATAGAGATAAGGATGTGTTAAGATGACACATGTCAAGAACAAATCACAAGGCAGCGTGCGCTTTGTACTCTACATGAACCCGGCGGTATCCGCGAGAGACGCGTTTTTATCCTTTGATCTGGAAATACCAAGGTGGCAGACTGCGTACAGGCTGCCTGTGCTGACTGATGCCATGTGTGCACGCTTGCAAGCTGGCTTTTATCTCACTGCTGGGATAATTATACGATGAGACTAGTTCTGCCAAATCTTTTGAGCGCTCCTTCTGCTCCCCGTGGAAATGTCTGCGCTGCTGGGAGGAGAGAAAATCGGAA
>WWET01000297.1:368610-381257 GCA_011038615.1 Limnodynastes dumerilii
TCGCAGCCTGACCCTAACCCTCTCCTCTCGCAGCCTGACCCTAACCCTCTCCTCTCACAGCCTGACCCTAACCCTCTCCTTTCGCAGCCTGACCCTAACCCTCTCCTCTCGCAGCCTGACCCTAACCCTCTCCTCTCACAGCCTGACCCTAACCCTCTCCTTTCGCAGCCTGACCCTAACCCTCTCCTCTCGCAGCCTGACCCTAACCCTCTCCTCTCACAGCCTGACCCTAACCCTCTCCTTTCGCAGCCTGACCCTAACCCTCTCCTCTCGCAGCCTGACCGTAAGACTCTCCCTTTCACCTAGGGAATCCAATCTAATATATTCTGTATTTATCCCTCATTCTTGTCACTGCTAGAAACTGCTGCCATGAGAAGGTGGTCTGCATGCTGCAGGGGAGCGGGGCAATGCCCACACTCGTGGTGGAAGACGGGAGTGTGTCCTACTGCGCAGGTGAGATTACATTTAGCTTAATTATATGATGTATTTCACTGTTAACACAGAACCATTATTTATCCAAATCAAAGTAGCTTCCTGTTAGAAGGTGCACTGCCCTCTTGTGTCAGATGTTTGTTACTGCAGACTTATGCATCTCAGCTGCCAGATATATAGATAAATTCAACAGCTTAATTACAGCTGTATCAGGGCCAAAACCTTTATAGTAAAGAATATTTTAATCCCGGAATGGGTACAATGTAGAATGCTCTTATTTCAATGAGGTACCCATTTTGGTTAGGGTTAGGCTGCAGGACAGGGAGGGTTAGGGTTAGGCTGCAGGACAGGGAGGGTTAGGGTTAGGCTGCAGGAGAGGTGAGGGTTTAGGTTAGGCTGCGGGATGAGGATGGTTGGGGTTAGGGAAGGGTTAAGGTTAGGCTGCAGAGAGGGGAGGGTTAAGATTAGACAGCGGGACGAGGAGGGTTCGGGTAAGGAGAGCATTAAGGTTAGGCTGTGGTACAAGGAGGGTTAGTGTAAGGAGACCATTAGAGTTAGGTTGTCGGATGGGGGTAGTTAGGGTTAGTGTCAGGCTGCAGAGATGGGAGGGTTAAGGTTTGGCAGTGGGACAAGGAGGGTTAGGTAAGGAGAGCATTAAGGTTAGGCTGCGTGACGAGGATGGTTGGTAGTTAGGGAAGGGTTAAGGTTAGGACAAAGATGCTTGGGAGAGTTAAGATTAGGCTGTGGAGAGGGGAGGTTTAGGGTTAGTCTGCGGTACAAGGAGGGATAGTGTAAGGGGAGTATTAAGGTTAGGCTTCGGATGGGGATGGATAGGGTAAGGATCAAGGAATCTTACCTGTCACCATTGGACTCTTCGTGGAGACAGCAGTCGCAGTAACAGCGGTCTCCCCTGGAAACTGGTGTCAGTTGTCGTTTTAGTGCCACAAAGTGATCTGTCATAAGACTGCTCATCAGAGGAGCAAACTACGCCCGTTTCATGCAATGGGATCCCAGAGCAAGAGATTTGGATAGATCTGCGAGTGCTGCCTGGCCCTAACCAGACATTCGTGTGCTCGCAGAATAAACAGTCCAGGGACAGACTCCTGACAGCTTGATGCAAGTGCATAGAAATCACTGGTAGTTCGCTGCTGTCATTTGGGAACCGCCACTTGTGACCTCAGCGCAGTACAAAAAAACGGCCACAATCTAATTGAAACCTTCGGAGGAAATATCAGAACCCTGAACACGACCCATTCTGATTACATTTACAACGAAGGCAAACATCTAGTCAATGAGACGTCTGATAAGCCATACCTGCTAAAAGGGGTAAATATTCCTTGCAGCCATTGATCATTGCTTTCTTACCATAGATTCGGACTCTGAGACCACTATACCGACGTCTGCCCTCACTTCCCTCCAGTGGGTGGCCGAAATCCTGCCCTCAAACATTCGCATCCAGGGGCGGAGCTTCAGCCAGCAGCTGGAACACTTACTGACGCCCACTGAGCGATACACAGTGTGTAAAGCTCTGGAAAGCTTCTTCCAGCACAGGTAACGTCAACCTGGGACTCCCATCCGCGTACAGTGACGGTGTGACTGCGTTTCCAGGCGGTAATAAGGGAAGAATGCAACCGTTAAATCATCCTGCAGATCAGGACCGCCATCAGGGGGTACTGCTGGGACTATTGTCCTGGGCCTGGAGATAGAGAGAGGGGGCCCGCTGATACTCACCTTGGCTCTCTAGCAGCAGGTATCAGTGGTAGTAGACAGATGAATCCCTGTCACCAGCCTCTATCCGCCAATACCTGCCTCTGGAGAGCTGTACCAGGCTGCACATCAGTGGGCCGACACATGAATGGACTTCCCTGCACATCGGCCCGCTGTGAATCATAACTGCAGGTCCACGGTGCTCCACCTACACCTAGGGGGTGGATTGTCAGGTCACCTGACCCACAATTACTGGTAGCGACTAGGCTGCAGTCATCCAATAAAAAGTAAGGTATGCAGAATATAATATAAGGATGCTGATTGCTTTGCCTGGCCCTATAAAGCTCAATAAGTCACTTTTAACCGGGTGAGGGTCGCCGCTGGAAACGGCCCTTTTTCGAAAGCGCTGTTTTATCCCAACCAGTTGCAAACTGGCTGAGAAATCGATTGCTTCTGCCTCGCACAGGAGAAGCAATCAATCCACTGGAGAAAGAAGATAAGGCAGAGACAGGTGACTATTAATGTAACCCCAACCCTTACCCTAATCCTTACCCTAACCCTCCCCTTCCGTTACCCTAACCGTCACCTTCCATTATCCTAACTCTATCCTCCCTTCCCCGCAGCCTGACCCTAAGACTCCCCATAAACTCCTAACCCTGAAACTCCCCATAGACTCTCTTGTGATGCTCATGTCTGGTCTCCGGTGGCGGATTCCGAATGATTAAATGATTGAATGAATGAATGAATGAATGAATGAATGATTGAATGAATGATTGAATGAATGAATGAATGGGTAAGTTTGCTGATCAGTATACTCACCCATTCATTAATAACATTTTCCAATTAGTGCTATATTTGAAATAGAGACAGATGAAGATTAGCTTTCGTCTGTCTATATCGGAAACAGTGTTTGGAGGCGACGACTGCATCCCCTTTTAAACCAGCATTGGGTAACCTGATACAGTCGGGGGCCACAAAAAAAGTAAAAACAAAGAAAAGAAATTGTTACAAGTTATAACAAACTGACATCAATGCAAAACGGATCAGCCCCCTTCATGTGGTGCATGCCCAGGTCAGTGGCCGCTCTGCCTGTGTATGCGCCAGATGCAGCTGCAGGTACAGAGCCCAGCCATCTGTTACAGAGTAGTATTGTGCCATGGCTCTATATATGATGCTTCTGGTGAGTAGTTCTAGCGGTTTGGGTCGGCCAGAGCCGTAACCCATGAGTATAATTAGCGGTTCTGGCCAACCTCCACCACTGCTACCCACAGCCCTGGGCGTGGACCCGGTAAAAACTCCTTAGGGGCGGTACTTTCCTTATATTTATGCCAAGCATGTTTAAATGACTCTACTGTGTTATCTCTACCACCTCAGATGGGAGACTGTTCACCTATCAACTACCTTTTCATTAATGTTTCCGCACATTTCCCCTGTAAGGAAGTCCCCAATGCAAATGACAATAAGGTGCTTTGGAAACAAGAGTTATCTCTGTTACATTTCCTTCTGCTAAAATACTTTATAAATAAATACATCATTGTGCTTTTTTGTTCTACCTGACCCACAATTACTGGTAGCGACTAGGCTGCAGTCATCCAATAAAAAGTAAGGTATGCAGAATATAATATAAGGATGCTGATTGCTTTGCCTGGCCCTATAAAGCTCAATAAGTCACTTTTAACCGGGTGAGGGTCGCCGCTGGAAACGGCCCTTTTTCGAAAGCGCTGTTTTATCACAACCAGTTGCAAACTGGCTGAGAAATCGATTGCTTCTGCCTCGCACAGG
This sequence comes from Limnodynastes dumerilii, assembly GCA_011038615.1. Taxonomy (NCBI): domain Eukaryota; kingdom Metazoa; phylum Chordata; class Amphibia; order Anura; family Limnodynastidae; genus Limnodynastes; species Limnodynastes dumerilii. The sequence continues at coordinate 372,532 of WWET01000297.1, forward strand.
AGAAGCAATCAATTAAGAAGATAAGGCAGCGACAGGTGAGTATTAATGTAACCCCAACCCTTGCCCTAATCCTTCCATTACCCTAACCGTCACCTTCCATTATCCTAACTCTACCCTCCCTTCCCCGCAGCCTGACCCTAAGACTCCCCATAGACTCCTAACCCTGAAACTCCCCATAGACTCTCTTGTGATGCTCATGTCTGGTCTACGGTGGCAGATTCCGAATGAATGAATGAATGATTGAATGAATGAATGAATGATTGAATGAATGAATGAATGAATGATTGATTGAATAAATGAATGAATGATTGAATGAATGAATGAATGATTGAATGAATGAATGAATGAGTAAGTTTGCTGATCAGTATACTCACCCATTCATTAATAACATTTTCCAATTAGTGCTTTATTTGAAATAGAGACAGATGAAGATTAGCTTTCGTCTGTCTCTATATCGGAAACAGCGTTTAGGGGCGACGACTGCATCCCCTTTTAAACCAGCATTGGGTAACCTGATACAGTCAGGGGCCACAAAAAAAGTAAAAACAAAGAAAAGAAATTGTTACAAGTTATAACAAACTGACATAATTGCAAAACGGAGCAGCCCCCTTCATGTGGTGCATGGCCAGGTCAGTGGCCGCTCTGCCTGTGTATGCGCCAGATGCATCTGCAGGTACAGAGCCCAGCCGTCTGTTACAGAGTAGTAGTGTGCCATGGCTCTATATGTGATGCTGCTGGTGAGTAGTTGTAGCGGTTTGGGTCGGCCTGTGCCGTAACCCATGAGTATAATTAGCGGTTCTGGCCAACCTCCACCGCTGCTACCGCCCACAACGTCATGTAAAGACCCACAGCCCTGGGCGTGGACCCGGTAAAAACTCCCTAGGGGCGGTACTTTCCTTATATTTATGCCAAGCATGTTTAAATGACTCTACTGTGTTATCCTCTACCACCTCAGATGGGAGACTGTTCACCTATCAACTACCTTTTCAGTAATGTTTCCGCACATTTCCCCTGTAAGGAAGTCCCCAATGCAAATGACAATAAGGTGCTTTGGAAACAAGAGTTATCCCTGTTACATTTCCTTCTGGTAAAATACTTTATAAATAAATACATAATTGTGCTTTTTTGTTCTAGAAGTCCTGGGGCCAGATTTACTAAGCTGCGGGTTTGGAAATGTAGAAATGTTGCCCATAGCAACCAATCAGATTGTAGCTCTCACTTTTCTATTACATACTAGAGAATGTCAGCTAGAATCTGATTGGTTGCTATGGGCAACATCTCCACTTTTCCATTCCTGCAGCTTAGTAAATCTGGCCCTTGGGCTTTTGTTAGGATCAGTTCACCTGCAGTTCATGCATTATCTGTACCCAGGTTTCACTAAAGACTTACAGCAGAGGGGACAGTCTATAGGCTGACAACAGAGGGGGCAGTCTATTGTCTGAGAGCAGAGGGGACAGTCTATAGGATGACAGCAGAGGGGACAGTCTATAGGGTGACAGCAGAGGGGACATTCTATGGGCTGACAACAGAGGGGACAGTCTATTGTCTGAGAGCAGAGGGGGCAGTCTATAGGCTGATAGCAGAGGGGATAGTCTATTGTCTGAGAGCAGAGGGGACGGTCTATAGGATGACAGCAGAGGGGGCAGTCTATGGGCTGACAACAGAGGGGACAGTCTATGGGCTGACAACAGAGGGGGCAGTCTATAGGCAGGGGATAGTCTATTGTCTGAGAGCAGAGGGGACGGTCTATAGGATGACAGCAGAGGGGGCAGTCTATGGGCTGACAACAGAGGGGACAGTCTATGGGCTGACAACAGAGGGGACAGTCTATAGGCTGAGAGCAGAGGGGACAGTCTATAGGCTGACAGCAGAGGGGACAGTCTATAGGCTGACAGCAGAGGGGACAGTCTATAGGCTGACAGCAGAGGGGACAGAATGTGGGTGACACAATATGGCTCCTGTGTTGATGATGATGTTTGTGTCCTCAGGAACATTGACACTCTGATAGTGGATATATACCCTGTCCTGGACACTCCGGCCAAGCACGTCATCTGGCAATTCATCTTCCAGTTATTGACGTACGAGGAGCAGGAACACTGCCAACACAAGATCGCCCGCTTCCTGGGGTACAAGGCAGGTCAGAGAGCTCCATAACCGAGCACTCATCTCATTGTGCCCATCACCCGCCATCTCCAATAACCTGGGCTTTGATCATAGAGTGTATCTTGTACTGTAATACCATGTGCTGCCACATCATTTCATATATTGCTGTATGTCCAACATATTGGTTAATGGGGGTTGAAGTTGAACAATGTTACACTAATGCCATAAAAAGAAAGTGAATGCTTAGCTATGACAGACCCTCCAATATGACCCATTCCATTAGGTACAATATACTCCGCACCTGAGCTTCCAACTGTCACTCACCTGGTGAAATGACTTAACTGATATTTAATACACTATTTGTCTCATCAACAAAGGTGGTTACCATAGTAACTGACAGTTGGAAACCGAGAAACAGACAATTTTGTACCTAATGCAATGGGTCATGTTGGAGGGTATTCCTTTTTGGAATAAATTATGAAAGTGCATCGGTCTCAGAGCAGCCATTTTGTTTGGAATCGATATTGGAGGAGCCTGTGTATTAAGCCTAACACTATTTACCAGGGTTGCTGACTTTTGAAAGCTTCCCTCTGGGAGATCCCGGAGGGAAGCCATAGATGCATGCAGGGGACGGAGCTTAACAGCGCTATTTATGCAAATTGCGTCATTAAGCCAAGCCCTTGACTGTCAATGACCCCTTTCAATGACACGCAATTTGCTACTGTTGCCAGGCATGGGAGCAGGACTTGATGCCATAGTTTCATGGAAACCACGAGCCTCAAGTCACTTGTGTGCGATTTGCCGGCTCTTCTGGGATACTAGGAGAACTGCCCAAATTTCGGGAGTCTCCCAGACATTCCGGGAGAGTCGGCAACTATGTTATTTACAATTCAGTAGACTACAGACTGCATCATTCAAAATGGAGGCACAAAGTGATGTCAGTAGTTACTAACTCGCCTCACAAAATGGCTGCTTGCCTGGCCAATAAGAGGCCTTTATAGCTATAAATAAGGCGTTACCTGGAGATTGTCAGCAGCAGTCCTTATTTCTGCCTTACTGCTAGTGTATCTACCCTATTAAAAACTGTATTGGCTCAAATATTGGCCAGTCATCTTCCTTGTTTTGTTCACCGTCAATCATCTGTATTCAGCAGTGTGTTAAATATCTAAACCTTCACCTCAGCAACCAGACAGCTCCATCATAACCTATTTCTTTCCCACATGATCTAATTTAATGTATTTTATGGATTTTGAAACCCTCTCCTGTGGAATTCTGGGTTATATGTTTGGAGACAATTCTTTGTGGCTGTTGCTGGTGGAACAAACAGGGTTTTTTTATTATATAGAGACTCAACACAATTCTTTATCAAAGTGCATATTTATTAAGATTTATAGCTTGTATATTGCTTTTGAAGATTCAGAAGGTATCCAGGAACCCCCTGGATGCAGTATAATTACAATGAGTCCTTGAAAATGTCCATTAAACAATGTTACTGGACTACCTACTTCTACACTATATCACATAAAAGCATACAAAATGGTGGACAGTGTCCATTTTACACCGTCCTAGTACATTGGCCCAAATAAAAGCAGAAAACCATAGGTATAATTGCTGATTACTAATATCCAACCCAATTATATGTCTGCATTATATAAACTTTATTTCCCTTTTTTTTGATAGAGCATTGTCATATCTCCCAAACTTTACATTTGGAAATGGTTCCAGTTTAGTCCTTATTGAATTTTTTATTTTTTTGTAATCTCTTTGATTTTGAATAACGCTTCCTTCACGGGTATACAACAGTAGAAAAAATCTGAATAATGTTCCATAAACTGTGTGTGATGCCAACAAATGCCAACCCTCAAGTGAAAAATGAACTTGCTGTTAGCAGGGACTTGTATATTGGGAAGTCCTTAAATTTAAACCCCGGTAGCCAAACTGCAGCGATATTTTCCTTAGTGAGATAAAAGTTCATTCAGTCACCGCAGTCATTCCCTGAGGGAGGGTCAGGTGACCGCGAATGACGCAGGACATTTTCCTACCACTAAATCATACCCTCGTCATACATCAGCCACAGCTCAGCCTGCAGATAGGTGACATGGCGGGCCTGCCACTGGTATTAATGATGTTAGTACTTGTACTAATGTATTAATGTTAGAACCATTATAATGCAATTGACTGGTGATTCTATTTAGCCGCCATGGATGCTGAAACAGGGCAGCATCGCGGGTCTCTCCATGGACAAGCAACATATCAAGGGAGCGTACGAGGCACAGGCATGGAGGAAGCAAAGACAGGTGACTTTAATTTATTAGTTATTTAGGTTTAAAGGTGGTTAAAAATGACATGAATTTGTTATTTCAGTATGAAAGTCCATTATTCACATATAATTAGATTTCTGCAATGATACACCACTGTCTATATACTATGGGACTGATTGGTTTAAGGGCCTGCTGTAATTGGACTGTATTATACAAAAGGAGCGCTATCCATATTGTTGTAGTTAATTAATCGGCTTTGTCTTGCTGTTGTCAGTATCTCAGGCTGACCCAATGGATGTTGTGCCTCGCCTCATTACAGGAGAAAGACAAGCAGGAGACGGGACATCATTACCTGAAACCCCCAACCCTAAAATGGTGGGAATTGTATCATGTGCTAGTTACTGACCTCTCTAATTCTTGCTTTCACTATCTACCTTCTATATATCTCATATCTATCTATATATCTATTTTCTCTTGTTTATCTATCTGATATCTATCTATCTTCTATTTCATTTCTATCTATCTTATATCTTTCTCTTATTTATCCATCTTCTATATATCTCATGTCTATCTATCTTCTATTTTCTCTTGTTTATCTATCTTATATCTATCTCATATCTATCTATCTTCTATCTGTCTCATGTCTATCTATCTTATACCTTTCTCTTGTTTATCTATCATCTATATATCTCATGTCTATATATCTTCTATTTTCTCTTGTTTATCTATCTTCTATCTATCTCATATCTATCTCTCTTGTTTATCTATCTTCTGTCTATCTATCTATCGTCTATATATCTCACGGCTATCTATCTTCTATCTATCTCATGTCTATTTATCTTCTATCTCTCTCATGTCTATTTATCTTCTATATATCTTGCTTCTATCTATTTTTTGTTGCTCTATCTTCTATCTATCTCATATCTATCTATCTTCTATCTATCTCATGTCTATCTATCTACTATCTTTCTCTTGTTTATCTATCTTCTATTTGTCTCATATCTATCTATCTTCTATTTATCTCATGTCTATCTATCTTATGTCTATTTATCTTCTGTCTATATCGTGTCTGTCTTTCTTCTATCTATTTTGTGTCTATCTTCTAACTATCTCATGTCTGTCTGTCCATCTAGTTGTCTTGATGGGAGGTTATTCCACTTATCAACCGCCCTTTCACTGAAGTCATTTCCACCCATTTCCTCTAACTCTACCGCTCTCCAGTTTATACGCACATCCTCGTGTTCTAATACACGGTTGCTTTTCCCTCTCTAGATGTCCGCTGTTTATGCCGAGTTGGAAAACCGTTTCATCAACAATTTCCCAGGGAAGGTTAGCAGTATGCGATCTCGCGGGTCATGTAACCTCTACTATACGACAGGTAGTAGTGACTGCTCTTGTGCATCTGTTCAGAGGCTCTTTACATCTCTCCTGTGTGACGCAAAGTCTACACTCTTGTCTCCTCTTAGGAGAGCGTAAGTTGCCACAGGTTAATCACTGGCAACATTCCGCGCCGCCATCTAACCCGTGTCCCCCGCGTCCACCCAGCGCCCCCTCACCCAGCAGCTCCGAGTCAAACCCCTACGTCAGCTTGGATGGCAGCCTGCCGCCTTCACCCACTCACCGGAAGATGTTCACCTTCTCCCGACCGAGCCGCTCCCGAGATACCGACCGATTTCTGGACGTGCTAAGCCGGCAACTGGGGCAGAATCTAACCATCACCGACCAGTTCCTCACCCCGGAGAATGACTACGAAGAGGTAACGGGCAGGGAATCCTGAGCGCACACAAAGACTCAGCGGAGAAATGCTCACACAAAGCATAGTCCCCATCTCCACTACCTACACATAATAGCGAAGGACACTGCATTTCTACGTATCTGTGAAAATATCTGCGTTCTACTTGGCTGCACTGTTTCCGTACACAACATGCCGCACTTCATTACAGATTCAGGGCTGTCGTTGCGTTTCGCTTCTGTATTTCACATAAATAGCTGCGTGGGTTGGTTGGTTGGTTGATTTTTGAGGACCAGTCATTGGCTACATCCTGTAGGTATAGAACCGCTGGCGTCTGCCGCTCACCCTGTTTTCTCTTTACTGTTCTACAGATGAGTTTTCAAGATGAGCAGCTGAGCTGCGCTGCTCCTGAACTCGGAACCGCCAGCGAGTCGACGGGCAGCAGTGAGGATGGCAGCTCTCTCACCTATTCCTCAGTGTCTGACCACATCCCCCCACCTCCGCACAGTCCCCCTCCGCCTCCCCCTCCCCCTCCGCATCCCCGAGGGGAGCCAACATTCCTGAAAGAGACATCTAAAGGCGGAACCAGTTCCTTCTCTCGGGGGCTGGGGAGCTGTATAGCCCCGTTACCTCCAGCTCCTCCTCCTCTCCCCATACCCCCTGTTCCTCCGGCGCCCCCTCTGGAGCCCCTGGCACATCGCAGCCTGCACCGACGCAGTGAATCCAGTCACATGAGTGTGAAACGACTGCGCTGGGAACAGGTGGAGAATTCAGAAGGGACAATATGGGGACAGGCAAGTATTAGGAGATATATACCTGATATAGTATACATTCATCAATGCTGCGAGACACAGGCGATCGGGGCCAGATCCGGGACTAAGTACGCACTGCGTTCGTAAATCCGCAGCGGAAGTGAAGTTACGACAATGCGATCTTATATTCTGCACGTACCAGGGTAGTTCACAACCTTCGCACATACGGCACTTCCGTACCCTGGACGCTACCTTAACCTTTATGCACCCACCCCACGTAATAGGATTGGCGCGGTGTAATGGAGGATTGTACGTAAGCAAAACCTTATTGTATGATTGAAATATCTCCCCCGACCACCATACATGCACGCTGTAAACGCTGGGTCTTCACACTCCATGGTTGGGAAGGCTTACAGTCTAGAATCCATAATCATTCACAGTGCGCTCCGATGGGTAACCGCCACGTGCGTGCATGCGTAGAACGCTCACACAGAGTACTTACACATTCAGAATGGGGAAATAGACTGTTCTGCATAATTCTGGATCCGGTCTGGTTAGTAATGGTCATCCGCAAAATGACATAGGCCAAAAGATGTCACATGTTATACTACAACCTGTTATTACTGAACCAACAGTCTCCTGGCTGGACTGAGTCTTCAGAACTTATGGTTTTACCTCGATGACCTGTGATTGGTGCACAATCCATGACCTAACTCATAACAACCAATCAGAAAATGCTAATTTTAAAACATGAAGTCAAATATCTGATTTTATTTAGTCCCCAGTCACCAGTCCTTGCCTGTGCTCAGTAGTGTCTTTCCTCACATTTATTTATCTTACTTGATGAATCTGACATAGAGAAAAGCATAATGACTGCTCATGCACAACCCTTCTCCTCTGCTGAGGGCTCTGGGAGGATTACTGCCCAGCTACCTGTGACAATCATTGTCCTTTCCTTCCTCTCTGCAGCTGGGAGAGGATTCGGACTATGAAAAGCTGAGTGATATGGTGAAGTACCTGGATTTGGAGCTCCATTTTGGTACCCAGAAACAAACATGTAAGCAGAAATGACCCCTTGTTGTCTCGGTCCACGATCCCTAATTAGCTAGAAAGTCTTAAATCAAACCATAACCGTATATTTTATTTTATGATACCATTATTATTATTATTATTATATTGTATAATATAAATTTTTCCTATTACGCTTCCCCTACCCTTATGTTCGTAACAATAAACCTTCCATTTTGCATGATATACCAATACTGAATGTATTCACTTACGCAGGGCCGCCCCCAGGGTATTTGGGCCCAGGACACGATCCATGACCTCACATAGGAGGCAGCGCACTGCGGCCCGGATTCACAACTAATTTACCGATAATATCTACTAGGCATGCGTAGTAGCAATCATCGGTAAATTAAGGACGTATGTGCAATACGTCCGGGGTTGTGAATCCGGGCCTGCAAACATGCAGTTTTGGTTCACAGCGGGTTCATGCACAAGGATATCCTTCCCTGCACATCGGCCCACTGTTCTGCAGCCGGCTACACCTCTCTAGCAGTAAGTGTTGGCGATAGGATCAGCGGTAGGATACCGACCTCGGTCGTCATTTCAGCGTCGGAAAGTGGTCTGTTGAAATACAGATGATCAGAGCGACGAACTACATCTATCCCAACACATTCAGACTTAAAATGACTGAAGAATAAGGCAGAGCGGTGGGTTCCTAGACATGTGTCCATGGGCCTGATCCAGAGGTACGATGTAGCGCTGAGCGTACTAACGCTCAGCGTTACATCGCTGACTCCCCCCTGGCACTCCCCCTGTGCGGGCGTATGGCCCCTTCCTTACGCCGGCTGAAGGCTACCCTAACTTCAGCCG
>WWET01000297.1:382496-403051 GCA_011038615.1 Limnodynastes dumerilii
CTTAAACTAAATTGAGGGTAAATAGGGTCTAGGGTCAGTATAGTTATAAATAAACAGCTGGATGGGCCATGTGGCTCTTATCTGCCGTCACTTTGTCCATGCCTGGATAAAGAGCTTTCAAACCTCTGCTCTGTTTTATCTACAGAAGGAGTCAGCCAGCCACGGTCTCCTGTACCTTCAATGCAAACTGGTCAGGCTCGCTCAGCTTGCTGGGACTGTCCCCATAGGCCTGGAAGTGTTTCCTCTCCTCCTCACTGGGTGCGTAGAGAAGAAGCTGTTTAATGTGCGATGGCTCCAGCCTCTCATTCTCCATTGTTATCAGGATGTGGCTCAGCTCCTGGTGTGTGAGCTTCAAGTGCGCGATCAGGATGGCTGAAACACAAGACCGAGTTTAGCTCTGGCGCCCTTCTATCATCACAGATACATGACCACGTGGGAGCGGCCATTTGTAATAGAACCTAAGTTTTGCCATTAAATATTGAACACATGAAACACTGAAAACACTCATAGGGCTGGATCCAGACTTAAGTAAGTGCTTGAAATGAGTTACTCCTGGGCTAAACCATGTTGATTGCAGGGGAGTCATATTTCTTCTGCTGCAAACAGTATTTGAAAGGTGATGTTTCCTATCCCAAGTCTAAATAACAGTGTGCTAGTAAAGCTGGTCAGTATCTGTGTGCAGTAAGCAATTCAAAGATATATCCCTGCATGCAAAGACTTCAATTACCCTGACTCCCCCTGCAATCAACATGGTTTAGCCCAGGAGTAACTCATTTCAAGCACTTACTTAAGTCTGGATCCAGCCCTATGAGTGTTTTCAGTGTTTCATGTGTTCAATATTTAATGGCAAAACTTAGGTTCTATTACAAATGGCCGCTCCCACGTGGTCATGTATCTGTGATGATAGAAGGGCGCCAGAGCTAAACTCGGTCTTGTGTTTCAGCCATCCTGATCGCGCACTTGAAGCTCACACACCAGGAGCTGAGCCACATCCTGATAACAATGGAGAATGAGAGGCTGGAGCCATCGCACATTAAACAGCTTCTTCTCTACGCACCCAGTGAGGAGGAGAGGAAACACTTCCAGGCCTATGGGGACAGTCCCAGCAAGCTGAGCGAGCCTGACCAGTTTGCATTGAAGGTACAGGAGACCGTGGCTGGCTGACTCCTTCTGTAGATAAAACAGAGCAGAGGTTTGAAAGCTCTTTATCCAGGCATGGACAAAGTGACGGCAGATAAGAGCCACACGGCCCATCCAGCTGTTTATTTATAACTGTACTGACCCTAGACCCTATTTACCCTCAATTTAGTTTAAGTTTTAGGATACCCTTATATTTATCCCAAGCCTCAACCACCTCAGATGGTAACTACTCCACTTATCTATCACCCTTTCAGTGAAGTAATTGTTCTGCACATATCTTCTGATTCTACCACCCTCCAGTTTATATCCATGCCCTCGTGTTCTATTATACCTCGTACTTTGAAAAATGCCCACCAGTTTATATTTATACCTTTGTGTTTTATTACACCTCTTCCTTTGAAAAATGCCACCCTCCTCTAGTCGATCACAACCCTTGACTTGATATATAGCTGCTATCAAATCCCCCCTGTCCCTTCTCTGCTCCAAGCTATACATGTTTAGTTCCTCTAGCCTTTCTTGGTATGTTGTGTGACACAGGCCATGGAGCATTTTAGTTGCTCTTCAGGCACTAAAATACACGGCCAGCAATGTTAGATTCTGTGTTACGTTAAGCCAATCATGACTCTCCAGGTGTTGTGAAAGTCCCAGCATGGTATAAGCTATGTCTAATGGTTTTATTGCTGGAATTTGATGTTTTGCCAACATCTAAAGAGCCACAAGTTGGCCTAGTCTAGGCTGTTGGCTGTTGCCAGTTGTTTTTTACATCTGTTATTCACTGTTGCCTAAATATATAAAGAAAACAGAGTTTATGGAGGTTCTGTCATTGCTGATGCCACAGAATTAGTTATAGTGACACATGATGAGGCTAAAGTTACTCTGCATTGTCCACAGATGATGTCCGTTCCAGACTACAAGTTGCGCCTGAGGAGTCTCCTTTTTAAAAGCACCTTGCAGGAGAAGACGGAGGAGATCCGGGCCAGTTGTGATTGTATCCACAACGCCTCTGCAGAGCTCAGGAATAGCAAGAAACTGGCCAAAATCCTAGAGGTGAGCTGGCTGAGGCCTGTCCCACGCTGGATGGGAGGACTGGGAATCAGAAGATAACTGTGGGCCAGATTTACTAAGCTGTGGGAAAGGAAAAATGAAGATGTTGCCCATAGCAACCAATCTGATTCTAGCTCTCACTTTCCTATTATGTACTAGAAAATGTCAACTAGAATCTGATTGGTTGCTATGTTCAACATCTCCACTTTTTCTTTCCTGCAGTTTAGTAAATCTGGCCCTGTGTCTGACAATTGTAATCTATATATAATGCTGAGTGTGGTGTCCTGTCCACCTGCAGTACCAGTGCAGCCGCCAATAGGTGGCACCCACACTGCACAGGCAAATGATAACATTTATTTCCATGGATTGTGGTTGCTGTGGGGACAGAAGGCTTGCAAGGGAGCCCTGTCACCTCTATTGATACATAGTGTAACCCCTTCAGCAGGCATTGGCAACCTGTGGCACACCAGGGTTCAAATTCACTAAGCTGCGGCTTTGGAAAAGTGGAGATGTTGCCCATAGCAACCAATCAGATTTTAGCTGACACACTATTATACACTATTATACGCTATTATACACTATTATACACTATTATACGCTATTATACACTATTATACACTATTATACGCTATTATACACTATTATACACTATTATACGCTATTATACACTATTATACACTATTATACGCTATTATACACTATTATACACTATTATACGCTATTATACACTATTATACACTATTATACGCTATTATACACTATTATACACTATTATACGCTATTATACACTATTATACACTATTATACGCTATTATACACTATTATACACTATTATACGCTATTATACACTATTATACACTATTATACGCTATTATACACTATTATACACTATTATACGCTATTATACACTATTATACACTATTATACGCTATTATACACTATTATACACTATTATACGCTATTATACACTATTATACACTATTATACGCTATTATACACTATTATACACTATTATACGCTATTATACACTATTATACACTATTATACGCTATTATACACTATTATACACTATTATACGCTATTATACACTATTATACGCTATTCTACACTATTATACACTATTATGCGCTATTATACCCTATTATACGCTATTATACGCTATTATACACTATTATACACTATTATACGCTATTATACACTATTATACACTATTATACGCTATTATACACTATTATACGCTATTATGCGCTATTCTACGCTATTATACACTATTATACACTATTATACACTATTATGCACTATTATACACTATTATACACTATTATACACTATTATACGCTATTATACACTATTCTACGCTATTATACACTATTATGCACTATTATACGCTATTATACGCTATTCTACACTATTATACACTATTATACACTATTATACACTATTAAACACTATTATACGCTATTACAGATAGTAAAAACACTATGAAGTGTTATGGAGGAAGGGAGAGTGTGAGACGGAGACACGTTGATAACGCATATTGGGCCTGTTCCAGAACAACGCATCGGAGCGAATTTACACGTGGCGGAGACGTAAAATCGACTATTTCAAAGTACTGCGCATGCGCACCATAGAAAATACGCTCATTAGCATAGCATAATTGTGAACGTATGGGCCATTCACGTATTTGGCACGTAAATACTTACGTGTGGGCATGCCAGTTTTACGTGAGTCAACAATACGTTCGATTTACGTGAAGTAGGTGGAGGTTGGTATGTAAAGTGTACAGTATGGGCGTGCTAAGCGGCGTACGTTCACGTAGTCTATACGTCCGTTAGCGGACGTACGTTGTTACGTGAAAAAAAGTTTGGGTAGCGGAACTCGGTGAAATACGTACATTCAAGGGGTGTGCCTAGGGGAGTGTATAGAACATACGCGTGCGAAAATACGTTACGCGTGGAAACATATTGCACACGTAGTTCTGGATCTACCCCATTATTTCTAAGAAACACTCAGTTACTAAACAAGTGTCATTATTATCCATCTAGTATGAATCCAAGAGGGAACATTTGCAAATCAATATAAAAACCACTTTACTTTGCATGGAAATTGATGCTGATCTCTATATGTAGATTGCCTAAGCGAGGTCTTTAGACCGCGCTTATGCAATCTACGTACAGAAATGTTACGTAGATAGCGTAACTAAGCTACTACACATGCGTAGTAGCTCAATTCTTAAAACAACGTAAGACAAAAACTACGTCACTGTGACTCCGGACCAGGGTATATAGTTGGCGCTGCGGTAATAACATTTTTGACACTGATGCAGTCGACAACGTAATTACAGCTGTGTCCGTGCCCACACTTTTTTAATAAAGAATATTTCTGCAGGACAGGGAGGGTAAGGGTTAGGCTGCGGGGAAGGGAGGGTTAAGGTTAGGCTGTGGGATAAGGTTGGTTACGGTTAAGGGAGTGGTAAGGTTAGGCTGTGGGATAAGGATGGTTAGGGTTATGGGAGTGTTAAGGTTATGGAGTGGGACAAGGATGGTTAGGGTTAAGGGAGTGTTAAGGTTAGGCTGTGGGACGAGGATGGTTAAGGTTAAGGGAGTGTTAAGGTTATGCAGTGGGACGAGGATGGTAAAGGTAAGGGGAGGGTTAGGTTTAGGCTTCCAGTTCCTACTGATGTCATGTATTCAGCTAAAGGATAATCATACAGCCCAATAGGTCAAATCCTATCACCAATAATCCTGTTACGTTGGGTTTGTCCATTCAACCCTTAATTACAACATTGTTTATATGGACTATGCCCCCTTTTGATAGCTAACGTCAATGCTTCTTAATTTCCGGAAGCCAGGAATTTTCTCAGCTAAGTGTGTCAGTGCTGGCCACAAATGAGGGTCACATGTTTGGTTGTTTATCTAATGCTTGAGTTATGTATCTCTAGATATAACTTTACTGCTATCACGGAACTAACTTTTATTTTATTATTGTGCTTTAAAGTATTTAGGTAGAGGGTAATGGGATGGGGGGGCTTCTGGGTAATTGTATAGAAAGGCACTGATTGGCTATAATGAAATCTATCCTGGCTGCGGGGGTGTGACATAAGGGTGTGTGTAGCTGGAGCACAACTTGTTTACATGTCATGAGCAATTACTCACAGGTAATTGGACCAAATCCTAACCTCCATTCCACAGCGGCATTGCAATCGATCCAAAAATTTATAAAAAAAATAACACCCAGACTTGCTGAATTTCTGCCAAAAGTAGTTCAAACTCATAGTAAGACTAATCCAAGTTATTCTCTGTAGATATAAACTTAATTGCGGCTATTATTACTTCATTCTTCTTACAATGTATTGGTTGGTTGTAAAGTGATGTTTGGTTTTCAGATGGGCTGCACAGTGTGAATCTTTTCATTATATATTTGTAGGATAGTTCCTCTTAGGGGCAATGGTCGTATCATTGATATACTTTTTTGAATTACTGATACTTGTGCAAGTTTTGACCCTATCTAGAAAGAACTTGATTTTCACAGCATGTTCAGTTTTTCTTAGATGGTTGCACACAGTGGTTGGGGGGGTCATCTGCTACTGGGCCTGGGGTAGAGGGCCTTCTTCATCCCTGCATTCATTGAACTTTAATGAAGCTGGTAGATTCTGGCAGCTTAAGACAGCACTTAGAACTCCATGTATGAGTACTAACCTTAACCCTCCCTTCCCCGCAGCCTGACCCTAACCCTCCCTTCCCCGCAGCCTGACCCTAACCCTCCCTGCCCTGCAGCCTGACCTTAATCCACCATCTCCCTTAACCTGACCCTAAGCCTCCCTCCCCAGCAGCCTGACCCTAACCCTCCTTCCCCTACAGCCTGACCCTAACCCTCCCTGCCCTGCAGCCTGACCCTAATCCACCATCTCCAGCAACCTGACCCTAAGCCTCCCTCCCCTGCAGCCTGACCCTAACCCTCCTTCCCCTGTAGCCTGACCCTAACCCTCCCTCTCCTGCAGCCTGACCTTGACCCTCCCTACCCCCTACAGCCTGACCCTAACCCTCCCTCCCCTACATCCTGACCCTAACCTTCCCTACCCCGCACCTGGCCCAGCGAGCAGCGGCGGAGGAGCGGCGGAGGGATATTGGGCATTACGAAAGTGAATGGGTGAAGTATGCCAAACGGTATACTCACCCATTCATTAAAAAAAAAGTAGAAAAAGGTAAGTATTCAAAAAAGGGACATCCGAAAAGGAACTTTCGGATGTCCCTTTTTCGGTAATCACATTTTCTTAGCGTGCGATAAACGTGCTGAGGTCAGGATCCAATCCTCTGTTATGTTTATCTAAGCATTAGGGACAGCACTGAGGTCCCCAGTAAATATGCAGCAGCCATCAAAATGGCCGCCTCAGCTGATGCGGCCCACTGTGAGCCCTGCTGTCTCTACGCCACCCTGTCAATAGTCCTGACCATCGCAGCTCTCCCATGGCGCACCACGACACCCCGCGTTATCCTGCACCTGTGATAAGATTCATAGTGTGCAGGAATGTTGCTGAGCACACACTGAGACACCGGGGCAGGCAGCTAACAATTAACTTGGAGAGTGTGCAGGGAGGAGGGAGAGCGAGTGTTAAAGTTCTCCCTGAGGACTGTTGTCAGCATATTCCCAGTGAGAGCCAACACCTCCCTCCGTCACCTTTCCTGATGCCAGAGGGCAGCAGCTCACAAAGATGAACACTGTCACTGTCACAGCAGCTGGGCCATGGCACCTCAGGAGGAGCAGAGGCTTTATATTAATGTGCCCCAATCCTAGAAACATTATTTATGATGTGTGTGAAAATCCACTTATAAGGGCTTGGCAGAGCCCCCTTCATTACCCTGTAGTATGTGACAGGCTGAGGCGGTAATGAGGTGAAGACTTGTCATGTTTTACTGCCCTGGCTATCGTAGCGAATCAATCACATGACATTTAAAAGGACTTTACTTCCTGAGTCACTGACGTTTACTAATCACTTATCCATTTCTAGAGCCGATGGAAGCTTGATCGCTGACATTTTTGCGCTGGATACAGACATCCGCTGCTGCCGCAGTGTTTCGCTAGCGGATTGCTGTGCGTTCTAAAGTTCCGTACGTGTGAGAGGAGATCGCTGTCCTTACACCTACGGACTTCCGAACACAGGAGACGATTTTGAATTTTACGCACTGGACCTATGGAAAATGGGTCTTTTGTGTAAATATGGATTGACTTAACCAAGCCCTTACTGTACGATTTTCATACACCTCCCTTCCTCCCACTATACATATACACTGTACACACGACAGGTCTTCCTGCACCCCCGTCAGAAAGGCTTCCAGATCCTGTGCTATAAGCCTGATGAGCAATCATGCTCCGTATTTAATTGTGGCCGTTATCTGTTGCATTGTGAGACAGAAGAACTAACCACTGCAATACCACAAGTGCTACAAGCTATAATAATAATAATAATAATAATAAAGGCATCTGAACAAACTAAAAATACAATGTGGGCTATAGAGTTGGATGTGGCCCTAGCGCCCCCTGTTGACCGTTAATGATCTGTATAGTGTGTATTACAATGGGAGAAGGATTGTGATGGGACTTCTGTCTGTGCAGTTTGTTTTAGCTATGGGGAACTATCTGAACGATGGACAGCCCAAAACCAACAGGACTACGGGATTCAAGATCAATTTCCTAACAGAGGTATGTCCCATATTGTTCTACCAGCTTCAAACCTGAATGCTATGCTCAGAATTACAATGTGGACATTTGTCGTGCACTAGCGGAGTGTTCAGAAGACTAGGTGAACTTTAATCTTTTCCCAGAATTCCATCGGTGATCAGCAGCGGTCAAGCATTGAACCCATACTGACCTACCATTGGCCCCTCTCTCACCTGATCATCTTTTTTCCCCCCTTACAGCTCAACACCACAAAGACTGTGGATGGGAAGTTCACTTTTTTGCACATACTTGCCAAATCCCTCAGCCAGCATTTTCCCGAGCTGCTAAGCTTTGCCAAGGATCTCCCCACTGTGCCTCTCGCTGCCAAAGGTAATATTCTATCATTCACGGCATTGCTGCCAACTGTCTCTAATTTGCCGGGAGCGCAGCAGGTTTAAAGCCCGCTCCCTAGATACACAGAACATCTGGACAGGTCTGGTTATTTGTATACACGTCTTCATGGAATGCTTAATACACCTGCTTATAACGCCATCAACGTGCATTATTTCCGTGCTCAAATCCTATCAGCAATGATCCTGTTACGTTGGGTTTGTCCATTCAACCCTTAATTACAACATTGGGGTAGATCCAGAACTACGTTTGCCGTACGTTTATTCGCATAGCATATTTTCGTGTGCGTATATTCTATACACTCCCCTAGGCACACCCCTTGAACGTACGTATTTTGTCAAGATACGCTTTCCAAACCCTACCTTAACTTTTTCCAACGTAACCGCAGTGATCCGCACACGTACGTATGGGCAACACGAATTTACGCAGCTAAGCACGCCCATACTGTACACTTTAAATACAAACCCCGTCTACATAACATGTTTCAGACGTATTTTGGATTCACGTAAAATTGCCACATACATAAGTATTTACGTGACACATACGTGAATGGCCCATACACTCACAATTACGCTATGTTACTGAGCGTATTTTCTATGGTGCGCATGCGCAGTACTTACCAAAAGGCGATTTTACGTCTCTGCCACGCGTCAATTCGCTCACAAGCGTTGTTCTGGATCTGGCCCATTGTTTATATGGACTAAGCTCCCTTTTGATAGCCAACGTCAATGCTTCATATATCATAACGCCATCAACGTGCATTCTATCCGTGCTCTTATTTAAGATACTTGACACTTGTTTTGTGTTTCGCAGGAGCAGCACTTTGAAATATTGTGTCATTAATTGCCCATTCCAGTGTCAGATTAGTGACCTTTGTAAATAACCCTTTCTCTTCTCCAGTAAACCAGAGGTCACTCACTGCTGACCTTAGTGACCTACACGTGACTATCCAGGAGATTAAGAACGCCTGCAGCCGGATGACCAGCTCCCCCCAGGACAAGTTCCCGGTTACCATGAGTGTATCCTACTGCGCAGTACAGAAATCCAGACCCCTGCACGCTTCACATGCTCCCGGAGCGGGGAGGGTCACTCACCTGTGCACCCAGATAGTGGACATAGTCACCTGGGGCCATATCCAGAGCTACGCTATTACTATGCTGCGTTCTTACGCTAGCGTCCCCTCGATGCCCTCCCCTCTCATGTATGTATTTTAGGCGCCTTACACTTTCCATACCCCACCTTAACTTTACGCTGTGTAACCACTAGCGGACGGACTTCACATGTAGCTACGCTTCTAAGCACGCCCATACTGTATGAGTTAATTGCTTCACCCCGCCTTCGAAGCGTAAATACCGGTGGCGTATGGCTGGCACGCCCCTTCGTAAGTTGATACGCTACTGAGACGCGACTGCCCCTTACGCTATGTCTTACGTCGTTTAACATCGGCTGCGCGCAGGCACAATCAGTACTATATGCCCGGAGTTTACCGTTTTTTACTACTGCGCATGCGTAGTAAATTTTGATCTACGTATCTTTTCCATACGTAGATTGCGTATATGCTATACATCCATTAGTCTGAATCCGGTCCTCCATGTGCAATGTTCTTCTTGTCATGTGACTCTCCAGGTGATGTGAAACTACGATTCCCAGCATGCTTTGATTGCTTGGACATAGCTGATACCTGACACAGCATGCTTTGTCCATAGCACGGAGGCCTGAGCTTGGATGGGTCGGAGTGGGGGCGGAGCTGGGCGGAGCCTTTGCCTGATGGAAGCTGTCAGAGGCTCCATGTATGAGCGCTGCAGCGCTATACACACACACTCATACATGGAGCATTGAGCGCTGTTTTAAGCTGTCAGCCTCTGACAGCTTGATACAGTACAGGAGGGAGCGGCTGCCACGGTCCCCCCTCTCCTCCAGACCACATAGCAGATGCACCCCTTGCTGTCCCTATAGTTATATATGTATCATCATTTGTACCCGCACCGACATAACATTTAAACTTGAATCCTAACAGCAATGATACGGCCAACAATATGGTGTCGGCTTTATCGCTGTTGAAAAATTGGCAACTGCATCCCTAATCAGACCATTTTGCAGCTTACAGAGCTTGTATTGTGCCAGGTCTCCCATCGCTGGGCTAGATGCCCTCACACTCTCCAGTCATTGGGGTTTGCCTGGTTTAGAATTCCGTGACTCATTCATCCCCCACTGTAGTGACCTTAACATGGTCCTCAGACGTTCTTAGAAAACACATTCCCCTCTATACAGAGCCTGGACACCCTCCAGCACCGGGCCATGGAGGATTTCTATAAAGTGTGCTCCTTCTTCGGGGAGGACCCCAAGGGCTCCAGCACAGAGGCGTTCTTTGGAATATTTGCAGATTTTATCAGCAAGTTTGAGGTAAGAGGGTTCTGAGTGTTTGGGAGAGTGACTTCAATCGCACTTAGCGCGTCCTTAAATACAAAAGGAAGGGCTTAGGAAGTATATTGACATAGGGAGTTATAAGAATAGTGTAGACCAGGGTTTCTCAACCTGTGGTACTAATACCACTGGTGGTACTTGGACCAATGTTAGGTGGTACTGAGTGCAACTGGTCAAAGTTGTAAGAAAGTACGATTATAAAAAGGCCGGGGATATAAATTATAAAATATCTTGATATCTTGGGGGCTAAATTGCATATGTAGAAAATGCACTTAAAAAAAAAATAACAGCAAAAATATGTAAACAAAAACAACAAAAACCCTGAAAATACATATAAGGGTCATGGGTATGTGTAGGCATGATATGCAAAGTGGTACTTGACATTATTTCATTGTGGGTAACTGGCACTATCCAAAAAAAAAGGTTGAGAACCCCTGGTGTAGACTAACCCTTTACACCCGAGAAGTTGTAATATCTTCCCCACAGGGACTAACTGAGCTCTGAATTTTCTACTGAAGATAGTTGTTTTTTTTTTCCAAGAGATTAGAGCGATCTTACTAGACCAGTATTATTTGGTTATTATTAAGTCCTCTCGTTGCACAAATCTGGTCTGGTCTGGTCTAAATAGAAATTCACTTGTAATATTATCTCCTTATGTCCAGAAAGCCTTCAATGACCTTCAAACCGGAGAACCTCAACTACCACCAGGAAACCCATCTCCACTGGTGTGGTAAGGACATTGCTTGCGGCCCTCTCCAGGATAGAGAAATGCTTTACAATAACCGTGCAGGAGGCTGAACCGTGGACAATACAGTCCGAAGCCTGTAACGAAGACGAGGAACTAGGCAGAGCGTGGAGCTTAACCCAAGGCTGAAAGCGAGAAGACACCAAGGAACACCATGGCTGGCGAATCACAATATATTATTTACAACGCACTTTACAATCAAGGATGAGCCATCCAGGAACCACAGAAAAAGAATCAACATTTCTTTTTTTAATTGTTTCCGTCATTGATTTATTTGACAATTTCGCTTACACTTTTTGACTGATTTACGCAAGCTGCGTGCTTAAGTCGGCTTTGTGCATTCCAGATGTTATGCATCAGAACTCTAAAAGTACGGAACTGGTTTGCAGAGTTACGTACGCAGGGGGTGTGACAGCCCTCCATATGCTTAATTATACGCATTGTGGGCGGGGCTATTTAAATTTTACAGTATGGGCGGGGTTTGGCACTCATGTACGTCTGAGAATTCTGATGCATGTAGGGTTATGGACACGGAGGTCACCTAAATTCTGCATTTGTGGGGGGGAGTGTCATGGGATGTGCCCTAGCCCGGTGCCTGCGGACTTTAGAAACTTTGGACCTGATTCACACTTAAGAATCTTCTTAAAATAAGAACGTAAAGTCACTCCTGGGCTAAACCATGGTGATTGCAGGGGAGTCATATTTCATCTGTTGAAGACAGTACTAGTGTTGAGAGGTGATATTTCCCAGCCCAAGTCTAAATAACAGTGTGACAGTAAAGCTGGTCAGTATCTGTGTGCAGTAAGCAATTCAAAGATATCTCCCTGCATGCAAAGAATACAATTAACTTGATTCTCCCTGAAAGCAACATGGTTTTGCCCAGGAGTAACTTTAAGTTCTTATTTTAAGAAAATTCTTAAGTGTGAATCAGGTCCTTTGTGCGTGCGAAAAGCGCACTTACGTATAGATCAGGTCCTTTGACTTTTAGAAAGTGTCTTGTTCTACAGCTAAGTTGCTGTAATAGCCACTTTCTGTTTCCAGTCACGCTTCTTCATTTACAGAAACTAAACAAAGCATTAATAATAGACCTTTCACCGAGCTTACATGATCAACACACCTTGAGGAACAAAACTATATATATATATATTATAAATATAAATATATTGTGTCGTTTTACACAGAAAATCTTCAATGCTTTCTTCTAAGCTGCAGAATTTAACTGCTAAAATAAAGAGATGTGTATTTATTATATTTAAATATCTGTTTGTCTTTTTTTTAACGGTTTTTAGTTCACCTTGAAAAAGTTACACTTTTAAATGCTGTTTATGAAGTTTTACACTGATACAAAGCAAAGCTCTCTATGCCACCTATAGGCAGGAAGTAGGTACTGCATAAATAGGAAATTGCTCAGAACGTGAGCTGGGTTCTTTACTGTTAGAGCAGTGACAGCAATCCAACATAGTTTTCCCATCTGCTTTACTCTTATTTTCAAACTAGATCTGTATGTCAAATATTTATAGGGATGTGATATTCTCAGTAGAGATGTGTTGTGCTATGCGTAGCGTTCCTAGTAGATCATTTCCTGTTTTTTCGATCTTGTGAAGGCTTTTTGTGCGTTGTTTATGTTTCTAGTGGCAATGTAATTGCTTTGTTATTTATTGTCACTTTTATTTAACCTGTAACAGTGAGATTATTACAACAGCCATGAAGAATTGAGCAATGATTATGTTAAGAATTGCTCTCTTTGTTCTATCTGTTGAATGTTTGCCATGTAACATCGGCTAGATTACATTACAACAGTTTTCTGGACTCGGCAACTTGCTAAACTGGAGCTGTCAAATGCCTGTTATACACCCACATCCTTCTCTGATTGTTTATATGTTTCACAATGGACATGTTCAGTAGTGTGCAAAGAAGAGCAACTAAAATGGTGCATGGCCTGTGTCACAAAACATACTAAGAAAGGCCAGAGGAACTAAACGTATAGCTTGAAGCAGAGAGGGGAGAGGAGGGTTATGATAGGAGCTTTCACATACATCAATGGTAGTGACCGGTTAGAGGAGGGGACATTTTTCGAAGGTAAAGGTGTAATAGAACACGAGGGCATGAATATAAACTGGAGGGTTGTAGATTCAGAGGAAATGTGCGGAAAAATTACTTCACTGAAAGGGTGATAGATAAGTGGAATAGCCTCCCATCTGAGGGGGTTGAGGCTAACACAGTAGAACAGTTTAAACTGTTTAAATATGCTTGGGATAAATATAAGGATATCCTGAATCTCAAACTAAATTGAGGTTAAATCAGGTCTAGGGTCAGTATTGTTTAAAAAAACGTTTGGCTCTTATCTGCTGTCACTTTCCATGTTTCTATGTTACAGTAGTGTGTGTGTGAGAGAGAGAGAAATTGTGCAAGATTAGAATTATTATATGCTAGTTTATGTCTCAGAACAGTCGGTGAATACAGGCACTGTGCTAATTTATGTCTCAGAACAGTCGGTGAATACAAGCACTGTGCTAGTTTATGCCTCAGAACAGCCGGTGATTACAGGCACTGTGCTAGTTTATGTCTCAGAACAGTCGATGATTACAGGCACTGTGCTAGTTTATGTCTCAGAACAGTCGGTGATTACAGGCACTGTGCTAGTTTATGTCTCAGAACAGTCGGTGAATACAGGCACTGTGCTAGTTTAAGCCTCAGAACAGTCGGTGATTACAGGCACTGTGCTAGTTTATGTCTCAGAACAGTCGGTGATTACAGGCACTGTGCTAGTTTATGTCTCAGAGCAGTCAATGATTACAGGCACTGTGCTGGTTTATGTCTCAGAGCAGTCGGTGATTACAGGCGCTGTGCTAGTTTATGCCTCAGAACAGTCGGTGATTACAGGCACTGTGCTGGTTTATGTCTGAGAACAATCTGTGAATACAGGCACTGTGCTAGTTTATGTCTCAGAACAGTCGGTGAATACAGGCACTGTGCTAGTTTATGTCTCAGAACAGTCAGTGAATACAGGCACTGTGCTAGGTTATGTCTCAGAACAGTCGGTGATTACAGGCACTGTGCTAGTTTATGTCTCAGAACAGTCTGTGATTACAGGACTGCGCTAGTTTATGTCTCAGAACAGTCGGTGATTACAGGCACTGTGCTAGTTTATGTCTCAGAACAATCGGTGAATACAGGCACTGTGCTAGTTTATGCCCCAGAACAGTCGGTGAATACAGGCACTGTGCTAGTTTATGTCTCAGAACAGTCGGTGATTATAGGACTGTGCTAGTTTATGGTTCAGAACAGTCGGTGATTACAGGCACTGTGCTGGTTTATGCCTCAGAACAGTCGGTGATTACAGGCACTGTGCTAGTTTATGCCTCAGAACAGTCGGTGAATATAGGCACTGTGTTAATTTACGGTTCAGAACAGTCGGTGATTACAGAAATTGTGTTAATTTATGGTTCAGAACAGTCGGTTATTACAGGAAATGTGTTAATTTACGGTTCAAACAGTCGGTGATTACAGGCACTGTGCTAGTTTATGTCTTAGAATAGTCGGTAAATACAGGCACTGTGCTAGTTTATGTCTCTGAACAGTCGGTGATTACAGGCATTATGCTAGTTTATATCTCAGAACAGTCGGTGATTACAGGCATTATGCTAGTTTATATCTCAGAACAGTCAGTGAATACAGGCACTGTGCTAGTTTATGCCTCAGAACAGTCTGTGATTACAGGACTGTGCTAGTTTATGGTTCAGAACAGTCGGTGATTACAGGCACTGTGCTAGTTTATGCCTCAGAACAGTTGGTGAATACAGGCACTGTGCTAGTTTATGTCTCAGAACAGTCGGTGATTACAGGACTTTGCTAGTTTATGGTTCAGAACAGTCGGTGATTACAGGACTGTGCTAGTTTATTCCTCAGAACAGTCGGCGATTACAGGACTGTGCTAGTTTATGTCTCAGAACAGTCGGTGATTACAGGACTGTGCTAGTTTATATCTCAGAACAGTCTGTGATTACAGGTACTGTGCTAGTTTATATCTCAGAACAGTCGGTGAATACAGGCACTGTGCTAGTTTATGCCTCAGAACAGTCGGTGAATACAGGCACTGTGCTAGTTTATGTCTCAGAACAGTCGGTGAATACAGGCACTGTGCTAGTTTATGTCTCAGAACAGTCGGTGATTACAGGCACTGTGCTAGTTTATGTCTCAGAACAGTCGGTGATTACAGGCACTGTGCTAGTTTATGTCTCAGAACAGTCGGTGAATACAGGCACTGTGCTAGTTTATGTCTCAGAACAGTCGGTGAATACAGGCACTGTGCTAGTTTATGTCTCAGAACAGTCGGTGATTACAGGCACTGTGCTAGTTTATGCCCCAGAATAGTCGGTGAATACAGGCACTGTGCTAGTTTATGTCTCAGAACAGTCGGTGAATATAGGCACTGTGTTAATTTACGGTTCAGAACAGTCGGTGATTACAGGAATTGTGTTAATTTACAGTTCAGAACAGTCGGTTATTACAGGCAATGTGTTAATTTACGGTTCAAACAGTCGATGATTACAGGGACTGTGTTAATTTACGGTTCAGAACAGTTGGTGATTACAGGCAATATTCTACTTTATGGTTTAGAGCAGTTAATGATTCTATAATCATTAACTGCTCTAAACCATAAAGTAGAATATTGCCTGTAATAGGTACTGTGCTAGTGATTGTGTGGTATGTCTCTACAATGGTCAGAAAGCCGGCAGTTAACCAGTCAGATAGAATATTGTAATGCCGATGACAGTTCTCCGCTTGGTCCAGCCTTCCTTATGGTTGAGGGGAGGACATCCTCCAGATCTAGGTTTGTATTAAACGTATGGTGTGCATGGTCTGGCTTGCTGCAGAGAACGACCCTTTTTCAAAATGCAATCGATTCACATGAAGCTGCGATTGGTGAGTATTAATGTAACCCTCCCCTCCCATTACCCTAACTCTTCCCTTCCATTACCCTAACACCCCCCCCCCTTCCCCGCAGCCTAACCCTAACACTCTCTTCCCTGCAGCTTAACCCTAAGACTCCCCATAGACTTCCCGTTAATACTCACCTGTCCGGTAGGTCTGTAGCAGTGTATGGTTCATTATTAAAATCTTCTGCACACGCACTGACAATATATGTGCATTTTTTTGGTCCAAATGTCAATTTTAGAATTTTTTACACTTTTTTTTGCCAACCCCATTATCTGCTTTATAAAGGTACAATGTTTAGCAGTGAAGCGCTTTATATTCAGACTAACGAGACAAGTTCATAAGATATCCCCTCGTCAGGTCAAGCGCAATACAAAATTGTCACAGCTTTATCGACATTGACAATGCAGATTTTCTATTTCATCATTCCCATCCATTGTATAAAGAAATACAATAAACCAAGTGTCCATATAAAAGATCATGGTTTCAGTAACATATGTCAGTATGTGAAGCCCTCATCATGGTTCAGTGCCTGAATAGATTATAATAAGTCACTTCATATGTTGTATCTAGTTCTCCAGCAATCCTGTTACTACATATAAAGTAGTTTACTCTGGCTGGCCTTCCACTAGTAATTGGTTGATTAGATCCACCACCTCCCTCCTGGGTTATGTCACCTCTCAAGATACTGTAGATCTTGCCAGCAGAGCATTAAACAGGTCTCTGTGTTCTACGGGCTGATGAAATGTATTGTACCTGCCCGGGGAGAGAGCTCTCTCTCACACAACTCCCTTCTTACAGTTTAACCAAGACTCACACTTTGGAGTTTGACCCCCCAGATGCCTGGTGCCTCTGTACTGGAATCCTGCTTGCGCTCCTCTCTCTCCCTTTACTCTGCATCTGAGACGAGGCATCAGGTGGGTAAGATCTTCTTGCAGATGATTATCATGTGTGTGCATCATGTCTGCTTCAGGTGTGTACATTCTGTGCTATCTCTGTTACTGTGCGCAGTGAAAGAAAAGTCTCTTCAGGTAATGTGTTGTTAGTATACAGTTACTATAGTGTACACTGAAGGCTGGATTACCTGTGATTGTTTTGTGGCCAAGTACCATAGTTTATCCTAGTAAGGAATTATGTTTAGCCGATGGTGCCTGAGATATCAGCCTGGAATAGACTGAGAAATCAAAGTCATGTATGACTATAATACACCTAATACACTTCACTGATTTTGGAAAACTGTTCCTTTAGAGCAACACTGCAGACAGCTTATTAATAAAGAATATTTCTATATTGGAATGGGGACAGTGCCGTATTTTCTTATTCCAACAAGGGCTAGGAGAGGGTTAAGGTTAGGCTGCGGAGTGAGGACGGATAAGGTTATGCTGTAGGACCGAGATGGTTAGGGTTAGACTGTGGAGAGGGGAGGGTTAGCCTGTGGAGATGGTTGGGGTTAGGGGAGGGTTAAGGTTAGGCTGCGGGATGAGGATTGTTAGGGGAGTGTTATGACTAGGCTATAGGATAGGGATGGTTAGGGTTAGCTGTGGTGAGGGGTGGGCTAGAGTTAGTTGAAGGTTAAGGTTAGGCTATGGAGAGAGGACAGTTAAGGTTAGGCTGCAGGATAGTGATGGTTAGGATTACAATGTGGAGAGGAAAGAGTTGGCACGAGGATGGTTGGGTTAGGGGAAGGTTAAGGTTGGGCTTCAGATTGGGAATGATAAGGGTTAAGGATAGGTTTCTAGAAGAGGTTGGTTAGGGTTAGGATGTAGAAACCTATCTGTTGCCTTTAGACTCATTGCAAACACAACAGTCGCAGGAACGGGTACAATGTAGAATATTATTATTCTTAGTGGAGGGTTAAGGTTAGGCTGCGGAGAGGTGATGTATAAAGTTATGCTGCAAGACAGTGATGGTAAGAGTTAGGCTGTGGAGAGAGGAGGGTTAGGCTGCGGAGAGGGGAGGGTTAGGGTTAGGCTGTGGAGAGGGGAGGGTTGGGGTTAGGAGAGGTTAAAGTTAGGCTCCAGGACAATGATCATTTGGTTTAGGCTATGGAGCTCTGAGGTTTAAGGATAGGCTGTGGTATGAGGATTGTTAAGGGAGGGTTAATATTAGGGGGATACTGCGGGATGGGGATGCTTAGGGTTAGGCTGCGAAGAGGGGTGGGTTAGAGTTAGATGAGGGTTGGGTTAGGCTGTGGAGAGAGGATGGTTAAGGTTGGGCAGCAGGACAGTGATGGTAAGGGTTATGCTGTGGGGAGGATGGTGATGTTAGGGGGTGGTTAAGGTTAAGCTGCGGGATGAGGATGGTTAGCGTTGCGGAAGTGGTTAAAGTTAGGCTCCGGGAAAAATATGGTTAAGGTTGCAGAGAGGGGAGGGTTAGCATTAGTCTGCAGACTATGCAACTATGATTAATATGTGGAAACCACAAGTGAAGGTATTATGTCTCAATATTTAAATTCAGAGTCACGCCTAATGACCTACTTTCACCAGATTACAACATAAACCCATTATTTGTTTGTTACAGTCATTCTTTTGTCGTGGTGTAAGCACTATGTATGCCTCTCTCTCTCTCTCCCTCTCCTATACGTTGCTGTTTCCTTTCAGATTATCCAGAGTCGCCATTTTGTTTAATGGAAAACTTGGCTACAGAATATGGAGTCCAGTAGCCAAGCTCTGCCAACCAGCAGTCCAACAGTAAACCCCTTCCCCCAGAAGTCTCTGGAAGTTGCAGACATTGTGGTCTTAGTCTTATATTTCTTGTTTGTTCTTGGGGTCGGTTTGTGGGTAAGTGACCAGCATTTCCTTTCTGTGTTTCTCCATGGTGGGTCAAAGGTCATCAAGGGGCTCATTCATATGAACCAATTTATCCAAAATTCTTAAATAAAGTGTTTGGCAGGTTCCGGGGGCATAATTAGACATTTGAAGGCCCTGTAGCAATATAGTTTGACTTCATAATTATCAACAAGTACAACATTCTCGAAGAGATTCAGGGCTTCCATTACTGTATTACTGCTATACTTATGAGTAATTGGGGAGTAATTGGGAATTAGGGAGTAATTGGAAAAACTTCAGCAAAGAGGCTGAGGTGCCACACATTTGATGGAGTTTCTCTGATCAGCTAGCTGCACGGGTCTCCTGCTGAGATTGACAGGAGGCCCATGCAGTCAATCAGTGCCGAGATTGACAGGATGCCTGTAAAGTCCATCAGTGCTGAGATTAACAGGATGCCCGTGCAGAAAATCAGTGCCGAGATTGACAGGAGGCCTGTGCAGTCAATCAGTGCCGAGATTGACAGGAGGCCTGTGCAGGCAATCAGCTGCAAAAGTCTCCTGTCAATCTCAGCAGCCCCTCCCTTTTAAGCATGGATTATCACTCCCAGCAGGATATTGGGCACCGATATTGGGATCTCCTCCCTAAGGGAAAATCATCCCAGTTATCGACCCCTGCCTGCTGGGGGCGATAATCGCTCTAGTATGTGGCTGGCTTTAGACTCCCTGCGGTTGGTGCAAGTATTTAGCTTATGTCTGCTTGTGGGTGGGGCCCAAGTCTGCATAGGCGGACATAGGCAGGACTGTCAGAGACACTCCGTGTACGAGCACTGAGTGCTACAGCGCTACACATTCATACACTCATACATGGACAGAGCAGGAGGAGCGGCTGCCACTGCCCCCCCCCTCCTCTGGCCGGTAGCAGTTGCACCCCTTGCACCCCCTGTACTTAGGACACTGGACAGTTCTTAGCGCTAATATAACATTTCCTTTCTTTCCCCAGTCTATGTGGCGTACAAAGAGGAGCACAGTTCAGGGGTATTTCCTGGCTGGTAAAGACATGGTATGGTGGCCTGTAAGTGTCAATAGAATAATTATCCCACAGAACACACATATCTTCTTGTAGAAGTCGTTTACTAATGTGGTGAAAGCTGTGAATATTAGCAAATAAACTGCAGTGCTGGCAGGATAGTGCTGGGTCATTCGGTGCACCAATAAATCAGTATATCTGATTGTATGATTGTATGCAACAAAACACACAACACAACCTGCTCAATGTCACACACTGGATCTTACCATCGCATGTCAAAAGAAAGACATGAAGCAACTAGCATTGGAACAATTGCGCGTACACACTATAAGATGGTTGCATAGCGGATGATTGGCCAGTAGATCGTGTAATGTGCACCAGGCATAAGACTCATTCAGCAG
>WWET01000297.1:418562-429222 GCA_011038615.1 Limnodynastes dumerilii
ACAAATCTGGGGCCCTACAAATTATACCAATGGTATCAACCTCTGATAGCTTCTTTCACACAGATGTTGCAGCCCCGCCCCCCATACAGCATGGCTCTATCCAGTTCTGCCAATGCAGGCTCAGGCCCCACCTGCAAGCCTGTCATGTTCCGTCCCTGACTGTATATCTTTGGCTATGAGCCTGCTGCAATACTGTAACCTCTATTACTCCAATGTGTATCTGCTAAGCAGCTCAGACAATAATTGAGTTCAGGGCCAGATTGAGGGCCATGTGGGCCTGGGGGGTGAAAATGATCACACTATATAGTATGCTTTGGAGGAGGACATCAGTCCCTGACATTCATAATTATGCACTGCAGTGGGAGGCCTGGAGATCTGCAGTGTGTGGGACCTATTTTTAGATGGAGGCCTGGGTCTACATACCCCATTTCATTAGGTACAAAATACTCTGCTCCTTAGTTCTCAACAATCAGTTACTATGGTAACCACCTTTGTTAAAGAGGCAAATAGTTTTTTAAATATCAGTTACTTCATTTAAACCAGGTGAGTGACAGTTGTAAGCTCAGGAGTGGATTAGATTTTAGCTAATGGACTGGGTCATGTTGGAGGGTCTGTGTCTATAGTTTTATTTGCTCTATTGTTAATCTAGCCCTGACTTAGTGTCCTCCAGGCCTTCATGATCCATCAGCAGATCTTCCCCCAATGTAACCCATAGCTGGAATTAGACAATATCCATGGTCCCACAAAGCAATGTTTACATCTCCCATGGAGCAGCTGTCTCCTGTTGCCTGCAATAACTATGGGTGCACAGTACACTAATGAATGATTTACCTTCATTTTTTATTTATTGGCCACACCCTATGTCCCTTTCACAGTTAGTCATCCATCATCCTCCCCTTGTAAAGATCACTGTGCGTCTGCTCCACATGATAAGGAATTCCCATCCTTCTCCCTCTTGTTTACCTTTCTCACCTTGTTGCTTTGCAACGCCCAGGGTTGCTATGGAGACACAGAAGCTGATCTTGGTACCAGCATCCTGTGCTAGACCGTACAGTACCAGACATGGCTTCCATCAACAGGAAGTCATGCACCCCGACCATGACTTTATTCCATGAGACAAAATACAAGGTCTGTTTTGGCTGCACCCTCTCCCTTAATGGCTTGCTGTCCAGACTAATTATCTATCTATAAACTCAGGGAAATGTATACTTTTCCCACCCATATTGCACATTTTTCCTGTAATTTTGTGTGGTGTTGTTTTTTTGCAGAAGCCTCTATTACACAGGCTCTTTTATGTAGCAAAGATATCTCCAGAGGGCAGAAATGGCCAGGCTATAACAGGTAACTACTGTGTAAGTGCATGGCGTTACACACACATAGAACGGTATTCACACAATAAAGGATAATTACAATCCTCCTTCTCACACAGGTCATTATGATCGTTTATTCCACAAACAGATCAAATCTCATCTCGGAGACTCTATCTCTGGATTACTGCTGATCTATCCCAGCTGTGTTATTCATATGATTGAGGTACGTGCCGAGACTTACATACAAATTCAGGAGGGGAGTGGATAATATATATATTATCGCCATTTTTCTATTAGTCATTATCGCGATACCTGTCTGATATAATATTGTAACGCCAATATGTTTTTTTCGCCCTCCAGATGTTACGTTAGTGTTATTAACGTAACTACCATTGTACAGAACTTACTTCCATATGATGGTAATTAAGAACATTTGGGTGGGTGCTGGATGGACCACTGATCCGCAAGTGTGATTTATGGCAGCGTAAATTACACTTGTTACGTACGAGAGAGGAGAGGGACAGTAGGGGGCTCACTCCCCTCTCTCGTGCGGATCTAAACACCCCGCAGGTACAGAAAACGTGCAGGGTTGTGGATTAGGTCCTCTATCTCTAACCCTAATTCCTAACCGGGGAAGCACAGCTGAGTGTAGCAGGGACCGCGGACAATAAAATTCACCACATGTACTGAGACATTGGACTCGTTGCCGGATCTTG
The DNA here is from genome assembly GCA_011038615.1 of Limnodynastes dumerilii. Lineage (NCBI taxonomy): Eukaryota > Metazoa > Chordata > Amphibia > Anura > Limnodynastidae > Limnodynastes > Limnodynastes dumerilii. The sequence goes on from WWET01000297.1 coordinate 420,589, forward strand.
GGTGCAAGGTAACAGGTTGTGGGCTGTATTCCCCCAGATATTCTTTGGTTTACTTTGCTACCAGTTCACGAGATTATTCTTCCTCCTCTCTATGCAGTCGTCCAGTGAAATCCTATACGGGATCATTCAAGATCTGGTCTACATCCAGAATCAGGGATCAAGGTACGTCCACATGAAATCTCTGAATGATGGACACGTACGTCACTCATAGATCTAAAAATGATAATATCTGGGTTATGAAGACAGCACGGTTACTTTAAAGCTGGGTACATACTTATACAACTCTCACCAAACCCAGCCTACCAATTCCACCAAGATTGTACGCAGAGATCAGGGGCCAGATTTACTAAACTGCTGAAAAGGAAAAGTAGAGATGTTGCCCATAGCAACCAATCCGATTCTAAATGACATTCTCTAGTATGCTACAGGGAAGTGAGAGCTAGAATCTGATTGGTTACTATGCACAACATTTTGTAAAGTCTGGTCAGGAGTTAGATCCCTGGAGGATTGTACAAGTGTGTACTCAGCTAAAGAGTGGGATTAGAAGGGCCTTGACTGGACATTTGGGTAATATTCACAATGGGCAGGCAATGCATTGTGTGTGGTTAGCTCATTTGTTTTCATGAAGAATTAAGATTAAATATAATTGAACAGATCAAACAGGTTTGGCAACTTTATCAACCCAGTATATAATAATATTATCATATCCATAACAGGCTTACAGTATTTGATTACTGTGTTTACAATATTGAGAACACTCAGGTGTGAGCACAACAGCAGCAAACAGACCATACATCCAAGGAGGGAGAGGGGGGCTACGGGCGATCTTAAGGTGCATTTAATGGCGGCTCAGGCTGTCTATGAGCTTGTAATCTGTAATAAAAATGGCGGTTATGATTTATGCAAATGCAAGAAATATAAAGCTGAGAAATTTGTTTCATAAATATTTATTTCAGACCCTCCAACATGACCCATTCCATTAGGTACAATATAATCCGCTCCAGAGCTTCCAACTGTCACTCGCCTGGTTTAAATGAATTAACTGATATTTAAAAAACTATTTGTCGCTTCAACAAAGGTGGTTACCATAGTAACTGACAGTTGGAAACTGAGGAGCAGAGTATTTTGTACCTAATGGAATGTTGGAGGGTGTGGTACGCACTTGCATTCGGGTCTTAATAACACGCAATTCTGTGCGCATCCTATTTAGCATGCGCAGGCAGTGATAAGCTACACAACTCCTGGATCAGACCCTTAGTACATAATGTCATGATTCCCACTAGATGGTAACATATTAAGTTATTTCCCAATTGATTGGGTTTCAGGCAAATAAATGAATTCAGCGGAAGCCTGAAATTCCAACCTAGAATGGGTTCTCTTAATTAATAAAGATTTTACACCTTCCATGTTCTAGATCGCTTTTACAAGACGTCAAAATCCTTGTGATCTCCCACAATGTCCCCAGCAGGCTGCTGCCACAGTGGTATTTCCATGTGGTACATTTGGTGGTATTGTATCTGAGTGACATTACTCCTGGGCAACCAGTGGAACCTGTGGTAGAAGATTGTCTCACCGCCATGTTGAAGCTAGGAGTATCTTTGTCCCAGACCATGACGGTGAGTTCCTATGAACAAAATGGAATGGAAATGGCTGCACATTGATGTTCTATCCAGGAGATGCCTCATATTTAATTACAACTGATGATAGGCTGCAAAAAATAAACAATAACTTAAAGTAGGCCTGACCAACCTGTGGCTCTCCAGTTGGGAAACTACAAGTCCCAGCATGCTTTGACTGCATGAGTATAGCTGATACCTGAAAAGGTATGCTGGGATTTGTAGTTTTATATCCCTATTAAAAACCTACCTGAGCATACGCTGCTATTCAGGCTTAAAAAGCAAATTATCTATAGTGTATGACCATAAATGTACGAGGCATGTCTATGAAATAACGAGACTGTGATTCCACCTGATTCCACAGCAGTCAGAACCAGTTATAACTGCATATGTAGTGACCTTGAACATGTGGCAGAATGGGTTCCAGAAGGCTCAACAGTTACCAGCATTATTATAACAGTGACCAGCGTTATTATAACAATGACCAGCGTTATTATAACAGTTACCAGCGTTATTATAACAGTGACCAGCGTTATTATAACAGTCACCAGCATTATTATAACAGTTACCAGCATTATTATAAGTTACCAGCGTTATAATTAGTTACCAGCATTATTATAAGTTACCAGCGTTATAATTAGTTACCAGCGTTATAACTAGTTACCAGCGTTATTATAAGTTACCAGCGTTATTATAAGTTACCAGCGTTATAATTAGTTACCAGCGTTATTATAAGTTACCAGCGTTATAATTAGTTACCAGCGTTATAATTAGTTACCAGCGTTATTATAAGTTACCAGCGTTATCATTAGTTACCAGCGTTATCATTAGTTACCAGCGTTATTATAACAGTTACCAGTTTAAATCAGTGCTTAAAGGGAAACATTTTGAGTCAGTTGAAGAAAACAGCAGATAGAAACAACTGACAGAAACTGATTTGCTCCATACCTTCCACCAGTGGAAAACAAGACCACAGCGATGTATTATTCCAAATGGGAAGTATATTGAAGGGGACAAGCATTTCATTTGTAATATCAATAAATAAAAGTGAGTTATTTAATCAGTCTCGTTATTTAATATACATACCTCATATCTTAAAAATGTAATGATTCATCATTTTAATCTTTGTATAATTATAACATGTGTAGGGCTGTTTTTTTTATTTGTTTTTTTTTATACAAATAGGGCCATTTAATGCTTGAAAATGTCCTCCAACTTACACTATCTCCTGAGCAGGAAGAGCAGGGAATTCGGGCTGCTACTGCGCCTATCAGAAGCACAGAAACGCTGAATCTCTCATTTACATATTGTGGAATACCCCGTTACTCCAGCGCAAAGCACACAATACTAAACACTCCCGTTCTGTACATGCGCTTTCCACTAGGTGGCGTAAAGTGTCATTCCCAAGTCTTGATAGGATCAGAATGCGTTCTGATTGGGTAACAGAAACACCAAAAAAAACCATCAGTTTTCTGGATCCCCATCAAGGTTTTTTCCAGCTTAAAACGAAAACATGTCATATGACTTGTGCATCAACAGAATACATTTTTTTTTGTTTGTTACAGCTCGAGGGCAAAGGTCCTGGGGAAAACCAGATTGACCAAGATATGGATCCTGATTTGTTGGTCCGAGAAGAAATGATTCATTTCCTTATTGATTCTGATGTATTTCTTAAACCAGAGGAGTTCCTTGCAATGTTTGATAAACCAATGAACGCCTCCCGTGAGTCAGGTAAGGATGTCCGTTTCTCTGCATGAAGTGATCAAGATAACATGAAAATTTACGGTAATTTGATTAAAAATCTGCATCTGCTTTTAAACACATTAAAAAAATGACATAGGACAGTGTTGGCTAACCTGTGGCACTCCAGCTGATGTGAAACTACGAGTCCCAGCATGCCTTAACTGAAAAAGCATAGCGGATACCTGACAAAGCATTCTGGGAATTGCAGTATCACAACACCTGGAGTGCTACAGGTTAGCCAACACTGACATGGGACATAATTCTTCCTTAAACCCAGGATATCTCAAATGAGGACAGCTGCGTGAATGGAAATGGCTCCTTTACTAATCCACACATTTATATTCCTCTCTATAGATCATGTCTGGCCAGCTGCTCAACAACTGGACCTGTAGCATCCATTTTGTCCTCAGCTTGCAGCCATTTTGAATTCACCAATATTAATGTATCCTCTCGATAGGATTAATGTAATGTTAACCACTTGCTCATTACTACTGTTACACTAATCCAAGTTAACCTAACCCCCTTTATTTTGTCTTACACCATGTTCTATCGTAAAAAAAAAACAAAAAAAAACCCTCTTTAATAAAATGCAATCAACTAAAATAATCAATGTGTGTACTGTGCCTCTATGTTTACAATAAACCACCTTTCCTTTTTATTATGAGCATTTTGACAAATTAGCAGCACACAAAAAATTTACCTCACAACCATGTTTTATTTCCTTGGAAACAGGAAAATTTATTTAACAGAAACCTTCTTAAAGTGTGCCAAAAATATATATAATTTATATCACATTTTTTTCTATTCAACTGTATCCATAGCACATAATTGTCTCACGCCGACACCTCGTTGAAGAGGGGGGAAAAAAAATAACACAAAACAGGGCAGGCCGCTATACATTTTGCATAGGTATGTCTAAACTGGTGCAACTTTTTATTTATTTTATTGAAACAAATGTTAAATGTTAAGCTAAAAAATAAAAAAAAAAACCATCAAAACAATATACAAAGCTTTGAAACTGTAATATGTAATACACAACAGAGCCCTTCAAGAGTGTGATTGTGCCAATAAGACTAAACGTTCAGGTTTAAAGAAAACAAAAAATATCAAGGGTGTTTTTTCGGCAGTAAAAGAAAGGCACAATTCCGCTGAACAAGCATTTTTAAATGCTATTTAAATCAATGGCAAGTGTCAGGTGTAAATACACACCCCTACTTTTCTTTTCCAGAAAATGTATAAAACAGCTACACATTTCTCTAAACAGAATTGTAAAGGCGTTACCATAGCAACCCATCAGATTCTAGGTATTTACCCAGTACATACAAGAAAACGATAGCTGGAACCTGATTGGTTGCCATTGGCAAAACTTCTACTTTTCTTTTTAGAGAAAAATTATAGACATTTGATAACTAAACCTTTCAATTAGGTTCAGATTTATTGGTCTGTTTTTTTTAACAGTGGTATCATACAGCACCATCTGCAGGCTGTGAAAGGTACTGCATTGCAACAAAAAAATGAACTATCATTCGATAATTTATGGCATTAGCAGCCATTGACTAGAAGAATGTTTAGGTATAAGATGTTCTGAAAATGATAGTGCCATGTTGCTTTTCCAGTTTATCTCTGCACTATACTTACTATATAAGGCAATTGTTACCTTCTCTCCAGTGAATACAATTGGCATCAGTAAATGGTTGCTCTGTGTTTCTATACACAGGATATTTGTGAGAAGGCGGAAGCAGACATTATATAGCAGCAACCAATGTTTACATGTAAACCGCTTTACACGTGGTGTTTGCCCAAGAGGTTGGCTTCTTTCTTTTGGCAGAAATGTTAAAAGAATATTGAGCGATATAATGACATTTATTGTAACTTAGTCTCCACTTCATTCCAGTACTTTTATAGATTTTATTTTTTTTAATGAATAATTCCCCCGTTATCAATATGTTAATGTTTCTCTGCCTCTATTATATAGTTCAGGTGACATTATCATACAATACACTTATCATACTAATGCAATATCTTTACTCTATTTAGTTTAGGTTTATTAATTCTGGCAGACAGGTAACACAAGGGCCCAGATTTACTAAGCTGGGAGTTCGGAAAAAGGGAGATGTTGCCCATAGCAACCAATCAGATTCTAGCTTGCATTCTCTAGCATATAATAGGAAAGTGAGAGCTAGAATCTGATTGGTTGCTTTTTTTTTTACATTAGATCCTCCTGATATGCAGACAGCACCTTAACCTACATGCAAAGGACTATGGGAGATGGTATGTTAAAGTGCCTCTTTGAATCATGGGTTCTTCCTATTGAATACTGGTTCACTGTAGGTGACTAAAGTGTGGCATTTCATCAGTTACCTACCTTAACCAGACGTTGAACAATAACAAATATTAAAGTCAGTTATTACCTTCTACCTGCTGCAGCAAAGCCAATCTTAAATCTATAACGTGCTGGATCTCATCAGTAAATGTACATTATGTCTTCAGTCACAGTGGGCTACAAATAATAAAGACTACAAAAATAAACAGATTATGAGAAGGAGTTCTGATTTTACCACAAGGTCCAAAGCTTCCACTTAATGAAAAAATTACATAGTATATACTCGTACATATTTTTGGGGAAATCAAACCTGAAAGACACTTTATAAAGGGCTAAGACTCTCTGGAAGGTTTCCAGATGAACCGAATATGACAGAAATGGACGAAAGACGTATCTGTCTCTGTAATTGGGCAACAAGAGTCACCTGACAGACAATAGCCGATATCAGGAACACAATGTGCTTGGATGTGATTGGATGTATGAATGGTGCCAGTTACAGAGGGGTGTGTATGGATGTCTAAATGACTATACCCTAAAGATGGCAACTGAAGACCAGCAGTTCCCATAGCAGATTATGTGCCCTTGACAATATTAATTACCTTAGCCTCAATCAAAATAGCCTCAGCCTCTTTTGCTGTAATAATAAAGCCTAAATGTTTATTATGTAAACCTATAACTGTGCAGAGTAGCAACAACCCCCAACCCCCCCCCAAATTCTTCTTCAAGAAATAAACCGTCCTTGCCATTTGGCATCGAGGGTCAATATATAGGAGGCGAAACGTGTGGAACTCTGGCGGCGGAATGTTTGCAGATACTTCTTTCGCTCTCTCTGGTTAAATATGTTGTTCTAATAGTGGCATTAACTAGATATATAGATGGACTTGTCCAATCAGTCCCTACAGATGAGTAGGTGGCCTCATTGAGATCCTCAGATGCAAGACACAGCAGGTCATTCAAACTTTGAGAGTCCTTCCAAGTCCATGAAGGTAAAAAAAAAGAAAAAGAGAAAAAGCTTCTCGCTGACGGGTCTTGAAATGATGAGCGTAATGAGTCTATAGGGCTGAATCGTCCTCGTTATGGAGTGCAGACTCCTCCGCCTCCTTACAGAGCAGTGCTCTCAATATCCGTATCAAGTAAGACGACTGATAGTGGGACAGGTTCTACAGCGGGAGCTGGGCACAGGGGTTCAGCAACAGGTTGCCCCTGAATTGGATCTGCAAAGCAAGATAAAATGGTACAAGCCAGATTAAAACAACAGGTTTTATTTTTTTCTTAAGTGAAGAAAAAAAAATATTAAAACAGTAAAAATTAAAACTGAAAATGAGGATGCAGCATACATGTACAAGGGGAGCAAATGTCCTTGTTGGTGCCATATACATTTAAAAATCAAACCTGGTCTTCCAGAGTGCACTAAGGTCTGACAGCCTGTAGATGGCTCTATAATAACAGCGGACAGTGCTTTAAGACCAGCAGATCCATACCAAGGTACTCCAGTCACATGACTAAGTCAGGACGAAGATATAAGGTTCTAGATGTATGGATAGACCGTGGACGCTTCAAGTTATTTACTAAATTGCTGTCTCCCGCCAGACTCATCTAAATGCCTATATGTAAAAGTTGGCGGGTGGAGAACATAGGTTGTATTCTCTTTGCTTTCAATAAAACCCTAAACGTATGACTTTTAAATCGTGTTCCATTAATAGGGGGCGATACAAAAAGGCTTACAGACTATCATGGCCCGGCATAATATATACAACCATTTTAGCCATCAGCAACCCAGTAGTCAGAGAGAAGGTGGCCAATTGGTTGCCCACCTTCAGGGTATTCCTTCAGCCTGGGAGATTTGTGTACTGGTGTTGCTTATGGCTACAGCCAACATAACCTCAAACTTTCTTACTGGATACATTATTATTTTGGCAGAACAACTGTTGTTGTATCCAAGGGCAACTGAAAAACAAATCTCTCTGGATAAAAAGTGAAGGTTTCACAAATTTTGGGATTTCCATCATAAACGTCCTAGAAAGTGAGCTGTGGGTGAAGTTTTTTTTTATAGGGACTGGTCCTGTTTCACTAAGTTGGGATTGGATCAAATACACCCTGTATAAGAAAAAAATAATAAAATGGCAACATTATATCACAGACATGGGAAGGTTTAACCCTGGATTTTGTATCATAGTCCATGCATGAATCCCATTGTCAAGGAGGAAGCAAGCCGTATACCCACGGAGACCACATGCCGTATTAGTGAGTGAATACAAGCCTGGTTAGAGCCACACAATGTTAGTACCCAGCACACGTGAAAATCCAAGCATGATTAGGTGGAGGAGGAGGAGTGAAGTGTGTGTTTGGGCCAATCAAGTACCCGTTCCTTACCATCTCAACTTTCCAATTTCAGTGATTACTGATAAAGTCACCTCAAACATCTGAATTGTTCAATAAAATTGATTACAATTAGGATCTTGCTGCAGGAAACATGTTACATTAGAATATCCCTAATACCTTTCATGTGTACTTATAATTGACGCAGCCATACTGTATATGCATCTAGAAATATTCGCGTGAATGCCGCCTTTCAATTCGTTAGGAAGCAGTGACATTATTGAAATGATAAAAGGGCTGCCACAAGCTGCTCATGAACTGCGTTGGGTCAACCCATAAAATGGCCACCTTCATATAGAGATTGGTTCATGCTTCCCTGGCTGTTATCTGGCCATTCTGGAATTTGTAGTTCCACAAAATCTGGCACGTCAGAAATTACCAACGTCTGCTCTAAGAGGATTGTCTAATACCTGTAATTCATTGACGTGCATCAAGACGCGTGAAATGTATCTAAATATTCATTTACATGGTCATATTATAAAAGATATATTATAAATATATGTGTGTAAGATAATATCACCGGATGTTGTGAGATTTACACAATAATTCTTATTAATACAACAATAATAGGGA
>WWET01000297.1:429248-444690 GCA_011038615.1 Limnodynastes dumerilii
AAAGAAGAAAAATGCATCAACATGTCACAAGATTCAGCTACTGACAACTACTAATATATACATCGGGAGGACGTTACAGAAGCTGAGGCACAGATAACTATGAAAACTGATTGTTAAGGTCAGCAACCAATCGGATTATTGCTTTTGTATCCAAGAAAAAATATGGCATTTTGTCATTGGCTGCTTTGGGTTATAGCACAGTCACATGTGCCTGGTTCTCAGAAATGTCCCCCCCCCAACAAGAGACATCTACAGACAGCTTTGGGGATGTGCAGGCATCTATCAGGGAAGTGCATAATGCAAGGGTTACCATGCAAGCTAATAACAACTGTGCTACCAGGCAGGAACAGGACTAAAGGGGTTATTCATCTGCGGCAGATACACACAGAACCAGGCAATGTGTGCAAGTCTGCGCCCTAAATCAACCATGCAATGCAAGCCGACTAGTCATGCGCAAGATTACCACATTCCAGGAGGGACAAGGTTAACACAAGGTAAATTCATCCCTTATAGATTATTTATGGGGATAAAGGCTTTAAGAATACTACCCATTTAACGGATGGGCAACAAAGGAAATAAAAAGACAGAATATTCATTGTGACAGTGAAGTGGAAGGGTGAACCTTGCACATCTGTCATTGTACTTAGTGCTTGTGGAAAGTCTAAGGCTGGCCACACATTATGCCCCATCACAGGAAATAATGTGATCTCAACAAGAATTTAAAGACCGAGATCCAATCAAAATCAATGCTGGGAAATGAAGCCGTATGATTGGCTTGTATGTGCCGTGACATTGCAACCTCTGGGTCTTGGAACAGATGTCTTTACAAAGAGTCCAATGGTGGCAGGTGAGTTCTCTTCATCCCAATCATCTCCTTTCTGCAACCTCACCTTAACCCTCTGCAGCCTAACCCTAACCCCTCCTAACCATTCTAACCTTAACCCTCAGCTAACCCTAACCATCCCCTTTCCGCAGCCTAACCCTAACCCTGGTGCCTTGTCACAATAAGAACATTCAACATTGTACCCATTGCAATTCAGAATGATTGTTTAATTAAGAGCCTTCGGTCTTGATACAGCTGCGATTAAGCTGTTGGTGGTATTAATGTCGAATATTACAGATCGTGCAATTCATTTAACCCAAGAGTGCACAATAGAAATGTGATGCAGATTTAGGTCATGGTGATGGAGGTGGGGGAGGTCTGGGAATGTGATGGGGTGAAATGGATGTGGATATCTGCAAAGTGCACAAGGCCAAGCTGTCAACACAACACAGAGGTCAGCCATGTACAAACCTTAATACCGGTAGTTTTCCCAACCTGTTGAAGGCACCACAGACAAAACTATTAGGAAGCGTTGCACAGAAAACAGCCCGCGACACCCCACACCCTCTCCTACAGTCTCTCTCTGGGGTTATGGTTACAAGCGGCAGCCAAAGACAGTCAGTGTGCACTGGACACAGAATTAGGTGGGGCAGGGAGTGATCGGCTCTCAGCTGCACACAGTCTCAGGGATGGACTTCACCAAACATCCATCAAGCAGAGGAGGGAACAGGTGCACAACGAGTGATCTGCTAGGGGACTGGCTCCGAAAAAATAGGTGTACCCCTATGACAAGCTGACAGATCATTTTAAATACATTGGGCTGGATCCAGACTTAAGTAAGTGCTTGAAATGAGTTACTCCTGGGTTAAACCATGGTGATTGCAGGGGAGTTATATTTCATCTGTTGGAAACAGTATTAGAGTTGAGAGGTGATGTTTTCTATCCCAAGTCTAAATAACAGTGTGATAGTAAAGCTGGTCAGTATCTGTGTGCAGTAAGCAATTCAAAGATATATCCCTGCATGCAAAGACTACAATTACCTTGACTCCCCCTGCAATCCACATGGTTTAGCCCAGGAGTAACTCATTTTAAGCCCTTACTTAAGTCTGGATCCAGCCCATTGTTCTTCATGTAACCTAATATCCTTAGTAATTAGAAACAAGGAATGGATGGCTAGCTACCTGAAAAGGCCCTAGAACAGGTGCTGCGTAACTAAGAGCCTCAGCATGCTTTGATTGCATAGACATAACTGATACATGACAAGGCATGCTGGCACCTGTAGTTTCAGAACACCTAGAAATCAACCTTTTATTGAGACTTGCCCTAAAGCAGCCCTGGCCAAACTGCGGTTCTCCAGGTGTTGCCAAACTATAACTCCCAGCATGCTTTAACTGCATAGGAAAAGCTGGTGCATGACAAGGCATGCTGGGAATCATAGTTTCATAACACCTAGAGAGAGCCACAGGCTGGCCAGCACTGTCCAAGAGCCCAATAAAGTTATGGCACAACACAGAAAAACTAACTTCAAAGCAGAATAATTATGCTGATCATCTTTGTCAACGGGACGTGAATACAGAAATAATATGGATTTAGAATTCTAATTACAAAAGGCCTGGCCAATCTGTGGTTCTCCAGGTATTGTGAAACTGCGAGTCCCAGCATGCTTTGTCAAGTATCAGCTTTTAACTGGCTTATGCAGTTAAAGCATGCTGGGACTTGTAGTTTCACAACACCTGGAGAGCCACAGGCTGGCCAGGCCTGCATTACACGGACAGTAAGTCAGGACAAGCAGAGCTCTACTCACCAGTGATTAGTTTTGAAGCGGATGTCGGCTGTGTCTCGGCAGGGGGATGAGAAACAGGGGGCTGAGGAGGAGGAGGCACGGACGGCCGCACGCGTGGTTTGGGGACTGGACGTGGCCGGGGAAGGGTTCCGAAAGTTTGAGGGGGCGATGGCTGTGTCTGTGCAGGCTCTGGGACAGCCGCCTGTGGACCAGGGAGTTCCGCTACGGGGGGTGGAGTATCTGGCGGTGTTGGTGAGTGTGAGGGGCTGGGCGAGAGCTCGGTGCTGGATTCTGTGGCTGGTGGCACTGCTGGTTGGGTGGTGGGTTTGGGTAGAGGCGTTGGCTGTGTGGGAGGCTGAGGGGGAGGGTGGCTAGGGGCATGTATTAAGGGTTGGCTGCCCGAATGCCTCCGTGGCAGAGAGCCATGGGAGTACGCAGAGGGAGCCGTGGTTCCTCCCTGGTTACTCGTAGTGCTGGGGAGGGAGGGGTTATGGACGTGGTTGGAGGGTTTGGGAGAGACGGAGGGATGGGCATTAGCTGCCACGGGCAAACTCTGGCTTGCAGGTTGCACAGATGGGGGGACCACCGGCTTTGGGGGAGCAGGTGCCGGTTTCTTGATAGCTGAAAAATAAAATCAATAAATATAAATGTGATAATAAAAATAAACAATACAGAACTAATTAACTAGAAAGCACAAATGGCTGCAACACTCACAGACACCCACTTGTTATTCTTTATTTTACAAACAGGGGTGAACATGGGTTTAGTTTACAGCTGGCCATACACTAGAGTGATTATCGGCCCCATCATACAATTAGCGAGAGTTCAGGACGATTACCGCTGTAGTCTAGACAGAAGGCCTGTGCAGCCAATCAGTGCAGAGACTGACAGCAGTCCATCAGCAGCAAGGACCTCCTGTCAATCTCAGTAGCACATCCATCTAATGGCAGGATTATTGGTCCCAGCAGGAGAGGTCAGTGTCACCATTATCAGGACCTTTCCCTAAGGGAAAATAGTCCGGTTTATTGGACACCTCCTGCTGGGATTGAGAATCACTCTAGTGTAAGACCAGCTGAAGTGATTCTTCACACCAAAAACTAAGCATTCAAATTAAAATCAAGTCCTTGACCTGCTGATAGACCTCTCAAATCAGTACTTTGAAAATCAGGAAAGGTTGTTATCATAGTTTATTTATAAGGCGCCAAAAAGGGTCTCCTGTGCAGTGTAGGTAACTGCTATCAAGAAGTGAGTTTTCAGTGACGGCTTGAAGATTTGCAGGTTAGGGGATAGCCTGATGTGTTGCGGCAAACGGTTCCAATGAAGAGGTGCAGCACGAGAGAAGTCTTAAATACTGGCTTGGACGTCGTGATGAGTTGGGAGGAAAGGAGTTGGTCAATGGCTCAGCGAAGAGGGTGAGAGGGAGTGTGAGTGGAGATTAGGCTGGAGATACAAGGTGTGGTGAAGCTGGAGACAGCTTTGTAGGTGAAGGTGAGGAGCTTGAAGAGGATTCTGTAGGATAAGCCAGTGTAGTGTTTGACTGTCGGATAGACCTTACACCTACTTTCTGGTGTAATGCCGCCTTCTCGCTATAGATTTCCTTGCAGGCACTATAATGGCCGGATGTTTGTAGCAATAGGACATATGGCGCTAGTGACTTTTGCATAGCGATTACCTCGTCTTGTGGAGTGGGGACTTGGATCGGAATTGCCGGGGGCCGGACCTCCAGCGGGTTGGTGAGCCCCATTCCGCAGAGATGGAGGTGTGGTCGCTGTAGGCGTGTCTTTGGTCTTGCTTGTGCTGTGAATGAACACAGGAAAAATGTTCCTGGAGCTGATACAGTGAAACTACCCCCCCCCCCCCACACACAAGTATAATAACCCAAACATTATGATCAAGCAACAAGCGCTGTAGCCTACCTGGACTCATCGTGCCCGTGGGAAGCAACAAGGTCAGGGGGGGCAGGCAGCTGAGCTGGTGTCGTGCTCGGTGTGGTCACATCTGGCGTGGGTCCTGCCGGTTCGAACGGTGTTCCGACGTCATTGGGGGGCAGTGGAGGATGAAAAGCGGGGGAGGCGTGTTTTCGAGTTAAGGTTCCTCCTCTTCTTGTGTTAAACTGGAAGTCCAGGACTTTGAGACCAATGCTGTGATAGGAAAAGACGGACTGAGCACACTTCCAGTCTCAATAGATCACTCACTGAGTACCATCAATAAACAGCTGTAAGTACAGGTCGTGCCTGGAATCCATTGAACATGAATGCTTCATACACAAATCATAAATAGGTATAGGTATATATATATATATATATATATATATATATATATATCACCATAACCATCACCATAGTACAAAGATACTATGCCGAAAGTTCTAAATTCCACAACCCGACATTCACTCTCCCCGGTACCTGCTGTTACATTACTCTCCCAGGTACCTGCTGTGACAGTTACTCTCCCCGGTACCTGCTGTGACAGTTACTCTCCCCATTACCTGCTGTGACAGTTACTCTCCCCATTACCTGCTGTGACAGTTACTCTCCCCGGTACCTGCTGTGACATTTACCCTCCCCATTACCTGCTGTGACATTTACCCTCCCCATTACCTGCTGTGACAGTTACTCTCCCCGGTACCTGCTGTGACATTTACCCTCCCCGGTACCTGCTGTGACATTTACCCTCCCCGGTACCTGCTGTGACATTTACCCTCCCCAGTACCTGTATCTGTGCCAAAATTTATGGTCCCTGGTACCTGATGTGTACCCACCCATGCCTGTTTTCTCCCCTTACTCTCAATCTCTGGATGAGCCCCTCCAACTTCTTTAAAGAGACTACCAGACATCGCAGCTACAGACACAAAATCAAGTCTATTCCTTTCTACACACCCTTCCTTCTTCAACAGATCTCCATCCATGACCGCCATACTGATCGGCCTTTTACGCTCCATGACGCTGAACTCATAATGCATGTCGTTGTTTTGATGTGTTGTCGGAGCAGCCGCGACAAAGGCGCCCGAAACGTTGAAATCCACATCTATGGGGGAAAAAAAAGGGGGCATCTCAGACTATCACGGGAGTATCACACACAGCGCGAGAGAAGCCAAGACAGTGGACGTGATCATTCTCCTACCGTCAGGAAAGAACCAGTCCGCGTGCTGTATAATGGGTTCAATGATCGTCACCACGTGAACGGAAGTCGCGGCGGCTATTTCTGCCAGTGTCCTGCGGAACAAAAGTCATTTTAAATGTCACTTCTCAATAGGATACCCTTTAATCCCCCAGAGCTTGGCAAGAAAATAAACAATCACCATGATTTAAAAAAAGTGTTTTTTCTTTGTTTTTTATAAAAAAAATGTAATAAAAATAAAAAACACAATATAAACAACTGGTTTGTAAAATGCACAGCGCTCTCTAATTGAACTATAAAAGGCTCCCAGCAGAGGAAAGTGATCAACACTGGTGCCTTAATATAAATATTTTACTGTCAATGCCAGAATGAAAGCAGAAGGTAGATTTAGCTCCTATAAAGATATGATGGAGGCGTTGTCCATAGCAACCAATCAGATACTAGCTTTTATAAAATTTTAGATTAATGGATAGCTAGCATCTGATTGGCTGCTTCCCCCAGAAGCCATTGGTATTTATTTATTAATAGTGTTTTATATAGTGCCATTAGATTATGCAGCGCTTTATAGAGAATATTTCATATTCACTTCAGTCCCTATCCCTTTGGAAATATATTATAAGTTCGCTAACACATAGAAACACACACACAGACTAGGGTTAATTTAGTCAGCAGCATTTAGTCAACATGTTTTTGGCATGTGGGAAGAAATGGGAGCACCTGGAGAAAATCCACGCAGACACAGGGAGGACATACACAGTCTGCACAGACAAATCCTAGTCCGGAATTCGGCCCCCATCATCATAGTGAAAAGGAGAAACCATAAATTCTACAGAATAGGCTTTGCCAAGTTACATACACAATTGTGACATTTTCACTTAAGGACTTTGGGCCTGATCCAGAACTACGCCTCAGGTATATTTATTTATTTGGCTATATTATGGGTAGGATTCAGCAGGCGTAAGGCGGTGGAATTACGGCCGGCCGAGGGAAGTGCTTTGTATTTACGCTCTGTGTAAATACGAACAGCGCTCGTTCTTAGTTCTGGATCTACCCCTTTATCTCTACTTGGATTTTCCTTTTGGGGAGGGTTATAGGAGCGAGGGATAACCACAAACACTACACAGACCAAACACACATGAAACACTAGAGACGTCTTTAGGGAGATTAAATTATACAGTAACGGGAACATAGAAAGGATCGTTTTTGGGACAGATGTGGGAAAGCCGATACCCAAGGAAATTACAGACAAGGAAAGTGGTTGATGCAAGATGGAAACCCACAAGCCTGGGAACCGGGAATCTGACACCCTGACCGCTGCCCCACACATTCCTGCACAACGCCAAGATCTCCCACCCCACGAAATTCAGGGGAACGCTTCCATTCAATCATTCCAGGACCACAGGGCTGCACTATGGATTTATATTCCAACAGCAGATCAGGGATGATAGTTACCCCTCTTTTCCCTAGTCACAAAAACTGAACAAAGAGGAAGCAGAATGTATAAGAACAATAGGACGGAGGGTAGAGTGCCCCCCTCTTACCTATAGTCGGGTGATTAATCATTTTAAAGCTGTGACTTTTTTTTTTTACTCTAACACTAGGTGGCGCTATAGCGTACCAAGGCACAGGTTTCTAAAGCTAGTTTACTTTTACAGATGAACTGTAAACAAGGGCTCAACGTGCCAATAAGTCAAGTCATGTCACGCTGCTAATGACAACCACAAAAAGCATAAGAGTAAGCGTTATCTGAACACATAGATCATTTACAGGGTTATTTCATTGTTCAAGTAGATGCGGAATCAGTGTGAACGCGGATGATTCACATCTATTATGGTAGATAAGTCGTCCCTATGTTTGTCACTGGACGTTCAGCCCACATAAATAATGGCCAAGGTAAAGTACTTCCTATTCATATATACAGACTGCATAAAGAAGATGAAGTGAACCTGGTATCACGTTCAACACAGCTCTGTACTTACCCTTCATGCTTGGCCCATAGCAAGTTAGGACCTAATACAATTGCAATGTTGCTGGGGGTCATCTTGTTGATATCACTACTGTGACTCAGCTTGGCCAGGAATTTCACCAGATACCTGAAAGAGAAACAGGGATCATCATAATCTAGGTCATGTTGAGAAGAGCAATGTGGCAGCCATTTTGTACTGCAAAAATCCTGACATGTGCAGCTAAGACGAACAGCGCCCCCACACAAATGCAGGCTGGGAGGAGTACTACACGTATAGATCACACGTTTTAATTGAACAGCATTAGTCATTTAATAATCTTTCATTTCCTTTATTAATGCATTGCTGAGGGTCACTCCCTGACTACACAACTATTCTGCTCCTCCCATCACCTTAAGGATGTTTTTTTAATTGACGTTTTCATGGCACCAGGATCCATACCTGAAGTTTTCAAAGTTGGCTTTGGGAAGTTTCTGACACACCACCCAGAGGTTTTGCAGCTTGGTGTTCTGGTCGGGCACACTGTGGATACAGGCAGACACCGCGTCAGACAAAATTCCTGTACTATAACGTGTTTCACTGGTTACACGTCATTCATAATATAATGGGCTTTGGCCAAGGAAGAGGTTTCACGTTCAAGAAAAACTTTATTAGTCATTACAAAATAAACAACCCAAGTGAAACTAGTGTATGAATTAAGGCTTAGACGCTAATGTTGATGCAAGATACAAGATAGGGACATCATATCAACACACGACAACATTTCCATGCAGTTGTGTCTAAGCTATCTTAATATTCCTGAAATCAAAAACAATTTTCTTAAATACTGCCATGTTCTAATGTTTTTCATTTTATATGGAGAAATTTATACAAACCACATCCACAAGTACATAGATTTATACCAAGTTAGAAGACAAGACTTCACCTCGCTATAATTCCAGCTTTATGATCATTAATAAAGTAATATAGAGTAATATACGAGTAATAAAATGCTAAAATGCTGTAAATTCCCTCTTGCAAATGGTAGCTTCCATAATTTTTCAAAAATGTTTTACTATGCTATTATTGCCGTTTAATTACACACAAATTTAGAGTTAATTTAGGCCACTCCCCCTCAACTCTAAATATAGACATGCTTTTCTAACACACTCTAACCGTTGAAACTGGTTTTGCAGCAGTGTAAATCTGCTACTTTGTTTTGCTCTGTTCCTAAAGCTGGGAACGCATCTCTTCAGGCTCAACTCTGATCTGACTGTTTACAGACCCTACAGCAGACCAAAATCCCACTAGACCAGGGGTTCTCAACCCCATCCTCAAGTACCCTCCCTGCAAAACCTGGGGAGCTTTTAACTGTCAGCAAGGAGATTTAAAATACTTGGACCGTTAGTGATACTTGAGGACAGGGTTGAGAACCCTTGCACTAGAACCAATGTTACAGCAGACCTGCACCTACCTGCATCTGCTGAAACCATTTGCTCAAAAGACGTACACACTCTTCCAATCTTCGCCAGACCACCTGTCATTCGGGTGTGGGTCCCCATAGCAATATCGATTGCTTATGCCTCGATGAGGCTTCCCTACTCCCTACCCTAACCCTAAGTCACCACCCCCCCTGCAGCCTAACCCTAAGTACCCCCTCCAGCAGCCTAAACCTAAGCACCCCCTCCCACAGCCTAACCCTAAGTCCCCAGAGGGTGTTACTCATCTCTCTGATGGTCTGGTCCAGTGGCACGGTTTTCCGAAAATGAATGGGTGAGTATGTGAATCACATACTCACTCATTCATTTAAAACAATTCAGCGGTGATATTCGAAATAGGGACAGCCGAAAAAACACACTCGTAAGCTGGTCGGGTGATTGGCGTCAGATCCCTTGACTTTTAAGCAGGTTTAAAAGTCATGTCATCTGACCAGACGACCAGGATTGGATGTTAAGGGTGGTCAAGTGAGTGTGTGATCAACTGGACATTTGGAACTCAGATTGGATGCCAACAAGGAAAAGTGTGTAGTCAGCTTGAATCAAGATTAGGCTCTAAGGCCCCTTATTCAGACCACCGGACGTATTGAATATACGTCCGGCGTTTACCGAAATGGGATACTGCGCATGTGTAGTAATTTTTTAACGTAATCTACGTATCATTTCGTTACATAGATTGTGTGTCTTTCAGACCGCATCTACGCAATCTACGTAACGAAAAGATACGTAGATTACGTAAAAAAAATGACTGCACATGCGCAGTATCCCATTTCGGTAAACACCGGACGTATATGCAATACATCCGGTGGTCTGAATATGGGCCTAAATCTGAGAAGTGCATGTGCTCATCTGTACTGACCATTAAACGAATAAACCAGATAAACCAAGAAATCTGGGGCATTATCAAAGATTCCTCTTACTTTCCAGCCGCAATCCACTCCTCATACAGACTGAAGGTCATTAGAGGCTCTGGCAGCTCCCGCAGATAAGACTTTAAGGCCCCTTTAAAGAAAATAGCACAAATTAAGGATTTAACATGCAGTTCCCTGAATAAACCCATTATACGTAGATCAATCGTTGTTGTTGTATGATTTTTTTTCTTTTTAAAGCCGTACATTTTTAAGACAACCGTAATATTTAAACACTCCATTATACCATGCAATAAACACATACAACCGGATCTAGATGTAAGTACGCTGTATGAGCGGAACTCCTCCGCAACGGAAGCTCCTAAATTTCATACGTACTGGGTAGTTCATTCTCATCACACATATGGGATTTCTGTACCCTGAACCCTACCCTAATTTTGACCCAAGCGCCTCCACCATGAACTGATGTATAACGGAGGATCGTCCGTAAATTCTTATCCAATCCCATACAGAACGATTTAAATACCTCCCCCCCCACCCACCATGTGCTTAGGCTCTATGCATGTTGGGTTGTCTCACTCTGCCATCAGCATGGAATCCAGGATTGTGCATAGCGCGCTCCGATACATCACCGGTATGTGTGCGCACACGGTCTCCACTCATACGCATGGAACCTAGGATAACAAGGCCATCTGCTACCGGGACTCCACTGCCGCTACACGAGGAGTTCCAACCGCAGCGGCCTTCTGGACCAAGGTTCTGCACAGTGGATTGGATCCAGAGTTTGAAAATAAGTAGAAATCAGGTGGAAAGTTACACCGGGCAAAACTATTTTGCACTTCAGGGGGAGTCAAATAAATTTTATTCTTTGCATGCAGAGAGAAGACTTTCAGGGAGAAATTTTCCTCCCCCGGTATCACAGCTTTCATATTAGCTGCAATGTAAAACCTGCATTCACAAGACACTGGCCATTGCTATGTCTAACTGCTAATAAACACCGTTAACATTAAAGTAAAGTAAATTTACCTCCCTTGCAGTTCAACATGGTTTTGCCCAGGTGTAACGTTCCACCTGTTTCCCTTTTATGTTTACACTCTGGATCTGGTCCAATATCTTTACTGAATGTCTGTAAAGCTTAGAAACCAGATGCATCATTTCTCCTTTCTGAACTTCCGAGACTGAGACCAATGAGCGAGACCCGCTCTTACTCAACAGTGTGACCCAGGCGGTGACACTGGGTGACATCTGTCCCTCACCTGCCACGGCGTGTGGATCCGAGTAGAACTCTTCTAGCTGGGAGGTGGAACAGTCCAAGGCGGCTTTCAGCTTCTTCAGTTTCGAGGCCCCGGCCGCTATCCTAAACAATCCCTACAAGAGAGGAAGGCAGTTAATGGATTGTGAGTCGTGACGATTACAGACATATTCACCTAGAGGGAGGATACATGTGACAGTCTAATGTAAATCATGATAACAAGCCTCGTCCCCACTAAGCACTGTGGATCATAGCATTGCAAAGCCTGGGACATGGTCACAATGCCACAGTTTGTGTTACATTGCACCATCATGCCCCCCCACCAGACGAATTACCACGAGCGTGGACAGATCTTCCAGTGGTCCAGGTGTGCTGCCCTAATTTCCCACCCCAGGTCTGAATGCATGTATGGTTTTACCCCTACACATAATAACTGCAACATATATTCTCAAGCAACTTTCTCTACTCCTTCCACTTGTTTCTCTCTCGCTCTTTGCACAATGCATGGATGACTTTCTGTGCTGGGGGAAAGAATAAACCAAAAACGGGCCGTGTAAAAATTATTTGCTTTGTATGAACTTGCCTGGAGGAACTTAGCAAATGGCCGCTGATTATGTTTAAATGCAACGTTTATTTGGATGGATTTTAAAATCACTTTGTAAACTTGGGTGTAAATAAAAAAAAAGTTTTCAATCAGCACAGAAATCCTCTACAGGCCGTGGGGAAAACACACAAACAAGATGCTCAAATGCAGATGTCCTCACACACAGCCAAATGAAATAGGACAATGCCCACCTCTTCCTTCATGCCAGTCTCTAGGAGCATCATTACGCAGGCTTCAATGGGAAGGGCAATCTCTCGCGAACTGCGCTTTAAGTGCTCCTCAAGTGCCGTTCCAAACGCCGGCTTCTCCGTCCACTTATCTGGGGTGAGAGAAGAGACAGACGTGACGGAGATGGCGTTGACGGATAATGAGAGACGTAACAGCTGGAAACATACAGTGGAAGGTAACAGGAATGCAGGAGGGTATACAAAGTGTATGGAGAGCAGAGGCATAGAAAGGCACAGAATGCCCCTGAAATAAGAAAGCCAGGGGTCATATCTGGTTGTTGGGTGTATTTGACCATATCGCTGTTCTTCTCTTCTACCGGTGTGGCTCACTGTCATTGACCAATCAGATATTCTGACACTACACACTCTGTCACAGTCATTGGCCAATCACATACTCCCCACAAATTTAGTATAGGGTCTCTAATACATACATAGGTAACATACACAAACCACACTGTATAGTCATACCTGTAGCGCTCCATAAGGAAGACAGGCCGAGAGGGACATAAATAATGTTGAAGGTAAAAAAAAAAGGAAGATTAGAGAGACACCACAGGAAATAGGGCAGCCTCCATTTTGTCAGAGCCCAACCAGCTGTGGCAGTAGACTTAAAGGTCAGGAAGAAGTGGCGCTCAGGTGGACATTGCACCCTCTCTAGTTCCCAGACAGGCAGAAGCAGACACAGGCAAAAGGACAGAACCAAACCAGAGCTGGAAGGGGGTGCAAGGAGTCTTTACCTTGTTGGGCCTGGATTTCGGGTAGTGCTTTTTCTAAGACAGCTAGTGCTTTTCTATGGTATTCTGCTTGAGCCCCTAATAACTGAAGACAGAACCCACACAAAAAAACAAAACACAATGAGTACACGAGGCAAGTGAGAGACACAGCATGCGGTGTACAAATCATCCAATCTCTTTGCTCCCTGGTGGGTACAGAAAACCAATCATAGGCCACCAGTGGAACGCCAGGTGTTGTGAAACTACAAGTCCAATCACACTTTGCCAGGAATCAGCTATTTCTATGCTGCGGGAGCATGCTGGGAGTTGTAGTTTCAAAGGTTGCCTGTAGCTGCATTCAACTAGAACTAAACGTGTCAGCAAAGATGTTACTAAAGCTAGTTTGCACAATGATGGGGCAATTAACCCTGCGGAATGCATAATTAACTGTCATTATAAGCACCTTATTTGCTGACCACAGTGTGTATATAACATACATTCAATGAGCAGGCTCCATAATAGAATTCAAGTTTACAAAACTTTATACAATAAAATACAAGTAAATTGAAAAGCAATGTATAAATCTAATGTAGACATAGATATTTCAGGGACGTATCAAAACTGCAGGTATTTGAGAACATATTTTGCTCCTGGAGGAGGATATTTTTCTGCACACACACAACTTCCTGTTGGTTTCTATGGCAATGGGGTTAACAGCAGCAATAAAGTGACCGCAGGAAAATGATCTAAGCGTAATTCTCATGCAATGAGAGACCAACATGGCACGGATTCATATAAAGTTGTTTTGGTTGACCCTGGCACAAAGTAATGACATACACAGTGACTGGCTGATGACCATCCATGAGCCCTTAACCACTAGATATGACCAAGTCCGATTGGTCAGTAGACTTACCATGACAAAGTACTGACCATACTCCCCTTCCTTGGAGACAAAATTGTACATATCGGCTGCTAGCTGATCCTGCAGGAATAAGGAAAGGTGACAAGACACGAGATGAATTTTCATATTTTCAGTACTATATCAGACCCTCCAACATGACCCATTCCATTAGGTACAATTAAATCCGTTCCTGAGCTTCCAACTGTCACTCACCTGGTTTAAATGAATTAACTGATATTTTAAAAACTATTTGCCTATTCAACAAAGGTGGTTACCATAGTAACTGACAGTTGGAAACTGAGGAGCAGAGTGTGTTGTCCCTAATGGAATGGGTCACGTCGGAGGGTATGCTATATACGACAGAATTAAATGCTGTTATAGTCACACACAGGAATATCATGTTAGTTAACTCTTATGGTACATCTGGGAGAAACACGGATTTTGGGCATGGCGTGAATCAAATCATTAAGCCACACCCCCACTTCATATTTCTGCGAATCAGAGCATTGTGGTAGAAGGGGTGGGGCTTGATGGCAAGATTCAAAGCAGCTAGTGTCATTGTGGCTCCACCCAATCTTAAAATGTGGGGTAGGGGGCTAAGCATTGTTCATGTGATCAAGCCCCAAGGAGCCTGACAGCCAGACCTCCATCTAGGGACCGGACCCAGGACTAACAACGTCAGGGGACTTACACATGTTATTCCCTTAAGTCCCCTGACCAGTAACATCAGTGCATGCGCTCGCCAGATGTTACTCAGCTCCATGCATGCCGTATCGATAGGAGGCGGGGAAGACCAGACAGATACGCATTGATCGGATCAATGTGTAAAAGTTAAGATAGGGTTCTGGACATGTGTAAGCCTCCAGAACTAGAGGGGAGAGATGGGGGCGTAATTTCAGGCCCTGCGTGTACGTAAAGCATGCAGGGATCTGGATCTGGCCGTAGGATTGGCGATCCATGGGATCCAGATGGGAGGGACACAATATTGGGTAAATATAATATAACAGCCAACATTCTAACAACAAACACATCCATATTTACACAGGTATAACCATACCGCACCGTATGGCACAATCATGGCGCCTTTATTACAGCACTACACTACTAGCCCGCATTCTCTGCCAGACACACACCTTGCATTGTTCCACCTTATTGGCCGCCTCGTCCATCTCTTCCTTCAGAGAGTCCATTTTTCCTGGCTGCATCTGGAAGTTTGTACCAGAGGATTTCTGAGCTTGGTTATACCTAAGGATACAATACGGAGTTTTAAAAATGTCCGACGTAACTACAAATATCAGTCATTCAAACCCTAGAAAACGTGGATTGAAATGTCCTTACTGTTACTTGTTATACTGGACCGGATTCTGAAAGGGTGCTTACAGATACTGAATGCGCAGGTGCCCTGCCCGTTCCTACTGCGCATGCGAGATTGATGCTGCCTTCCTTGCAGTGACAGACCTCCATGTGTATCCATTTTAGGTGGCGCAGGAGCGTAACATTTAAAGTAGGGCTCAGGCTTCGCAAGTTTACGTGCGTTATAAATAACAAAGATGGCTGCAATGTAGCCGTGAGGAGGGCTCGCAAAGGCCACGGTGCAGCCGCAGGGCCTCGCAAAAGCCATAGCGCAATTGTGTAGAGGGCTTGCAAAGGCATGCACTGTTCACCAAGTCCTGTCATGCGATCAACACTTTCCAAGGGTGCCGCTAAGGTG